>VXAY01003407.1:568159-622345 GCA_013399855.1 Oxyruncus cristatus
TCGCCCGGCGGCGCTGCGGTTCCCCCCGCGTGTCGCGGTGGTAGCGCCCCGGCGGCCATCGGAGCGGAGGAGCCGCGCGGTGGGAACCGTTCAGAGGGGCCGGGCGGGACCGAGGGTTACCCGGGAATGATCTGGCGGGATCGGGGGACCTGCGGGCGGGTGGGAGGGACGGGCCCCTCTCCTCCTGGGAGGCCTCGGTTCCGGGCTCCCCCGGCCGCCCCCGGGCCTGTGCGTGCCCGGCCTTGCCCGCGGTGTGTCCGAGCGTGGTGCGCGGGCGCCGGGCGGGGGTTGATTCCGTGTTTGTGTCCTCACAGCTGCAGCGCTGAAATGATCATCCCGGTCAGGTGCTTCACGTGCGGCAAAATAGTCGGGAACAAGTGGGAAGCCTACCTTGGCCTTCTGCAGGCGGAGTACACGGAAGGGTGGGTGTTTATCGGTGTGTTCTTTGACCCCCGCTTTAGGTGCGATTGTACAGTGCATAAGGTCACAGAATTGTCCCCTCTGGAGATCTTCTGGTCCAACCCCCCTGCTAAGGCAGGGTCAAATGCGTTAAGTGCACCATCATGGCATTACAAAGTAGCTGTAGAGAGGCTGAAAACCACAGGTATATTTAACTGAAGCTATTTAACCAGAGGTTAGAAATTGTAATAAGCAAGAAAGTACTTGTTTCCCCACAGAGTCTTTCAGGGCACTAGTGCAGAAAGTTGCCAAGTCACAGCCTTTGTACCCAAAACATTCTCAAATGTGTAACTCCGTGCTGCTTGTTTCTTCCCTTCCCCTTCCATACACTCCACTTTGACACCAACGTGGTGGTGGTTTTCAAAGGGAGAGAAAGGAACAAGTTACAACTGTTATAACTAGCACTGTTAACAAAGTGTACCCCTTTTAGAGTTGTTTTGTTTTTTTAGAAACTTCATATTTGCAACCCGGGATGGCTAACCTTATTTATAAGCCCTGGTTTGCTGGGGGAAGGGAAAGTTCTAAGTACGTGATTGGTAGTCCTAAGGTTTCTGTTGTAAGAAGTCCGTGTAGCCAGGGTTGTTTGTTAATAGTTCAAGGAGGGTCTAACTATGGTCAGATTACCTCAGAAGCTGTGAGAAGGAAACTCTTGAGAAATACTTACATTGTCATCGAGTGTAAGTATGAAAAAAAGAAAAATCCATGTTTGCTATTCAAAGGAGTGAAAGTGAAGTTAGAAATTATGCTAAAACAGTTAAGTAGAAAGAAAGTAATATTTGCTTTGTATTCAAATGGTTACAGATCCTAATAGTTCATACAGGAAAGTCCATTTAAAAAACTACTGGAAGAACATGTATCAGCAACATGCACTGCCTTTTCTCTAAAGTAAAACTGAAAACATTCCTATGGTATAGGATACTATTCTGTCAAGGAGAGCTTTGCTTTTTGAGCCTCATCTAAACTTGTAGAAAGTTGTGGTTATTCACTGAGCTCATTCTTTGATGTGGAGTTTGCAGGGAAAGGATATCCTGTCCCCCCACCATTTATCAGCTCCATTAAAAACTCTCCACTGAAAATCTTTTGGTACTTTTCCTCAATCTCATTACTGCTGTGAGCAGCCTTTTTAGAGAGCATTTACATCTCAGAGCTTGTCAAATATAGCAGAGTAGAATTTTGCAGCTGCTAAATGAAAGGTATCAGTAAAGTTCCTACAGATTTTTTTATTCATTTACGGAGTTCAAAACATTACAATAGTTCAGGGTCCTAATCATTCTTCATTAATACAGAAATTTATCAGAGGTATTCTGATAGTGCTTCTGATTTATTGTCCAGGCATTGCATTTTAATATTTTCCCTGTCTTCTTTATTTCTCTGCTTTTGTATAGGACAGGAAGTTGTATACTGTCATTGACAAATGCTCACTTGAAAACAATTGCTGTGGTCACTGGTGTGATTCTGTGGTGCTTGTTCAAACTAATACAGTTGGGTATTGTAAGAAGTAGAGTTTACAGATATCAGACAGTTAAAATCTTCCAGTGCAATACTGGAATCAATGGTGGCTTAAGAAATGGATGGAAAAAATGGAAATGGAAAAACTTGTCTAACGAATTAGGAGTTAAAAAAGACACCCACAACTTCCTGTTTATACCTTAAAAGTGCTCTTTTTTCACAAGTCTTTGGAAGCTGTGAAGGAAAAATACAGCTAAAGTTGTTTCAGTTAAAATGTGTAGTAGGACTTCTGGAATTCTGATTAATGTTGGTATTTTGCATCTCTATTAACTGCATTTAGAAGTTCAGAACTTTCCAGATAGCTCTTAAAACTCACATGTCAACAGACATCAGAGGCTCTCGTTCTCAAGTGTTTTGGAAAGTTTAGATATCATGTGATGCTATTTATAAGCATTCGTTTGAAAAAACCCACAGTGTTCATATACTTCTCTTAAACAACTTTTGCAGGTGCTAGTCCTAAAAGGAACAGCCCTGCTATTTAAGCCCTAGAGCTGTGGACAGTTGCAGTATCAGCAGGGACTAACTGATACCAGAGAAGTTGCTGCAGTTTGACTCGTGCAGCTAAGACTGTGCTGCTTGAGGCCAGACAAACTTTTTCTAGCTTATCCAGAGGCTTCCTCTCAGCCATTTGTATTTTAGAAAAGTATCCATCGGCGTCTTCCTACAGGAGAATTACAGGTTTCAGGAAATTTTATTTGTTTTAAGCAAATGCATTGTTATTGCCCTGTGTCATATCAATCTACAGACCTGAGAACCGTCCTATGTCATGAATGTCAAATTCTGAAGTAGTACCAGACTGGCTTTATGCTTAATAGGTTGGAGTTGAAAGACCTTGGGCAGTGTCACGTATCTTTAAGAGGTCTGATAGCATAGCAATAGCCATGGAAGACACATGCAGGGGTTCAGGCTAGAATGACTCATACATCCTCTACCTAACGATAAGAATCTGGAGCAGTCACTCAGAAGGAATTAAGTGGAAAGCCTGTAAAACACAGGCTTCTTGTTGATCAGCCAGCATAGTTATTTGTGGGGAGCTGGTTGTATAACTGAATGCCGCCTTGTATGGGAACTGGAAAGGATTTTAGCCTTTCTCAGAATTAGCATCCCTGTGGGGGGGAGTTTGCATTTTGAGTTATTTTAGATTCTGTATATCTCACCTTTTTAGCGTGGCCTAGATTACAAATTTATCTTGGGAAATAGGCAAGTATCTTGCTCAGTTTACAGAAACAGGTTGTAACAGTGCCCTCTGAAAGTTTGATTGTTGTGTCAGCTGGACACCATCTTTGGCAGCAAGTCATGGGCTGTGGCAGGCCAGAGAACAGGCAAATGCCCTGTCAACAGTAAATGGAAAAGAACAATAACAGCACATGCTGAATTTCTGTCTTACTTTGAACTGCAAACGAATTTTCCTTTATGACTGAGCTCAAAGTAATCAGTGCGTTGCTTAGGAAACACAAGTGGTTCTGACTCACTTCATCCATTATTTTTTTTAATTGTTGTTCATTGATAGAGATGCCCTGGATGCCCTTGGTTTGAAGAGATACTGCTGCCGCAGAATGCTCCTTGCCCATGTGGATCTGATTGAGAAGCTTTTGAATTATGCACCCCTGGAGAAATAAGATAGAAAAAGTACTATGCTGCAAGCCATGTGGAACGGTATCTCTAATTCTAAACTTGAAACTGGACTTCAGGCAGTAAAGGATGAAAGCCAACTGTAGTGCAACCATCAACCATCGAGAGATGTTTATCTTCTGGATAAAATACTGCCCCGAGCCATTGCCGTCTTTCAAGGAAACAAAGGAAAGATGAAGTCCACTTAATCAAGATTTGGAGATTAAAAGTTTGGATGCTTCTTTTTAAATGTGTTTGGAGTTGTTTTGTGAACTTTTAGATCCTTCTGCCAGTAAAAATAAATGTTTGTTCATGTAGAAAAATTATTATATTTCATTATAATGTTGAAATAAAGGAGGTCTTTCCTTCTAGCCTTCATAGAGTTTCTGGATAAATGCTTCAGTGGATCTTGCCCTTTGGTCATGCTGGTTTCTTTGAGGTGAGGGATACTGCTAAGTACCCAGTTCAGTGTCCTGCACTAGGCAGGCAAGGGTTAGAAATGTGGGACTGAACTCAGGTTCCAGTGACACAGAAGTGGGTGAGCTTGTTTGGTAAGAGTGAGGCATTACTCTGGAAAGCTGCTGGAGCCAGCAGAGTACACTTTCCACCGCACTTAAAGTCAACTCGTGGTCTCTACTCCAATCCTTACAAAACACCGGGGCTGCTGTATCTTAAAAACCAGTGAATCAGATGGTGCAGTGCCTTTGCTGAGGTAAAACATGTGTGAGTGTTCCCATGGAAAGCACTGGATGTGAGAATTTACGCATGCTGGTGTGAACAGGATCAAAGTCCTGATCCTGCCAAGCACCTGCACCCCTCTGTAGCTGGTGCATACGCAGGCTTTCCACTTGTTAGTCATTTCACTGACTTCACGTTGTTCTGCGCGTGTGGTGCGGCACTGCCTGACCAAACCGAGAGAGCTCTGCACTCTCCTGGTGGCATGAAAGAGGGAGAGGCCAGCTGTACCTGCAGGGCTTGGGAAGGCAACCTACACTGAGACAGGCACTGACCCTGCTGAAGGGTCTCGCCTTCCTGATGCACTATCAGCTTGTAAGTTGGACCACGTTTCACTCTGTCCTCTGACATGCAGAAAATGCAACATTCTGGGTGATGTGTGTACAGGCAAACACACCCACCTTACCTGAAAGTGAAGGAGGCTGAGGATTCTGTGCAAATGCAGCGTTAGCTCATCCATTACAGCAGCCTTGTAGAGAATGGGCTGGGAAAGGTGATAATCCCATAGCTTGCAGCCTGTTGCAAGACTCCTTGGTGCAGCTAAACTTTTTGCACTCACGTATTGGCTGCAGGGTAAGAAGATACCTCTGTGGATTCTTTTCCATAGTTGAAGAACTACAAAGGAGTTGAACAAAACCTGGCTTTCCAGAAATGGTAATTATTTAAGGTGTTCACTGGGTCAAACTTGTACACACAAACTAGACTGTGGCACAAAATAAATAGCAGGACTGCTTGCCTTGGGGTATCACTCCACCAATCTTTACAGTTGAACTTGCTTTTCAATTTACTACAAGGCAACAGTAGATGTTTCCCATATTCAGCAGTTCCTCACTGAAGACCATTTTAAAACCAAATGCTTTATCCTAATGCAGAGAGAATTAAGCAATTAATTCTAGCATTTGTTTCATACTTGGTTGGGTAGCTTATGTTCTGCATGCCTGCTGTGTTAGCCAGCTAAACGCACTTAAAAAAAAAACAAAACCAAAAACCCTTCACTTCTCTTTCAGGTTATTTTTTTTTAAAGGGACACTGTGAAATAGAGGATGACCTTTCCAAACTGAACTCGTGTAGGATGCTTTTCCATGCTACAGTGGAGCGTTACAGGGTGAGACGTGCCAGCTTGTTCACAGATCAATCGCCCGGGCCCCGCGCTCGCTCCGTGAGCTGCACTGGAAAGCGCAGCAGCCCAGACGGGTACGTCTGGCAGAGGCAGCCGTGCAGGATGCCGTGCAGAAAGCTGTCCTGCATCGCTGCCAAGGAACTGGATTAGACGAGCTGACAGGACTTGGGTTTCTATCTGCAAAAGCAAATTTCTAATCTAGTTTTCTGCTTTAGAGTAACATGTTTCTTTTCAAAGCGCACGCCAAGTTGTCTGATATGAAAAGTTATGGCTCTTAAATACTTACAATGAAAATGCAAATTGCAGAAATACAGCAGGCCTCACTCAAAAATGCTAAGGAGAAAGAAAAACCACCTTGGTTGCTCTCATTACTGTTCTTGAAAACGGTGCAGTGGAAGCCAATGACAGATGTTACACAAGGAGCAGCAAAAACACCTGAGTAGCAAGACTATGGGACAGCAGGCCTTAACATTAGCTCATGCAGCACTTGACACCCTGTATGCATCACAACGTTTGCTCAAGAGTTTGCAAACGCAGTATTGACCAAAAAAAAAGCCATTTCTGTAATGTGGCAAAGCAAACAGTTTATCGTTCTCCCACGAGTTTTGTCCTTCAGAGGGCTAGGATCAGAAGAACAGTTTAAATCCTGTTGCAGAAAGAGTAAAATTTTCAATGGATTTCTATAAATCCCAGCTTTCACCCCTGCTCATTGGTAACCAGGAAAGTAATTCCCTTTTTGCTGTCATGTCTCCTGTGCTACCTTCTGTAGCAGTTAATAACATAAGAGTATCGGATCTGCTTTCTAACCTGCCAGATCTCTTTGGGAAGAGCCATTAAATATACTCACAACAATGGTACTTTTTCAAGGCAATGTAAAAGACACATGCATATACACAGAAGAAAAGATAACAAGCCTCAGTTTTCCCTGAACCTGAAAAAGGAGCCCTTAACAGAATCAACAGATAGGCAGAGGTGGCAAAAAAAGAGAAATGGTACTGAATATGCAGTCCTTAATTACATGCAAAATTCTGTCAATTGGAAGATTCCTGAAAAATTAAAAAAATCCCACCACTCCTCTGCAGTCATTTATTCACTATACAAATAAAAAATTTTGGAAATTTTTCAAGTCTGTTTTAAAAGACTGTTGCAGGGCTCCCACTAATCTGGTGTTGTGGTTTAACCCCAGCCAGCAGATAAGTCCCACACAGCCGCTCGCTCATTGCCCCGCCAGCGGGATCAGGGAGAGAACTGGAAGGGTAAAAGCCAGAAAACTCAGAGGTTGAGTTTAGATTAATAGGGAAAGCAAAAGCCATGCACACAAGCAAAGCAAAACAGGGAATTAATTCACTGCTTGCCATGGGCAGGCAGGTGTTCAGCCAACTCCGGGAGCCCTCTTGACCATCATGCATTAACTTGGGAAGACAAACACCTTAAGTCCAAATGTCCCCCTGCCCTTGTTCTTCCCCTCACTTTACATGCTGAGCATGATGTCATATGGTCTGGAATATCCCTTTGATCAGTTTGGGTCACCTGCCCGGCTGTATCTTCTCCCAGCATCCCATGCATTCCCAGCCCCCCTGCCAGTGTGGCAGTACGAGAAGCAGAAAAGGCCTTGGCTCTGTGTAAGCCCTGCTCATCAATAACAAAAACATCTCTGTATTATCTACCCCGTGTTCAGCACAAATCCAAAACACAGCCCCATATCAGCCACTGTGAAGAGAGTTGACTCTACCCCAGCCAAATCCAGCACACCTGGTACTGGAAAAGCAAGCAGTCACAATTGGAAGTGATACAGAAGACCCTGCCGTCATCCAGGCCGCAGCCTCTCTTCCCACACCACAATTGTATCGAAATAATAAAGTGGTGCCTGAGACATATATGGCGGGAGTTAAGGTCATGAAAGTACAGAGGAATCTGCTTCTGGAGTTCAGCATCTTGCTTCTACCTGGAGCATCAGTGCCAGGCTACGTGTGTGCTTGGAAAGCTTTACATTTCTTGAAATGACAATGTTAAACAAAAAAAACCCTCTTGATCATAACTCTGAGTCCGTCTGCAGGAAGGAAGTGCTTTTGTGCCTATCTGTAATGAGCCTCAGACCTTACATTTCAAAAAGAGTTTTACTCTGAGAAACCACCTCTTGTGAGGGTCTCACCCCAGGGTGATTTACTGAGAAATGTATGCTGGGTTTCTGTTCTTCCCGTGACTTCTCCCTAAATGCAGCCTGGAACTGGATATTAAAGTCTGACTTCTTGTCTATGCTTTTAGTCTATGCTTCTTATCTATCTGAAGAAACAGGAAAAAGCTGAAAATCCTGAATAAAACCCCCATAGCTGTGTGTTTCAATCAAGATGCCTAACTAGCCCTGTGGCTACAAGACTACATTTCACTGGTAATAACTATGAGGATCCAGAACATGAGCTACCTCTTTCCCTGCAAAGGGCCCTACAGGAAAAATCAATCCTCACCCTTCCACAAAAAAACCCCAAAAAAAACCAAAACACCACCACCAAAACCTATTTAGAGGCCTATTTGCCTCTAAAAGCAGTTTAATTCCAAATTGTTTCTAGTACTGATCCTAGTAAGAAAATAGCATTTCTACTCCATCCCTTCTCAGAGCAGACCCGTTTAATTCATTTGAGCTCAATTAGCCAGTAAGATTTTCTTATTACTGAAACTTCTTGGCAGTAAGACTGAGTTGGAGTTGAGACATCTCCAAAATAATGTTGTTTCCACCTAGCTCTGACTGTCCAGATTATGAACACAGATTTGCTTTCCCCTTTCTGCTCATTGCACCAGGATTTACACTGTGGCTCTGTTTTCAGATCCGATTTTTATTCAGTTCCTCCAGCCAGTGAGAAAGCATTTTTTAATTGCCCAATAGGGACAGCACAATAGAGATGTTTGAAAACCAAGGGCAGGAAGCACGTGGCTGAGACTTCGTCTCTGCCGTGCTGGATGGTTTGATGTGTTGCCCACTGAAGTCTGTGGGAGTCTTTTCATTAACTTCAATGTGATTTCAAATGGCCTGGTGGCATGTGGTGCCTTACACCGCTCGGGTGCCCAGGATTAATTCATTTTGCTAAGTTCTGCTAAGAAACGCTGTTTGAGGTGCCCAAGCCTTAGATACTCAAAGAGCATTCAGATCTTGCTGCAGCCCTCAATCATTATGTGCACTTCTAGCACATAAGGCCATAAAAGTAAATAAAAGGTATGAAGTTATCTTTGGCTCCAGCGAGTCCTGCCACCCAGGGGGAGCTGCAAGGCTTCGCTTTGGGGCTGGTGCTTGGAAGCAGCACAATATTTACATGGGAGTGGTTCTCATTTAAACCCTCGTTGCTTTCTCCCTCATATTCCCTTTCAGAAACATGTAGAATGTAGAAATGTAGAGCCAAGAGGTGCAGAAAGCATTAGGGTTTGCACCCCGATCTAATTTCTCCTCCACAAACGCACATCTTCCAGACTCTGGCAGTCACCCGTTTAGGTGAGCTACATCTTGTCTCGTTCCATAGATCACACATCTGGGGTGAAGCCACTGAGCTCCCAAGCACCACACAAGTTTCCCCATAATTTCCTCTAGGATGCATCTCCTCCCATGTTGAACATTTTGTCTTGTAACAGCCAAACTAGAAAATTCATGCAGGAAGGCCCTTCATTTATCCCTCCAAAATATAACGCAAATGTTTTAATAAAATGGGTTCATTATTTCCTGCTTTTTAGGAGCTGAACAACCAGTGATCAAAGAAAGGCGTGGAATAGCAAACAAAAAGCTAAAAGCCCATAGATGTTGGGAGCACAAGAACCCTGCAGCTAACAGCAAACTTCAAAGCAAGTGGCAAAGGCTGTGGTCAAGCCTTTCTGTAGTCACTGATGACTTTGAATTAACCCACATCCCGCCCCATGGGCTGGATTTACAGTTAGCAAAAAAGAATACAGAATACTCACTGTTTGGGAAGCAGACTTCGTTCTTATAAAAGCAGGTCTATTTGGAGCACTCCAAGAAATGAACTACTTCCAAAAAACATTAAATAAATCAGTGGTGTGATTCAGTGGGAGCACAGGACAGCTGTGCTCAGCACCTACTTTTAGATGTTGACCTTTCCGGAGCTGCTGCTTTCCACATTTTCTAGTGTTCTAGCTTTGAATTTCCTCAGAGATTAACCTAAATGTCACTGTCCTTGCCAACATTTCTTCAGAGATCCAATCCAAGTGCATGAAACTCAATGGGAATCTTTCCTGGAGCACTGGTGTACTTCGGGTCTGTCCCTTTCCATCCTCTCTTTGCATTCTCCAGGCGGGTCCTATCAGGAGTGGAGACTCCCTTTGCCCAGTCTCTGTGTAACATCATTGCTTATGCTTTTTAAAGGCAGAAAAAGGCTTCACTTTACTGTGTCTTTTTAGGGACAGGCCCTGACAAGAACAAACAGTCTCGTTAATGGGAACCTTGGGCAACCAGTGCGATGCCTCGGTTTCCCTGCCTGTACCTCTGAGATGGCACCTCATCCCACTCTTCAGAAACCATCAGAGATGGGCAACAAGGAGAAGCCTAATATCACCAAACCCCTGGTGTATTCTTGCCTCCCTCTTGTCAATGACACCACCATATAACCTCAAATCCTAATGAAATATTTTTAACTAGATTTAAAAAGCAGTTTTTGATGCTAAGCAGAGCCCAGTGTGGGAACTGCTGATGGAAAGCTGCCGCCCTGAGCTTTTGCAGCAGTTCAGACATCGGCAGCATCACTGTCCCCAGCAATCCAGAAGGTACAAGAACACAGCTAAAGTCCAATTATCTCCAGCTATTTACCGAAAGCTGCCCTAAAGTGCTTCCCCTCCCTTTTTTGCTTATTAATGAAGTCTTCCCTACAGCAGTGCGTGTGAAAATGTGCTCCTTCCCAGGCAGTGAGAGGAGAGAGAAGGGAGAAGCATCCACTTTATGGAACAAGGGGTAAATGGTAATTAAGGGGCAGTGCCAATTACTCAGGGTTAAAGGCTGCCCTGATGAAGAATATGCTCCTCCCAACACTGATCAGCCACTGATCACCCATCAGCTGACTGGCTCTGCCCAGCTCTTCATCAATACCATAAGCAAGCAATATAGCCAAGCCCTCAAGCCTCCAATTTCCAAAGAAAGTGGGAATTCATAACTTTTATAGTTGAGTTTATAAATTCATATGTAGCAATGCAATAGCTAACACTTGGGCTGGAGGTATATTAAGAGGTTTTTCTGAAATTACCCCCTGAAAATTTGAAAACAAAAATCAGATGAGTGCTGCTCTTGGCTGTAGGCCTTTCCTTATAATGAGATGTGCAGCTGAAGCAATTACTAACTTTAGTTTTTTAAAGAAGCAATAGCAGTTTGACTGGGAGGTCTTCCTCCAGGAATGAGCTAGTAAATGAAAGCATTAAGTTAATAAGGGCTTGAGTGCTTCAGATCATTACAGAGATGGCCTGCAGCTCCACACTTCTCCAACCAGATTTTTTTTTTTAATATTATTGTCAAAACAGCTTGAAGAAAACCCTCTTTGGATCCACTGAGCATTAAATGCAGCATAGACAAATGGCTGCTTTCCTCTATTAAGCAACTTTTTAAAAAGTAAAAAAGTAATAATTAAATTCCACTGATGAATAATTGCTTCTAATAAATAAAGAGAAACAAATACCATTGGCTTCAGCAGCTTTTATGTCAGTGACCCGAGCTGCTGCTGAACCAAATAGACAGTGCGTGCTGCAGGAGCTGGGAGCAACACCATGGAGAAACTTCCATTTCAGCTACACCAGAGACATTTTGAGACAAGGTTCTTGATGGCGAAGCAACAGCCAGAGCAACTAGCAGTTCCTGACAGCCTGGCATCCACACAGTTAAACCCATGGACTCAAACTCTGGATAGGCAAACTTTCTTTGGGCCGGGTCCAGGACATGGATCTGTGTTGTCCAGAACAAAGCTTGATCCTCCACCCAGGATCAAGGTGGTCATGCACCGCCTGAGTGAAGGTCCTGCATGGAGGCTGGGGCTAAACTCATTCCTTGCCATGGTACCATGCCAGTAGGCCAACAAACTCCTACAGCTTCCATATCCCAACTCAGGGCAGATTTCTACAAAAGAAGGTGACTCCTACAGGGAATACTTGGATGCCAGAGCTCTTCCTTCTACTGGAGACTTCCTAGAAATTATCATCTTTTTTTCCTGCTATCCCGCCTCCCTCGGGCATGTTACCAACTCGAAACATCTGAAACTTACTCTAAACTTTGAGTGTGATCAGCTAAAACATAACCAAAAACAGCTTCAGGCCTTCACTCCCTTTCAGACATCCACTTCCAGAGGGGTTCACAGAATCAATTAGGTTGGAAAAGACCTCTGAGATCACTGGGTCCAACCTTTGACTGGATACCACCATGTCAACTAGACCATGGCACCAAGTGCCATGTCCAGGCTGTCCTTAAACACATCCAGGAATGTGACTTCACCATCACCCCAGGCAACCCATCTGTGAAGAAATTCCTCCTAATGTCCAACCTGAGCCTCCCCTGGCACAGTTTGAGGATTTGTCCTCTCATCCTGTCGCCTGTCTCCAGTCGCCTGGGAGAAGAGACTGATCCCCACCTGGCTACAGCCTCCTTTCAAGGAGTTGTAGAGAGCAATACAACTTGGACCTGAGCCTCCTCTTCTCCAGGCTAAACACCCCCAGCTCCCTCAGCCAACTTCTGCTGCAGGCAGAAGCAGGGAAGTCATATTGTATATGAGGTTAGTGCAATATCACAAACTTAAGCTGGTTATTTCTTTCTTCTTTATTTTAAAAGCTACAATATTCAGGTAGCTCAAGGAAAAACAACCTTTGGATTTTGTCTGCTCATAAATCCATCACAACAGCTTGGGGGAAAACAGTAAATAAGATACTGGAAGAACAGCACAAGAGGCCAAAAGAAGAGCACCTGCCTCTGGATGTGCTATTTGCAACCAAAGCCAGGTACCTGGCTGTGATATTAGTGTGTGGTATTGATTTGTTCTTAATCCAGAGAAATGCCCCTGTAATGAACTCTGGTGTGCCCTTAATGATTTCATATTGAAGGATGTTAGGTGCCTTGCTCATAACAGAGTAACAGCAATTCCAAAAATAGAAATCCTCATAATAAAATGTTATTGAGGATCCTGAATTTCAATATAAAAGGGACTCTGCTGTACTCAAGGGCTTACTAGATACAAATGCATGCTTTAAAAAGTTGTATTAAAGTCATGTTGGTACCTGAGTTACAGAGGCAACGCGAGATGCCACTCCAGGGAGCAGCTGAGCCCCATGTCCCCAGGAAACTTTTAGGCAGATGTAACACAGGCTGGATTTAATCCTGCCAGATGACTGGGGCTGAATGGCTACAAAGAGCTGAGATGCTTTTGCGAGCTGCCTGTGAGGGCAGGAGAGCGTGGCTGCCGTGCTCCTCAGCAACTAACAGGGTCAGCACAGGAACAGGGTGCTGGGCTAGGTGCCACATGCCTGATCCTGGCTCTCCTGCTCATCCCCTATCCTCAGGCACAAGCCTTCCAGAGGGCACCAGCGAGCTGCCACTGCAACTGGCAAAAAGGGGGTTGCTAGAGAGGGTGGTCACTGCCAGCTGACCAGTGGGGAGAAGCATTCCCACCAAGCTCAGGGCCACCACAAAGAACTCAGAGCTGGGAGCACCAGGTCTAAAACTGAGTTGCACTCACTTGCAGGTGATTTCTCAGCCTTAGCTTTGTCAGTGCAGCTAACAGCAGCCCCAAATTAAGCCTGCCAGCTGGGCTTCCCAGCCCTACCAGCATGGACCTCATCCTGCAGGCTGGCCCAGTGGGTAGGACCCCAGGGGCTGGGAAGGATGATGGCTGTCCATCTCCCACCGCATGATGTTTTTATTGGTGCCAGAGCCCCCCTCCTGGAATAGAAGGGCAGAAGTGAAGACCCACCCCTGCAAAGAGTCACTTGGGAGCAGCTTCAAGCCTTCAAATAACCCTCATGTACCAAACAGCTTAAATTAGAGCAACCAGGGGCATTTCCTGCCACCTCTAGAGGGACTGGGGCAGGATTAATTAGCCAGAGGAAACAAGGGGTGAACATTTGCCTCCTACAAACCTCAAAAGGAAGCTCAGAGTTCAGCTCATAGGTTATCCAGGATGTAAACTGAAAAAAAAGCCATTAGCTGAATTATGCCTTAATTTAAGGCATAGCTGCCTTAATTACAGCCCGTTGTTTCTGACCCCTGCCCAGGAGGCATGTCAGCCGGGCTGCCCCTGCCTGCAGGCTCTGTGCACAGGGCAGGTGGGAGCGCTTGAGGGGGCTGTAGCTTGCTGCCTACTCCCTCCAGGACCCTTTCCTGGGGAAAAGTGGTGTTAAAAACTGGGTTGGAAAGGCGAACTTGTTCCCCCAAACTGGCTCTAAGCAGGTGAGGCAGAAACTGCCTCCCTCTCCCCAAACCCTGAACTCCCTCTCTGCACCAGCTTAGTTCCTGCTTCCACTTAACCCACAGGCTGGCAGCACAGGGTTCTCCCCTGGAAGACAACGAGCATCCTTGGACCCTGACTCCGGGAAGGACTCTGAATCCTAAAGCAGTGAAACAAGAGCATCCCTCCAGCAGTGAAGAGTGGAAGTTATCTGCACCCACAGTCCCACAGAAACCTCTGCCTGCAAGAACAGAGTCAAGTTTACTCCGAGCTCCAGGCTATGGAAAACTAGAAAAACCGACTGATTCTAAACCAGAAGCTGCAGTTTGACACAAATGATGTGCATTTCCCATTGCTGGTTTCAGAAGAGGAGTGCCGCCAGACTTTAGCAGTTTTTTAGAGTCATAACTCCTTTGGAGCAGTATTTTTATTGTTACAGGCAGAACTGAAGTGATGCAGCTGCGACTTAGCACAGCTTGAACGGACACTAAGAGGAAGTTTTCAATCTAAGAGGGCAAGGAAAAGGAAACACTAATAGGAGTTTGTCCGCTGTGCTTAGCAGGGGGCTCACAGGTGCAAAGGAGCTCAGCCCTCCCTCAGGCAGATGCAGGATGGAATTCTCCTGCAGTGCTGTCTGCTCCTCCAATCCCAGCCAGCACCAGCATCAGCACCAGCACCAACAACATCTGAATAGCTGGTCACTTCACTAAAGGGGTCTTGAGCTCTGCCAAAAACCCTGACACAAGAGGTATCCTCAAACCCCCAGGCAAACTGGGGAGACAACACCAAGCTCCTGTATTCCAGTCAGTACCTCAACCACATCCTCACCAGCCTACTGCTCTGCTTGTGAAATGCTGCCTCTTCTCGCCCACGTTTGTTTAAATTCAGTTCACTCCCAGAAGGCAGAGTCAGTTTTTTGGTGTAAAGGGGGCCAAGAGCCCAGATTTGTTGGAACCGTGATTTTAATAACCCCAACCAGTGACATTACCTATGGAATGGTAACTGCAAAATACATTTAAAAAACATATTTAATACATATGCAGCCTTCTTTGCCGTTCCATGATTTAGGGCTCCACTCCCTCTTCTAGAGTTCAGGATTGTTCAATTTGGAAATGTGGACAAACCTCTAAAATGTTTCTTTTGAGTAATCCTGTCACAGCTGCCAGCTAGAGCCCAAACAACTGAATCATTCATGAGCCCATCCGCAGAGCACGAGGCATTCAGCAGAGGAAAGAGCAGGTCAGCCTTTAACTGACTGCTATTAAAAACTTTCATTAAAGTCCTGGACAAGGGTGGTGGGAGAGGGAGAAAGAAGGAGAAGGAAATAAATTATAACATTGATCATGTTTGTGGAAGGATGATGGAAGTGAGATGGAAAATGCAAGAAAGGACAAAATGTGAATGAGCCTGGGATATCTCAGTCAGGCACGTTTCAATGGGACAAGTTCTAATTTAGGTAAACATAAAATAGTGCCTGACAATGCTCAGCATGTAACAGAGAACAACATGCAAGAGAGGAGCCATAAGAGCTGGGCATGGAGGGACATGCCTTCAGATGTCACTTTGTAGTGACATTAGCTGTTACTTCAGTCTGCGGGGAACTGAGCTGACACCTTCCAGGAATGGAGATAGCAGCTGGAGTCCCAAAACCTGAGCCTGGTGCCTCACATCTCAGGCCATCACTGTTTAATGCTGCATCCCAAAATGGGCAGCAAGAAATCAAAGTGTGTAAAAAAAACATGGGAATGCAACTAGTCACTGAAGACTGTTTGGGAGGGTAAACAGCTGATTAAACAGGCAGCTCTCCCAGGAATCGGAGAGAAGGGAGAAGGCGACCATGACTCTGGAAGAACTGAACACATTTCTATGGTGGCAGATTCGTGGGGTAAAAGGGTTCCAGCATTTTTGAGTAAAATAAGAAATATAAACCTCACCTGTGTAAGTTCCTGCAGGCAATGGAAACCCTCCAGCATGGCAGGAGATACGCAGATGTACGTACACACACATATGGTCACAGCTGTAAAGCATCACCCCACACCTCTGCACCCTGGAGTCAGCGCTGGGTTTGGGCTGGTCTCCAACCACAGAAGAGTGCAAGGGCCTCAGAGCAACCCTCATGTCTCCCCCACGGCAGCCAGGGACACATCCTACAGCCATCAAAGTCACATCTGGGACTGCAGGGGGCCACGGGTGGCTTTTGCTGTCCCAGTGTGGGGAGACAGCAGCCACTGGCAGGATCAGGCCCTGCCAGGGCAGTGGGCTTTCTCTACACACTGTGCAAGTAGAAACTGCTCTTCGCTTGTCAGCAAGACAGTTCACTACACAGAAAAATTAAGCCTGGAAATACCTGATGCTCAGCAGCTCCTTTTCTGCAGGCAGAAGCTGTAATCAGAAGAGGAAAAGCTGCTGATCATGATGGCCTCATCACATGTAGGATCCTTTCTGTTAATGCAAGGTAGCTGGGAACGCAGAAGGAGCAGCCTCCTTTTCAGAGAGTAAGAGGACTTCGAAACCCCAGCATGCCTGATGGTCTGCTGTGCTGGAATGAGTCACTGAATGCATTTGGTGGGCATCAGCATCCCTGCTGTGCATGTAACTAAAGCTCATTTGAGGGCATTATCCCACAAGGAATTTGTCATTTTTGAAGGCACCACATGAACCTGCTCTCCGTTGCCTCCTAGGCCAGCTGCGTGGTGCCACCCGCACCTTCCCTCCCTACCGGACTTTGGCGAAGAGCAGGAACAGGCAGACGTGCTCCTCCTGCAAGATGAGCTCCCGAGGAGACACGGTGCAGGGCCGGCAGCCCGAGGAACTGCTCTTTGATAGAGCCCAGAGCCCCCGCGGCAAAATCGGCTGGGCCGAGAGAAGCTGTGAGTCCCCGCTCACGCTCATCCGTGCTGTGTGAGAAGGAGCAGCACAGAGCACCCCGCATCTTCTCCCATGTACACATGGAAACCTGGGGAAGTTTTACGGCAGGAAAGGAGAGAGCATTCCCCTCTACCAGTTCCCAGACAGGCTGTATTTGTCCTGTCTCGACAGGGAGAAGATATCACTGCCTGAGCCTCGACTTTTCCTCTCCACCACTACAGCTGTGCTCAGTCCCAGCCCATCAGGAAAACAAGGACATTACAACCGTAGGAAGGGAGGCTTCACAAATGGTGAAAGAGGGGCACCAAGGCCCCCCTGCAGGGAAAATTCCTCTCGATTAAAAACCAGAAGAAAAGGCAGGTCTGTGAACTGGTTTGGGGTTAGAAGCAGCCCTGCAGGGGAGCATGAAGTACTTGTGTCTTCTTTGAAGATGCAGGAACAAGTTGACTGCCCACAGCTGGACCCTCGCAGAAAATATTTACTGCTACATCTGTTTTCCCTTTTATTCCTCAGCAAATTTAACTGACCACACGGGCCCCCCAGGAGAGCAGCCCCCGGCTGAGCTAACTGCCGTAAAGGGCAATTAGCACAGTACACATCTCCAAAGGGGAGAAGCCTGTGCTCCTGCCTCCGGAGAGGTGGCAGCATGCAAGAGACCTGAGGCTGCGGGCCCGCAGGGATGCTGTGAGATGGTAATTGCAGCCTGATCACAGACACTGCAGAACCCAGCCTGCTGTGATCATGCAGAGTGTCGTAATAAAGAGAATGCCTACCTGCTAAAACTCACAAATTGAGTCTTAGAGGTTTCTTTAAGAGCCGATTTTAGGCAACATTTCAAACAAAAAGAGAATTCCCTTTTAAGCAATTGCTTCATGCTTAAAGACACTCTGCTACAGACTTCACAGACACCACCCCGTGACAGTCTAGTAGAAGGGGTGCTAATTTCCCTTTGGGGGTGGCAAAGGATGACTGTGGCCACACTGCACCCCTAAGGACACAGAGGGGAACAGGATGAAACATAAGGAAGAACGCTGTGGACATTTCTCTCTGTGCAGCAGAACTGTTTGGACACAGCACGGACCACCTTTTGCACCGGCATTGCCATCGTGCGCGCAGGAACCAGCCTGTCAGCTCCTCCAGCCCCACTTTGGCCAACAGCCCTCCAGGACAAGCCCTCCCTTATTCGTTGTGCTCCACCTTCAACCCACCTCTCCTGAAAACAGGGCTTGGGACAAGGTCTTATAAATGGCCATGACCACTTCCCTGTCTTACCCAACGCATCCCAGGAATGCAGCTCCCTCCCCACAGCAGTACCGCAGCAGGGCCACTGGCTCACCTCGCCACTCCTGAGGCACCCAGGTCTGCCTCCTCTGCACGGGCAAACACACTTGTGGGTGTTTTTGGCAGAAATCCCGGCTCCGAGCCGAGTGCTGGCCAGGCCAAGGTGTCCGCCTCAGTCTCGCGAGGCCAGGGCCTTGCTGCAGGCACGAAAATCAGGCACGTTGCGGGGGCTGCCAGGAGCGACCCTCCGCTCCGGCCGCGGGAGCGGCGGCGCTTCCCCGGGGCTGGAGACGGTGCCGAGCCGCGAGCGCCACCGCGCGGCCGCGCCCCGCACCTGCGGCCCGGACACCGGCACGCCAGGGACCCCCACCGGGACATTCCCAACCCGAAATCCCAAACGCCTGCTCCCTCTTTCTGACATGTCTGTGATGCAAGGTGGCCACAAGCTACTCTACAGAGCACGGAGCAAACACTCGGAGTCACAGAACTGTTAGCGCTGGAAGGGACCTCTGGAGGCAGGGTCACCTAGAGCAGGTTACACAGGAATGCGTCCAGGTGGACACACAGCACTGTTTCCCCTTTTATTCCTACGCAAATTGTACACAGGATCCAGCACCCACACACGCCCTGCTACCCCCTGTGGTAGGAACAGGCTGCCCCATTGCAGTAGCCCTTGTCCTTGTATCCAAGGTAGAAAAGGGGAAAGATTTCCACTGTCTTTGTGGTAAGTGGAAACAGCAGAGCCCTGAGCCAATTCAGAGCCTCAAGTGGTCTTCTGAAGCACACCTGGGTGATAACCACAGGTGGCAGCTGGGCAAGCATGGCAAATTTGGAAGTTAGCTGATGGCAAAGGCCCTGTCCCGCCAGCCTCAGAGCTCGGCCTGCGACAAGGAGAGAGCACAGACCCTGGAGCAGTGCTTGGGTGTGCACACCACAGCTCACGTGCAATACCTCATGCCCTGAGGTTCTGCAGCTTCGGTCTCCGGTGCCACAGGGCGCAGCCTGCAGCACCCCACGGCAGCACAACATAACCAGGCTGGCAAGGATCAGGGACGTGGAGCAGATTCTCCCCCAGCTTCTTTGCCAGGCTGGTCCCTCAGACCAGCTTCTTCTCCAGAAGCTCGCACCTCAGCAGCAGGATCTGAGCCATCCATAGAACCCACCTGGCATATGATACCCATTCAATTTTGCTGCACAGAGTCAGTACAGAACCTTAAGCTTTATTTTTCTATTGGCCAGCAACTTAAACTGGGTTAAAAAAAAAATCCAAAAGCAATGAATATTGTTACACAGAGAAAAAGTATAAAACAACTCAGTGTACAAAAGCCAACTTACTGTTCATATCTCATTCTTCCTGGCCTCTCCCAACCCTGTACAATGTGTTTGAAGGGAGTGGGCAAAGGCAGCTATGAAGATATGTTTAAGAAACTAGAAATATTGCTTCAAGCAACATGCTCAATATTTTCCTCTTAGTTAGTAGTCAATACTTGTTAAGGAACTTTACTATAAAACAAGAAATAATTTAGAGATTTCTCCTTTAGATCATTACACAATAATTTAGATTTCTTTCCTCTCTTTCCTACTGCTGTGGAACCAAGGATACACCTCAGTTCCTCCACCTTTCTTTCTGCATTAGTCAAGGATTATTTCTTGGGGCTGATGATGAGGGAGTTTCAGATTGACCTGCTCCGAATTTTAGCATGTCACCCTTTAGCGCCAGTCCAAGATTTCTGGTCTGTGAACCAAAAACCCCACAATGCTGCAAGACCCTTTAATGGTCTGGATGATTTTGCTCATGTTGGCTGTCTGCTGCCAGGGACAGGGCTCAGCCAGCATCACTGAAAGCCCAAGAGAGGGAATAAATTTGTTTTATAGAAGTCTGAGCCTGTCTTCACTGCTTCAGAAACACCAAAATCCCATGGCCCTTGCTGCTTCTTGAGTGTAATAGGCAGACCAGGAATGAGGGATGAGAGGCACACAAGATCCCAAGAATTCAGGCTGAGAACCTGCTGGCACCAAGTCCATGGCAGCAGTGATGTCTGTGTCCTGTATGTATACAGGATCTCAATGCAGAGACAATATTTAATTAAAAACTATTCCACTGCAGCAAACAGTTAACCCAACACTACCAATTTACCAAGTATATTGGGCCAGCTGGTTCAAACTGACTCTCCTGACCTTCTCAGCAGCAGCTAGTAAAGTGGGCTTCCACATAAAGCCAGAAAACCCTCAGCTGATTAATGAGTTCTTTGGAAGCTGATAGAACATTTGTATATATTCATTTCCTGCCCAAGGGAGACAAGCCTGGAGATTTTAATTAGAAAAATCAAGCCAAGGGCATCTCTCTACCTGTCTGGTAACAGATGAAGAAGGTATTTCCCCTAACCAAACAGGCCAAAGGGTCGCAAGGTACGCCAGCCCCACAAACAGACCAGCTCTTCACTAAACCTCAGCAGGGGATAGGTAGGAGGAAGAGTGTTCTCACTCATGCTAGAAGCCACTCAATAAAACAGAAAGAATTAAAAAGTAGTCCATCATCTTTGCATCAGAACTGGTAGGAAGAAAAAGGCCTCTTGTGGGTCCTAATGGCACTGTGTTGGGGGAAGCTTCAAGGAAGAGGAGGAAGTGCTGAGAAATCCTAAGGCACTCACATCTTGGCAACATGAGAGTCACCATCAGATTTCAGCCGCACCAAGTTGTGCTCCCAGTCAGCAGGACAAGTAGCTCCTGCCCCAATCAGCCAAGCAGGCATCCTCTCAGGTGGAAAACAACTGCGTTAGGATGTTGGTGCACTCTTGGGAGGAGGGAGAGAAATCTTCCATGGATGAGAAACTCAGCTCTGACTCCCACTCAGCACAGAAACATCATCTGTCCTCAGTGTCAATGCCCAGTGCTGCTGAGCCACTTCTCAGAAAGCAAACCATGATTCCTGGACAGCATCTAGATACCTTCATGTTGACTCAGGAAAAGCCTCAAGAGAAGTGGCCTTGGATACATCTTGCTTTGTAGTTATATCAAGGGACTGTTTCACTGAAGCTTCTAGCAGAAGATCCTCAGCTCTTTTGTTTCTTGACACGGAAGAGGACCCGCTGAGCTCCCGGCTGCCTTGTACACAAGGAGGGTGACTTTCCCTCAGAGGGGCAGGTAAGGCAGTGCATGGTTCTAAAGGCATTTAATTATAGAGCCAAGTCCTCAGGTTACAGACACTTTGGTGGTGGTGATAGAGAGTGGTCAGGTTGGCAGGTGCTAAGGGAAGTGGCAGAAGGGGAGCAACAGAGTTCCCACAGCTATTAATATGGTTCTGACTTTAAACTCTTGTACAAGCAGCAGGTGAAAATCATCCCAAAGATCTACAGAGTGTAAAGAGAAGAGAGAAATACATGAAAAAATGAGAATGGATGCAATGGAGGCAGCCACTTGCAAACTAGCAGTCTGGACCCACACTGGAGTAGCAGCCAGCTCCCGCCTGGGATACCACCCTCAAGCTTGCAATAAGCAGCAGGAAAGAACATAATCTGTGCTAATCCTTGTAATTAACCACCAGTAGCTTCCTGGGGTGTAATTTGGCTGCTTTCCAGAACAAAGGAGAAGATGAGGAACTCCCAGACACATCTGCATCAGGAAAAAAAAAATATCCTGTGCTCTCCCCTCTAAAATGGGAGCGGGGGGCACCCATATCCTACCCTTTTATTCATCACCCTCTCCAAAATAATGGCAGACCCACAGGGCTGCTATTCAATATGACACAGCTGAGGGAGAAGTTCTGGATGATTTAAGATAATCCTGAGGACCCGGGGTAGAAGGCCCCTCCGGTGGAGCGGCCCCCCAGCTGGGCGGGCAGTGACGGCTCAAGGCCACACGAGGGCTCCCTGGGGCTGCCGAGCCGCCGCCACGGCCGGCACGGCCCTTCCCACGGCCCTGCTGGATACACACCGTCACCCGCAGGGAATTGGCCGCACTGGCAGAAGACGTTTCGGAGCTGGTGAATCCTCGGGTCCCAGACTACCTGGCAACTTCTCCTTGACAGGCAGGGAAGGACAATACACCACCAGATTCTTTTTTTCCCCATCTCTCAGCTCAGGTGTTCCTTTAACTTCTGCCCAGCACCCCCAAAACTCCACCCAGTCCTTTTACCTGCACACAAGCAATGCTGATCCCCACCGCCCCGATAATCTTCAGATGCTCTTGAATGAAGTTTTCCAGCTTGGTAATGCAACCGCTCTGCAGGGTGAAAGAAGGGACAAGGAAAGTCAGCTTCATTTTAACCTCTTGTTTAATTTAATCCCATGGTTGTGACCCTTGAAAGCAACGTTATGGAAGGTGGTGTCTATGAGCAACCTCTTCCCCCAGTACCCCTGGAAAAGCGTTGCAGGTGATGTAAACTGCATCATGTTTTGTATTGGTCTGGACCAGCTGGCTCAAGAACCACTGAACAAACCTGAGGTGGCTGCTGGCTGAGCAGAAAAAGCACAGAAGAACCTGCCACATCACGCAGAGCTTGCCACTCTTCTCTCAGATAGGTGGAGGAAGATTCCCTCACTCACTGCCTAGTACATGCCTGGGGAGGATATTTACTCCTGTCAGGCCAAAAGGCCAAGGAAACGCTGCTGACTGGATGCAGTACAAGAACACTAAAATAACACAAAGCTTTTAAGAGGAAATTCTTCCCGCTGCTATTTATGACAGCAGCGATTTTCGGTGTGAACCTGGAAAGCCAGGTTCTGGCTGCCTCTGTCTTGCAACTGTATCCCTGGCTGGCATCATGAACTTTCCATCCCAGTTTCAGGCCCAAGCTTTTATCGTCTGAAGGCAAAATTAAATCAGTAAGCGCATTCTCTGTTGCTTTGGTTGGGTTTTTTTCCTTTAAGTAATTAAACTGTTTAACTCTTGAGGCAGGTTTTCGCTGGAAACATCAGGGGGATTTATTGTGTAGGCTACAGCAGTGCCCCGAGGATGCTGGGGGTCCTCTTGCCCCAAGAGTTTACAGTGAACACGCTTATACACATACAGGCAGAAGGAAGGAGTGAGCACACAGCCCTCCAGGGAGGGTTGGCAAAGGCCTCATTTTTCCCAGCATTTGATTTTACAGTCAGACCCAGCTGCCTTGATATGAAGCAGACACTGTTCCCTTTCCGACTCTTTTCTATGTTTTCTTTCGCAAAGCCACGGAAGTACTTTGTGAACTCTAAGATTTCATATCATGATATGCAGCATCTGACTGTGGATCCAAACCTGCCCTTTCAGCTTGCTCTCCTTTACAGCTAGCCCAACACATCTGGCAGCCTACAGGGCCTCTCTTAATGCAGCTCGGCAGCTGCCTCCAGCTTCACCCAGCTGAGAGAGGATGGGAACTGCCAGCCCTGCCCCTCAAATGGTTGTAGGTTTCCACTCTCAGAAACACCTCATCAGCTTGTGGATGCTTCTTGCACTACCTCCTCACTGGGTCTTGCCTGAAAGGCAAACCTTATGGGAAAGCCTTCTTCCTGAAGTGCAAAACCCAGCCAAGCAGCTTATAGTGGTTTTGATTCTAGGCCTTCCTTGGTAACCAGGCTGTAACCAAGGAACCAAAGCCACGTTCCCAGTATTCCATACAATTTTTACGTAAGCAAGGGTATAAATAAGAAGGGAGAGGAGGCTCTCGCTCTCTTCTCTTCCAGTGGTCTGAACGCGCAGGTTCTCTGCTGTCGGTCCTACTCGTGTGGAGGAGTGAGGCCTAGTGAGGCCTTGTAGGCCTTGGGAGGCAGCGGGTGCCGGCGGTCATTTGGCGCGATTCTGCTATCTCAAGGAAAGTAGTAAGCTTTCTTTTACTAGTTCTTTCTTGGTTGCTCCCAGGTTTTGATTGTGTGTATCTGTTTTCTCTTTTCCCTTTCCCTTTTCCCTTTGGAAGGGGGTGTTCCGGATTCCTGTTTTTATATATATAGTATTCTAACTGTATATAACTGTAATATAACTGTAAAAATACGTATTTTGATATAATTCGATTGGTTTCAGGGAAGGAGGTTTCTATGGTTCTTTTTTATCTTTGCCCTGGGAGAAGAAGGGAGGGAAGAGGTTTTTCCCTGTTGGTTTGGACAGTTGGTGGAAAGCCAACACAGTTATTTTTTGGACATATGAGGGGCTTAGGTAGATCAGAAAGACTAGACTTCATCTCCCTATTCATTCCACAAAAATAGACGGTTGGCTTCCTTTGAGCTGCTTGAGTTTCTTGGCTTAATACAGATGTTATTCATGTTCCTTTTCTAAGTCCTGCTCAAAACACAGACTGTGAGAAAGAAATATCTGCTCTGAAGGGGCCACCCCTTCACCAACATCCCTCCTTAACTGTCAGGGGGACAGGAACAAGGAAAAAGCTCCAGTTGCTGCTCCCCAGGCTGATAAAGCCAGCCAAAGTGGTGGCTCCACTGATGAGAATGAGGTCTGTGCTGCCCCACAGAGAGCATCACAGTGAGCAAGTTAAAGCCAGGCAACAGGACTGGAGGGTGCCAAAATAAATGCAAGAATTTTCACCAGTCTTATGCAAACTGGATGAATAAATGGTCTGAGAGCCATCTGTTTACTTACTCAGCTAGATTAGGATTCAATTTGCTTCAAGACACGCCCCTATATCTTGACTCCAGCTACTTTTCAGGACAAACCTTAGCCCACTGGAAATGCTGTAATTTGTCTGCTATAGGGCCCTCTTTCTTCCCCATATGCTGCAGATCAAATCCCATCTCAATCAAGAACTAAGGGTATCTCCATTTGCATCTCACTGGGTAATTCCAACCACAGGAAGCTGTGTCAAATGTAAGACTTGCATCCCAAGTCTCCTGCCAGAACCAACCACCTCTCCCACTTTCCCCATTATTAATGTAGTCAGTGATAACAAATATAATTTAGTATTTTTCTCTATACCTACATATAAATTATTAGCCTAGATGGCTGAATGCTCAGCTAAAAAAAATGAATTCTGCTTTCTAAGGCATGCTACTATGAAGCCTACTGATATACCTTGCGTTAATAATCCAACATCCTCACTCCCTGCCCACCTCCTTTAGATACTTTGTGACAGGTGGTTCTCTTTACCTCCTTGTAGATGTTGGAAGGATGGTCTCTCCGCCCACACAGGTCAGTTATCGTCTTACAGCAGCTGTCTGGCACTTTCCGCCCATTGGCCTCTGAAGATTTGATCCACAGGCTGTCAGCCCAGTCTGTGTGGTTATTGCTCCCACAGCACTTGAACTGCACACACAGAGAGCAAAGCCTGAGCCTTAAGCACTGCAACCTCCTTCGCCCTCCAGCCTCCCACACCAAGCCCTGGACTTCACCCTCCTTTGCAGAGACTCCAGCTATCTCATGGGTTTGGTTTTCTTAGGCTACTATAATTATTAGTGAATTTTGTGTTGAGTCCCCCAGATGGCCATGAAGTATCAGGTTCATCTATCCTTCAGCAGCTGTGACTTTTGGTTACTGCTGTAACCAGAGTGCACCTGCAGCTGCCTCAGCTCTTAATCACTGGAGAGTGTTAATGATGGTAAGAGGGCAAGTTTAATTACCAGTTACTATCACAAATGCACCTGCTATGGCAGTATGTGTATAACAACCCCTGTGCTTTCAAAGTGCCTATGCACAAGGGTCCTTTCTGTGGGAAAACCTGTCAGAACTGTGGCAGCCCCAACCTGAACCACCCCTGAGCCAGGCACAGCAAGCAGCAGCGGCAGGAGAGCTCTTCTTTCATTACATCTTGCTCTCTAGGGTACTGAGAAGTTTAATGAAAAATGTCAGCAATTTCTCCAAAGCTTTGAACTGGGAAGTAGACACAGCTGTTAGAGTCACTTGGCAGCTCCAGTTCACTGGGAGCAGCTGAGATGTTGTCTCCCCAGCACTACTGCAATTCAGTGATCACACCATGCAATTCTGCCAGTTGCATGGCTCAGGCCCTGCACCTCACCCAACTTTGCCCCGAATCAGGACAAGAACATGCACTCAGCAGATAGAATAAATACCTGGAGGTTGGATGTCAAGAGATGCCTTCTGTATGCTTGGTTTTAAGCCCCGCAGTTGCATTAGTTCTCTCTGCCTGCAGAGATACTCACCTCCTGCTGCAGTTTGTCTACTGCACTGGTAACACTCTCTTCTCCCTCCTTCCGGTACTTCTGGGTCATGGTGTTCTTCAAATTTTGCTTCAGCTCCATGCTCAGCTGAATGGAAGAGACAAGTGGGATAAAATCACTAGGCAAACTCATTCCTTGGAGTGACCTAGGGCTCTGCACGTTTTATTGCCTTTGCTCCAAGAGGAGAGCAGAAAGCCCAGTGGAAGCTATAGCTTCCTTCAAGATAATCCTCCAAGGCTGGACCGGACAGCCTTATTTCCAAATGATTACAGATCTTGCCTCTGTTTTAATAACTGGAAGGAGGTGCTTTGGGGCCAAATTTCAACCCCTGTTGCACATCCCCATATGGCTCCTCACCCTGAATATGTAAGATTGCCAAGACATGCCTGGAACAAAGGGGAATATAAAACTGTGCCTGCTTTAACATGAATACACCTGTGACACCACGTGCAGTCTTCTCCCTCTAAGCTTGTGACAAAATACTAAAACCCCAAGTCACTCTGTCCAGAAGCAGGAAGAAATCAGAGTCCTTGGTATCCTGGACTGAAGCCATATAGTTTGAATACCTCTTGTATCAGCTTCAAAAAGGATGCCACAGGAGGGAATTGACTGTGTGATTGCATAAGTAATAGTAATTGGTAATAGAGAGATGAAGTATGATTTTGCAAGAGCAGAATTTCTGAAAGCATCATCATAAACCACTGGCATGTTCAGGTGATTGGATTCAAACACTTTTTCCTGTGGAAACTCTTTTAATCTAGCTGAATTCTTCTTGCCCATCCAGACGTCAGCCAAAGAGTGCCAAAGAGCTGCATCTTTTTTTTTTATCATCCTAGCTGATCTCCTTTTTTTTTTTTCATCCTGGTTCATGCAGTAACACTGCTTTAGTCCAACACCTTTGATATTCCAACTTTCCTATACCAATAAACAATGTCAGTATGCCTTTTAGATCAGGTCAACGAATGAAACAGGTGAGCAGCAGCTTTTATTCCACACAGTAAGTAGTAGATGAAAGGTCAAACATCCATTTATGCCCAACTGTGTAAAATACAGTCTGGAGTTTATTCTCCTTTTGAAACACTGTTTCTTCCAACCCCATGTGTCAGATGGGGACAACACCTATCTCACAGACCTGATATGAGGCCTTGTTCACTAGTATTCGCAAAATGCTTGGAAATCCTGGGCTGGGAAGCTCTATGGAAATGCAAAGGACTTAAGAGTAATAGCAAGAAAGGAAAAGGTTCAGCAACTGGAAGGCAAAGGCAAATCAAGGGGAGAGTCCATTAACAGAATTATTACTTGGGAGAAAAGCTGTTACCTGCAGGCTCACGGGGAAGAACTGCAGCACGAAACAGAGATAACAAAAGAACCAGTTTAGACAAACACACGCAAGAAGCCTTGGACACCAAAGCGAGGGCTGAAATAAAACAGTGGCAAACAGAGCAAGCAGCCTGCAATCAAGAGAGAAGGGGGATTTATCAGCCAGAGGGCAGTTATTGATCCAAGGCACACTCAAGCAACCTAAAGCACTCAAGGCTACAGTTCCAAATATGCTGTCCCTTATTTCAACCTAGGGATCAGCTCCTCTTCACCCACTGTCACATAGGAACCTCATGTCTTTGCACAGATGGATGGACAGACCCTGACTTCGTGCCATGCCTGCCAGGATTGATCTTTTCCTGTTAAATATGCACACTCATACCCCAGATCCCTCCTGGGCAGGAGCCAGCACAGTTCTTTGGCTCCTCACAAACCACCAGTGCCCATCTTAGCATGGCAAAGCACAGAAGGTCCAAGAGAAAAAGGAATGGCAAGGAATCCTGGCAGTGAAGTCAACAAGATGGGAAGTTCAGCTGCTTTTCAGACAGCCACTTGATAACAATCCTAATTTGCCACTTCCAATCAATTTCCAGACATGAGAGCAACTTCACAGGCTGTTTGTGCCTTGGTGGTTAAATGCCCTTTAAAAACAAAGTGATTATTTCAGCCTCTGCTCTCAGCAACTTCAAAAAGTGCCAGGCTAGACCTGCACCTGTTGGGAGCCTGTGTTCTTTCTCCAGCTCCTCAGCTGGGCTTAAGCTGGGTTAAGTAAAGCTCTCAAAAACTTCGTGACCTGAAACAACCTCTCAGCTGGACAACACTTTGTCTTTGCCAGTTCAAAGCATGGCAGGTAGCTTGCTGGATGCAGCAGGAACTGTTCCTACGTCCTGAACATACCAAGTGGCACTAATGTGATTTCAGTTGCTTACACTATGCCTTGAATGGTGTCAGGAGAGTTCCTAGATCTACTCAGCCCCAAAAATGGTCTTCTACAAGCGTCTGCAGAAAAGCAGCACACAAAGGTGTACCACAGGAAGGAGCTGAGCAACAAGGCTAAGCAGCCTCCCTAGAGTAACCACCACCACTTTGTCTAAACCAGCAAATAATCCAAGGTCTTCTGTATGGGGAGAGGGGTGAGCACTGACATGTGAAAAGGTGAACCACAACCAGACCTAGGCCCCAAGCCTCCAAGGCCAATTTTGGCTGGAGAAGTGGGATAACAAGGAGCTGTTCTCCCTCCCTCGTTCGAATCTGTAAGGTCTACTATCCACTCACCTGCTGGTAGTAGATATAGGCCAGGATTCCAGCAATGATCTCCAGGAGAAAGATGCACAGCAGCAATATGAAGTACTGTAAAATAATGGGAAAAGCACGACATTAGAACAGAACATAAGGAGATGCTATGAGCCAGCTTTTCATTAGCTGGTAAAATGCCTGAAACTCTCTTCATCGATCCTTTCCTCAGCAGTGTTCAAAGGCAAGGGCTAAGATTCAGACCTTGACAGGGTAGGAAAGGAACAATCCCACAGGTTTAAAAACCCACCAAACCACAGGATAATTGAAAACAAGCAGCAGCAAGTGTGAGTTTAACTCACAGAGCCAGAGGGATATAGAGAATGGAAAAGTGCAGGCAACTGAGATAAGATCACCATACAAAAGAAAGTGGTTGCTGGATAAGCTGATGACTATGCTCACTATCATACAAAACATCTGATTCTGACATCAGTACAAAAAAACCCCCAACTTCTGCTTGTTTTGATATTGTTCAGGGCATTTCACCAGGTGAAATCTATATTATAATGATGATTCAGTAAAGCCACAAAGGAATCATTTCGCCAAAGATACAGCAGAACAGCTAAGCATAAGCTATAGATGATCGTTCCCAGTGACTCCTGTGGGACTCAGCCACAGGCTGAGGGGCACTGTCGAAGTGGATGGACTTCAGCACTGCTTCACAGTGTATGTTCTGCTGAGCTAGAGGGAAAAGCTCCATATCTCAACCCAAAGTGAGAAGAACTCTCAGAAGACTAAAAGGAGAACACGACTATTTCTTAAAAGGGCTTAATGGCAGTGACATGGAAAGGGATGTGCCCTACTTACCAGAAGGAGAATCATATGGACAATACAGAAAACTGTTTGGGAGGCCTATTCCTATACACAGGTAGGGAAGCCAAACCCGTGAGGATTATACTAGATTAAAAGGACAAAGCAGGCCTGAAGACACAGGGTAATGTGGCCACTACCTCCTTAGGGTCAAAGACAGATTTTCAGGGAAAACCCCTATCTTAATAAACAGCCCCTGCCTTGCCTCTGTTCAGCAAAGAACAGTCTCTTTACAGATCCAGGCTGTTCTATGACTGCTATTAAATTCATCTTTCTGTAGATAAAGCTGAACAGACACCGGTTCCAGCTGTAACAAGAACTTCATGCTAAGTCCCTGCCTCCCCAGGACAGAACAAGGAAATTATCACCTATTTTCTTTTACCCCTGAAAGGTCTGTTGTCAAGACATGAAGTGAATGGCTCTCATTAAAAATGTCACTAGACAGCAAGCCATCTCTCCCTTCTCAAAGGACAGTGAAGACCTGGACACAGCAAGGTGACCTACACAGCAAAGATGCCTTTGGTTGCACAAGGTTCAGACTCCCACTGTGCACTCTTTTCTCCAGGTGTTTCCAAGCCCATTTTGCAGGAGTAAAATTACACAAACACTCAGGCTTCCTCTTTCACCCTGTTGGGATTCAGCAGCTGGGAAGGACTGACAGCTGGGTTTTATCTGCAGACCCGGCTTTAATCTGAGCACACAATCTCAGTCTTTCACTCCCCAGCCCGCTCTCCCCTGATGATCACTGACCATCTCTGCAGCCTGTACAAGGTGCCCATTCATACCAGGGAAATGAGTCACCCAGTGGGGAGCAGGATAGCTAAAGGCTGGTCCCAACACTCACAGGAGGCTGAAAGGGGGCAAGAAAGGGTTGACATGCCTTGACAGAATGCTGGCTCTCTTTTGTTGGGACCTAGTTATGCTTAACTGCTCTGACATCATCTTTCTGCTGAGAAGGAGGCAGGAGCACGACAGGATGCTGAGAACAACCAATGAACAGGAAAGCTTATTTATTTCTCCCTATTCTGTGTAATGTCAGAGACATTGAGGTAGAACTGAACCTGTGTCACCATACAGCAGACCTTAAAAAATTTGAGTCACAAGGCCCTTGTAAAACCTTGTGAGGGAGGATAGTGCATCTACCACCCATGAATCCAAGCTGCCTCTGCTGACACACTCCACCATTATCCTTATCTCAATCTCACTGTTCCCTGAAGGCCACCTCCAAGTATTATGCTGATATAGAGGAGCAGCAGCTTTCACTATGGACACATGCACAGCACAGGGCTGCTCTCCCTGCTCTTCATCCATAGCTGCAGAGCTTTCTTAGACAGTAGGCCAGCTCTGGCATGGAACTGTAGGGACATGCCCTACTTGCTTCCCAAGTCAGAAATGTGTGATCACCCAAAGGCTTGTAGCAGACACATGCCTGGACCTGGGTGGGCTCTGGGCAGAATTTACCCTTACCCTGGCTCTAAGCCAGAGTCAGGGCTATCTGGTGTCTCAAGATTTAGAGGTTCCAAATTGCTTCCATCCAGCTTTGCGTGTTTGAATGCAGTACCAAATGTTAGTGTGTTTTCACTGAATAACCCAAAATATAGTTCAACCCACCAACAATCCAACTAATTATCTGGAGCCATCTTTATACTACCTGAAGAAGAGATACATAGCAGCTATATTCCTAAATCAGCAACTTCACTTCAGTAGGAGGGCTCCAAGCTGAAATGCAGCAGGAACAGAAATCATAACCCCTGTGTGTTCCCTTCTCCCTGTTCAAGGTAGCTCACTAGAAGAGGCAGTGTGAGGGGACAATCCCAAAGAAAGCCACCTTCTCTGTTTACATGCAAGGTCTTCTATTTGATGGGTCTTTTCCTGAGACTCCTGCTTGCATCTTGACTGATGTATAACATAGCAGTGGTCTGTGTCTTATAAAGAGCTGGAATGCAGCATCACAGCCAGTCAGGCTGCAGTTCCACTGCCGTGCCTGCTCATGGAGCCAGAGCAACTCCACATCTGCTGCCCAAGCCTCAGCACAGAACTTAATTAGCAAAGGCAAATAAGCATTGTCATAAAAACAGTAGCACAGCTGTGGATGATCAGCAATGAAATACTATGAAAATCCTTGAAGTGGGCCCATAAAACTTGCAGTTATCTAGAAGGCAGCAAAGAAATTCACAACTTCCCAAGTCCTCAACAGAAAAACAAACTCAATACCAGATAAGCATTTTTTACAAACAGAACCCAAAGCTGTCAAAAATTGATTTTTAAAATCGCAAAGAAAGCACTGGGGAAAGCAGAGAGTGCTGCTTATACTGCTCCTTCCCATATTTACAGGGGTCTCTTGTACAGAGAGAAATTGGGACCGGCTGGCACAGACCCTGGGGTGACTGTGAAGCTGTCAGGATTACTGTCTGAGCTCAGAGCTGGCAAAGGCCCCCAGCCAGGCTCACCCAGCCCTGGCAAGTACAGCCCTATCTCAGATTACTCACAGCAACCGAAGCAGAGCACAAGCAAGAAGAGACAATAGGCCTGTCATGACCCACCACCCTGAAAGGACCCATGGTGTAAGGAGACAGAGTGACCTGTTGTTCCCAATAGACAATTATTAGTTTTCTATGGCAGAATAACAAAGAAAACCCCACTGGATTTTCATACGTAGCTTCTGGCTGAGGGAAAAAGACAAAGGGAGATCTCTTTGGCATGGAGAGCAAGTGAAGCAAGGCCAAAACAGTCTGCTGCAGACCAGGAGGCTAATGAACAGCATCAGCAATGCACTCACTGTGTCCCCCTCTAAATTTTATTTGCCCTTCCTGGCCCTACTCTGCCTCTTGCAGGGATTATCAGGTCTTCACAGCAGTGGTACAAGCATCAGGCTTGCTCACAACTTCTATTTCTGCTCCTCCATCCAAGCAAAAGGGGAGAAATGGGACAGTCAGGTGAACAAGCACTTGCAAAGGAAGGAGCTGGTGAAGAGCTGCTGAAGTATCTTTTTCTGTACTTGTGAAAGCCAAGAGCCACCGATTGTTATTTCAGTCACTGCTCTCGCTACTGTAGCCCAGACACTAAAATGGACTGCTGCTGCACTCCAGACTGAAGGGGACATTTGAGAGGGAGGGAGCAAAATAGAAACCTCAGGGCTGGTCAAAAACTTTAGTGCAGATGGGTGAGCAGGGAGCTCAGAAGTAAAACCGAGAAAGGTGTAAAAGAAGCAGCAGATTATCAAAACAGTATGGCTTTTTTTTTTAATGGAAGCAAAACTAAAATGTTCTTTTGCAACTCAAGAAAATATTGGAAATGTTCTGATTTTTGACAGCCAAGTGAAGAAGCGTGTTAATCTGGCTGGAACCTACTAAAAATAAAAGCTAGTTTTGCTACAGGTCTCTCATATTTTCTTCTTCCTTCCGATTTTCCAAAAGAGAATGCAGGGTGGGCAGGGAAGAGGGAGGAGACCAAAGCCACATTTTGAATAGTTTCAAATAGACATTGTTACACAAAGCACAGGTTTTACGGCTCTACTTTGTACTTCTGAACCATGCAGCACATTCTTTGTGTGGATGAAAGGAAATGCTCTGCAGTAAAACCTGCCCCCCGGAACAAGAACAGCACTGCCGTCAGGAGCTGGAGGCCTCCGTGGATTTTGGACAAACAAATAAGGTTGGTGCACAACACAGCCAAGCTGTTACCCCAAACAAAACCACCAAACAAAACTTACCACTCTCAGCAAATTCCGACGCTCTTTGAAGGTGGCACAGCAACCAAGGATGCCAGTAACCATGACCACCACCCCAGCCACCACCAGAATATAAGCAGTTGCGGAGTATGTGCTGGAGGAGAGCAGGCTGATGTAGTCACTCTTCTCAGCGAGGGTCCAGGTGCCCACTGCCATCACGGCCCCGCCAGCCAGCTGGGAAGGGACACAAGCAAGCACATGAAGGGCCTCTGATGCATGAACTTCCTCACCTCCCAGAGCAACTGGACAGGGATACCAGATTGAGTCTCAGCTCCCATAAGCTGAGCCAAAGTTGATCTACGTTTAAGGACAGTTAAACTCTAAACTTGGCAGCAAATGAACACACAGAAAACAACCACACTCCTAGCAGCCCCCTCTCTCTTTGCAAGCCTTGTGTTTCCAGAGGGTTTTATGCAGCTTCTAGTAAGCTCAGAGAGTTTTTCCTGAAGATCTGAATTGGACACTCCAATGCTCTGTCCCATGCACCAAAGTAAAACACAACCCTTTGGCATCAGTAACTTTTCTGGTGGAAAGCACAACTACAAGAAGCTCTAGTGTGGACCAGCTGCAAGGTGTGTGTTAGCCATGCTCTAGCTGTCCCACTTCACTGCCAGGACTCTCTCTGCCATTTTGAGAGGAGGAATGGCAAGACAATGGAACCCTCACGATCCTGGAAAAAGTAAACCAGGTGAAAAAATGAAGATTATTTTCAGGCTCCCTGTTATTTTCTGTATTTGATAACATGACCTACAAACAACCACAAACAGTGTCAAACTACAACTTCTGCAGCATGAGCAGGCGATCCCAAGGCACACGATTCCACCCCACAGGACAAAAGCTGTATTTTACTGACATCAGCACTTCTTGACAAAGACTTCATCAAGCCCAAGATTTCCGTGCCCTGACACCAAAACTGCAGTGCCATCTCAGTGCCTCTGAAACAGACTGAAGTTTCTTACCCAGAAAAAGAAGTTGAAGATGAAGAGCAGGTACTTTAGACAGATGGTCCCACATGTTTCCTTCTTTTCTGTATACTCACGCATCTTTCTGGCTCAGAAAGCTCCTGCACGGGGAAAAGAATGAAGAATAATAAAAAATAATAATTTTTTTAAATTAAAAAAAAAATTTAAAAAAAGGAAGATCTTGAGTCAGTCATTTATTACACTGCTTCTCCCAAAAGGCCATTGTTACTACTCCCCTCCTGCAAGAACTAACACTTCCAATCTTCTGCTGCAGAAAGCCAGTGAACAAGCCATTCCACTGACTTCAGGGATTCAGGACAGCGCCTGTTTAGATGAACAGCTCCCATATTCATTTGGGTGACCTACAACACACAAGACCTTGTACAGTGTGAAAGGGAGGCAGACAGTACCAGCATGTGGCCTTCCTGTACTGCCTTCATCCTCCTCTGCCCATCCTGCTGTCACTTCTGGAGAATCACTTTCCTCTAGATTGATACCTGAAGTGGAAGGATCAGACCCACCAGTGTTTGAGTGGTCAAGCCAAAAGCATGAACTGTGATCAACATTACACCGTGAAAACTTCAGTAGAGGCCATGTCCACTTCTTCCTATTTGAACTGAAATAAATGAAATCCCAGACCTGTTCTCCAGCAAATCCAATCTGGTTCCTGACTACCACCTGTAACTGCTGTTCTGAAGGCAGCAACGGAAACCTCCGTCTCTGATATCTATAGAATAACCTGTCTCCAAAGAATATTATTTTCTTACTGGTATTAGTTACAACTCCCTTAAATAGATCCTTCTCTAAGTTTGGGCTATTTTTAAACTTTACAACTGTAACTGAGAATGTATTTGTTGCTAAGTTCCAATGTCCTATCCTCTTTGAACCCCAGCAGTATGCTGGAGTAATTAATTCTCTTCTTTACTGCTTACTTCTCACAGCCCTTCTCAGTGGTTAGCTGCTTCCCAGGGCAGCTGTCCCAGCTCCTAAGAGTAAGAAACATAACCACTGGCTTCAGCTGCTGTGACAGTGTAAAACACCCCTGCGTACACAACATATGGGAGTTCGTTGTGAGTCAGTTCCAGTGTTACAGATCTGTTGCTCTTGAGCAGGTTTCTCAGACACAGGTCTGCAGCAAGTGCAGTTCCATGTCACTTCACTGCCTGTTTTTCAGACTTCAGAAGGCCTGAAGCTCTCAAAAAAAAAAAAAATTCTCACCACTTCCTGACCAGGCAGACAGGACAAAGGCACTGCCCGGACGATCACTGGTAGCATCACCTGTGTGAGGCAGGATGCAGAAGTGCAACCAAATTCACATCACCTGCATTCAGTTAAAAAATCATCCCTCTCCTCCCTCAGCAGCCAGCAGGGAATGATGCAAACACTGTGCACCCGTATCAGAGCAAAATGTTCTCCTAAAACAGCAATTTCCCTGGAAGCAGGCAGGCCAACAGCCTCTCCATTTTTCCAGAGGTAACTGAGTTCACGCTTACTTAGATTACAAAACTTCCCACAAGTGATGTAAGCTCCCTCCAGGGACCCACTGCAGCTGCAACCCAGCCATGCAGTACAGACACTGATCTATGCTGGTAAAACACCTGACAGCAAAGAAAGTGAGCAACCTGTATGCACGGCCAGGCTGCACATCAGGTGACTGTCAGTATTATCTCTGCCGCCACACCACTAAGCTCTGGCTTTAGAGACAGATGAACCTGGGCTGGGAACAGCAGTTGCCCATTCTGCAATATCATTGTATTTTATCTGCAGGAAATTATTTCCTTTTGCTTCATGCCAGCCCACTCCTAAACCCCAGCCAGGCCTGTGCTTTAGGAACTAACAAATGAAGCTACCAAGGAAGGCAAGGGTGAGAACATGCCAGCATTCCCACCCATGCCTGTCCCCCCCCATCACCATTTCACAACAAAACATTTTTCTCTAGAATAACACCTGGCAACAGCAGTTGGCAGCAGAAGGCCGTTTCACCAGCAAAGGGAGCAGCTCTGAGATGGTGGCACAGATCAAGGAGAACAACTCTTCGGAGTTATCTTCAGAAGAGATCAGAACCTCCAGCAATGCTCAGATTAATTACTGTGTTGCAGCACAAAAGGGCCCAGGGCAGTGGGAAGGAATGGATGCTGCTGGTACTGCATGTACTCAGACTTGCAAATTCTTGATGCCAAGACACCCCGTGAACACAACATTCATGGAAGGTGACAGATTTACAGCTCCCAGAGGCGTCATTTAGCCACAGAACAAGAATGGCAGCAGCAAGGCAGGCTCCCACAGCCACACATGCCAGCACAACCCAAAGGGTGCCTCAGCCCAGATCTGAGCCATGCCTTCTAGTAACAGGTCTTTTGCCTACCCCTCCTAACATAAGGGCTGTGTGTATACAGAGGAACTGCAGGTCTGCAGAGACTGACCCTGATTCCTATCAGTGATAGCCAGGGGGTGTTAACAAGGCTTACTGTCCTTGGGCTGGCTCCTTGACCCAGTTATTCTCTCGTTCCCAAGGATTTTAGGAACCTTCCTTCACCTCCAAGTATGTCCCTCACTGAAAAAAAGCAGCTACAGGTATTTCCACATGTTGCCATAGAGCAGATGCTGTGCCCTAGCAAAGGACACTAACACTCCTTCTGATCCAAGAGTGCAGAAATCCCAGTCACATCCTTTTCTTGGTGAGGACTGGGCAAACACACAGCTGAGACTGCACCTGCACTCTGATGACAGTCTGAAATCCCCCCCAGGACTGCAGGTCCTGTCCCACCCAGGGCTACGTACAGACCTCTCAGGCAGCTTGGCTTTGCTGCTGTCAGAGAATCTGCCTGTTTCCAGAAAGCTGGCAGGGAACAGCAGCAGGTTTATAAAGCAGGGTGATTCACCAGGAATGGCAGGCCATGAATCAGAAAGCAATCAGGGCTGTCTCCTGTATAATCTGTCCTTCCTAGCCAGAAGCAGAGCTGATGGCACTGGCTGCCTCTGCTTGCTATATGACTCACCTATTCAGGGAACAGCTCTCTCTAGACCCTCTTTTTGGAAGTCATGTGTTTGTGCGCCTTGCTTCAGAGTGCCTGCTGCCTCCCATCACCTACCAAGACAGGCTTTAGAGAAATATCCTGGTCTTCAGGGAAAGCAAGTGAGGCCAGGAAACTACAGTGAAATACCTTTCCCAGAGAGCCCAGGCAATGGAGAGGGGAGCCACAATCTCTCTCCCAGGCTTAGGGTAACTACGAGCTCTGAACCTCATGGTCCCAAAAAGCATAGAGGTGTTGATCTGCGCCACAGCACCGGGTTGAATATGGGGCGGACTCATCCTGAATTCCCTTCAGTTATCTTGTATCAGACCCTCAGAAGTAATATGAATCTAGACAAGAAGCAGTGACAGTGATTAACACATTCTATTTTAAAACACTGAGGCAAAGATCTACTCTGAATCACATTGGTAATTATGAATGAGCTCTCCAAGGAACAGAAAGTGGCAAGCTCTGCCACAGGCGTGTGTTTACAAACACATAAAAACATATTAATTAAACATGAGCTTCATAACGGGAAGCACTTTGCTAACTGAAAAAGTGGTTAGAAGACTAAAAGCACTTCCATAATGAGGTTCACTTGGTCCAGTCTGACAGACAGTAGCTTCAACAGCAAGCTTAATTTAAGCAAGCAATTGTGGTATCCAGGGTATGAAAGTGAATTCACCAGAAACAACAATAGGTTCCTGCTATGCCCACATGCACTTCCATGTAAGATAAGGAGAAATAATCTTCTAAGGAAAACGAAATGCACAAAGCTGGGAAAAGAAAACAAGGACAAACTCAGTGTGACAGAACCTACAGATGAAAGGGAGGGGTAATAATTTGAAGATTATTTCAAGAAACCAGGAGTTGAACAGCTTGAATCCAACTTCCCACTCTGACACACACTTTGTGCATGGAGTTGGGTAAGTCCCTTCGTCTGATCTTTGCCTCTGCTCTTCCTCCCCAGTGCAGGACCTTCATCTTCCTCTAAATCGAGTGATGTTATAAGGATCTGCACCGAGAAGCCCTGCTGACAGAGGAATGCCATCTGTGAGGCATGACAGGCTCCAGGTGCCTGGCAAATTGAAAAGCCCTACGCCAACAATCTCACTGACTCAAAAGTGCTTTTGCCAATAGACTACTTCAGCCAGTGAACTGGAGCTAACTGTTTTGGGATTAGCAAAATCCATACTTATGAGAGGACTGTCTGGCAAAGCAATTTTGGCAATCATTTATGAGGCTTGCTAGTTCAAATACATCAGAGATTGAGAGATGCTAATAATGAAGTACGAGAGAATGGGTAACAGTGAAGCATCTATATGAAGAGCAAGGATCAAAGGATGATTCACCTACATAAACATCTCAAAAAAAAAAAAAACGACAAAGAGTGAGCTCATCCTGCCCTGTCTGACTGCCAGGCACAACCTCCTAGCTGGGTACGAATACACAGAGCATGACTGCCAGGAAAGGCTGGGATGACTTCAAAAGTGAAACCATTCCATGGTCTTATTTCCTTGGGCTCTCATCCTACTGAGATTGAACCCTTGGGACAAACTGGACAACAGGGAACTCATCAGAAGTTGAGCAGTTTGGCTCCAGTTCTGGGTGTTGAGCACCTGGGAACACAAGCACTGCACAAACAGCTGTTTCGTTGTGCTGAGCCACCTAAAATTTCAAGGGCAGGACTTGCTCTGGGTGTCCCACACCACCCCACTGTATTTCTATTTGCAGGCCCAAAGGCACATACAGGCACACACCCACATCCCAGTGCAGAAAGCACGTGACACGTGCACACACACACACACTCTCCTGCTGGCTAGACATTCATTCAGTCATCCCAGACATTGCTGGGTGCATTTGCCTCAACTTGCACAGTAACAGTACTTAATTAGACAGCAAAGAAAGCCAGGCCTGCAGGCATTCTGCACAACCTGCCCTAAAGCAGCATCTGACAGATGGGGAAGAAACAATGCCAAAGTAAATGAAATAGCTCCCAGGCCATTAAGAGCATCATTATTTTTAAATATTGATTTTTGAGTGATAGCAAGAAAATTGGTATCCAACACATCAGTGACATCTACTTCATAGATAACTCATATGCCAGAAGTTAGAGAACTTCTAACCTCTCTGCCAGTGCACTCAAGAAAGACTGACTGCAGGAAATCCCACTGCATCTATGCTGCTACAAAAGTAGCATCCCATACTGTGTAGCCCCCCACCAGTACAGCCCCTAATGCTCCCACTATGTATGCTGCTGGCCTGGAGGAAAATGTTCCACTGGAGTCTGCCTGAGCTGGGCTGACAACTCTGGCAGCTATTTGCAATGCAGATGTCCTCCCCTTGGTATGCGCAGTGCAGGTGTGGGCCAATAACTTTAATCTTCAGCAAACTGACTGAAGACCTCATTCTCCAGCAAGGCTAAAGTCCAGCCTTTGAAAGCATGAGCTCTCTAAAGTTCCCTCTCTGTAAGAGGAAAACATTACCATTGCTGCTTTACTTAACCCTCTGAACATCCTCAGACAGGGCCTCTGGAGGCATATCAACTCACCAGCCCAGAAAGCAGCTACACGTCATTTAAGCAAAGCCTTCCCAGGGCAGGAATTCTAAAGTTTGCAGGTGAAGAGCTCAAACTTATGCCATGTGCCATTACCCACCCTAAACTGAGAGCCAACATTGACCAACACTCTTGACACTGACCTTCTAACACCAAAGCAGCTTACAGCACCAGTGCAAATTTCAGTCCTCTTCAAGTGCTTTCTTCCACCTCCTCTCTTCTTGCTGGCTCTGCTCTGCTGCTGGATTCAGTAAAGCAGAAAGCTGGAGAAGAAAAGAAGAGAGATGCAGAGAGTCATGAACTATGACAAAGATTATTCAGGGAATCAATATTTGATTATAAGCTTTGCCATCAAGTCCTTTAAATAGAGACCTCATGATTTCAGAATACATTTTGTGAATGCATTTGATTAAACTGCAAAGCATGCACCGCATAAAGGCAAAGAGCCAGACTGCAGCAGTGGAGAATATGAAAATCTTCTGCTGGTAGAAAGCTGTCAGAACAGGTTTATATTTACTGCTGCATCCTGTCAAGGCTGTGTACACACAATGACAGCTCATTCTAGTGCAAAAGGCCTGAATGCAACTCCATGAGAAAACTCAGGAAGATGACCCTTCTGTGCAGTGTGAAGCCCTAGCTGGTGTTAGCGCCTTGAAGTGATCATTGCTTCCAGCCCTCCCACGGGAACTGCCCAGGAAAAGTCGTGGGCAGATGGTACCAGAGCTCATTGTACACATCCATCCCCTGCTCCAAGGGCCTACAGGCCCCAAAATATAGAGTATGAGGCAGAGCAGGGCCCCTACAAAGCAAAAATGTGTTAGGAAATTAGTCTTCAGTCTCTATCCCTGCCCAAGTACAATCAAGACACAGTTCCCAAGCATCATGGCAGGCTCTGATGCAAACAGCTACCCTGAGTTCATCTGTCACTGCCATTCATCCTAGAGCAAGGCCTCACCCTCACAGTGTAAATGCAGAGCATCTCCTTCAGATAAACAAGAAGCCACACAAAGGTGCCTTCAATCTTAACAGGAGTTATTTCTCTACAACCTTACTACACATGTCATAGAATCATGGACAGCTCACTGTGCCACTTTCCCAGCAGATGCTGGGGTGGTTGAAGTCCCCCAGCAGGACGGGAGCCTGTGAGCGCGATGCCTCCTGTGGCTGGAGCAAGAAGGCCCCACCAACAGGCTCCCCTTGATTGGGAGGCCGGCAGTGAACACCAACCACAAGGTCCCCTTTGTTGCCTCTGTCTCCAGTTCTTCCCCACAGACTTTTGATCTGCTCACGGCTATTCCTCAGAGCCAGCTCTTCACACTCTGTCCATTTCTTGGGGTACGGGGCAACCCTGCTGGCTCTCCTTCCCCACAGCCTGCAGCCGTCAACAGCCACACTCCAGTCACGGGATTCATCCTGCCAAGTTTCAGTAATGGCAAGTAGGTCATAGCTTTCTAGCAGCACAGTGGCTTCCACCTCCTCCTGTTCGATGCCCATGCTGAGTGCATCAGTGCAGAGACACTTCTCCTGGGCTGTTGGACATTTCACCTTTTTAGAGGAACACGTCTTTGTTCCTTTGAGGATATCCTTTGGGGTATTTCACTGGTGTTTCCCTGTTGGCTCCTATTACCTCAGGAGCCCCTGGCTCCTCTCTGTAGGATTTCAAGTGTGCTCCAGTGTACCCAGCACATGGCAAACCAAGAGGCTGAGGCCCCTTGCTAGCATCCCATGGCTTGTCATTTCTGTGGAGGCAGCTAGGCTGCATAAGGCTGCAATATGCCCTCTGGTATGCCCTCTTTCCCCTGCTTTTCTAAGATAGAGGGCCCCAAACTTTTTGCAGTCATTTGTACTGTCCCAACCTCATCCATCTCACCTTCACTCTACAGCAGGCAGGCTTCCTGCAGTCTGTTTTTATTGGCACTGCAGGTAGCAAGATGATGAGGGGAAGAGAATCGCAATTATTCCTAGCCTGTCTGTTTGGATACTGAGTTAATGATCCTTTGATCTACACCCTGACTCTAACTAACTTCACAGCCTAAGGTTTAAACTCTTATCTACTGCCCATACCGAGATAAGGAAGCAGTAATACTTCTTGACTTGCCTGGGTGGGATAATGGAGTGTTTGAAAACCACCCCGGAAGAAAGTAGGGACTTTCTGTTAGCAGATCAAATTTAATAATTCATAACCATTTTAACTTTCTATTATGTTCAAGGAGGGGTTCCTGCAGCCCTTCACCTAGCACAGTATAAGCGACACACCATTTATAATCAGCTTGGATTACCCCTGCTGATTTTCCCTATGAAAAATGATGCCAATAAGAGACAGAAACTTGTTGATTCACATTATAAGAAAGCTTCTAGACCACAAAAACATCTCTTGAGAGAAACAGTGAAAATCCCAGCACTTGAGCCATTGAGAAGCAGGCCAAACAAAGTTCCTGGAATCAGTAACTAAAGATCAGACAAGGGAACTTTCCAAGGAATTGGGGAGAGGAGGGAAGGCACAGGTGGCACAGTCACGTGCAAGGCAAGCAATAGCTCTGAAGCATCCTCCTGAGGCTGAGCACAAACTCTCCTGGTGAGGCCCTTGTGCCCTACCATTTATCCATCTGCTTCATACTGCTCCCACACTCTTGGCCTTCCAGAAGGATGCAGAGCTAATCGCTTTGCCTTCCCTCTCAGCATGCTGGAACATGCTGCAAAGTCAATGTACTTGTGCCTCTAGGACTGGAGAGAATGAAAAACACAAGTCAGACACCCAGTGAGGCAAAGCTCCTTCTAAGGAATTGTCATTTAAGCTTGTGGGGGCAGACACACAGAACAGATTTTGGTCAAAACCCCTTCTCCCTGACATTTTCGGCAGATCCTGCTTGACCCCACCTCTTGACTGGGAGAGCACTTTTTTTTTTTCTGAAGAATTGAGAGAGGGCAAGTCCCCATTCTGGGAGTTTTAGAGGATCTCAACACTCTCTGGGTCTAGGCAACATCTCCACAGGCACATCACAGTCCTGCTGTCACCCCTCAGGATGTTTGCCAAATCCCTCCTTTCTTCTATTGTGGATCAAGCTGCTGTGTTTTGAATAGACCCCTCAAGAGAGATGTAGACCCTTAATTCCTGCTAATTTTGATGAGAGCCAGGTATCTACACAGGAACCGCATGCCTAATGCACCCGCAAAGAGCTGCCTGCTCTTCAAGACATGAGCTGTCTCCCAGGAGAAGAGCACTCAGCCCTTCCACTCATGTTTTCAAGACTGTTTATTCCCCAGGGGAGGGGCTTACTGATGCATAAATAACAGTAAGTGTAAATTTCAAACTCAACAAGGATTTACATGTTCAGCACCGCCCACATACCTGTGAATTAAGTGTTTCATGTGGGGGTTAGCCAAATCTGGGTGGGGCAATGCCTGGCTTCGAGATCCTTGAGTATAAAAGGGACTTTGGCATATAACCAATTTTTCAACCATTAAGGAGAAAAAGCATGAGAGAGAAAGACAAGAGTAATCAAGTGTGCCTGGGACTGCATGTGTCTGTACTCTAGCACCACAAAGGAAACAAAAAACCCTTCATAGGCTTTTCTGGTCCTGACAAAACACGCAGCCAGCCACATCCTGAAAGCAGAAAGCCCATGTCTTCTGCTCCCAGAAGCGGATAACCAGGGAAGAGAACAGACCCTCCAAGCATCCAGTCCTCAGGAGGAGCTGGAAGGCAGGCCAGAGACCAGCACGCACTTCACGACCAAGGGGAACTCCTTCTGCGTCAAACAACATCCTCTTGTATTTCATAAGGCCTCCTTTATCCTGAAGGATCCCAAAGCACTTTACGCTATTTATACACAGGAACCACTTCACTAGTCATTGAACTGAGGAGAGGAACAATAACTGTCTCTTTTCTCTCACTCGAAGCACCAGAAATCAGTGCCTGGCTGTGTTTGCAGAGAGCTCATAGCAATGAGGGTTTGACACAACAAGGAGCAATAGTTCAGATAGGTCAGGGTTAGCCAACAGACAAGACAAACTCTTCACTGCAGCCTGCTATTGGTATTTTAAATTCTATTTTCCCAACTCTGCTCACAGGGATTGTGGGGTTCTTTTTGTTTGGGTTTTTTTTTCCCCCCTTTTTTTTATTCCTTTTTTTAAGCAGGGCTTTGTCTGTGCTGGAGAATTTACCAGTAGCATTAAACCACATTTCTAAACAAAACAGTTTGTGCAGAATCAGCTTTCTGCCTGATCCCTTCCTATTCATTATCTTCCTATTCATCACATTCATTTCCAGCTCAGCTCTCAGAAGTAAAGCCACTGGGTCCTCAGTGTTTTCAGGGAGTGCTCACAAAACCTCCCTTCCCTGTAGCTATGCCAGTACTAGGACCAAGTCAACAAGCACTAAAAGTCCTGGGAGGATGAAAATCCTCCCAGCCTCTGAAAAGCCTATTCAGGCAACTCTGTACATGAATTCAAAGCACTCTGCAAATAATGCAGCACTGATAACAATTTTTTCACTCTCCACAAAGAGCTGGGTTTTTACATAGTGATTTGAACTAAGGGCAAAGACTAACCAAAGAACATGTGCTGCATTTTAGCTAGTGCACAGTCACTTAAAATTTGACTTCAGTGTCATCGCAGTTTTGTTCCCTACAAATGATCTGCCAAGCTGTTCTGTCCTCTGGAAGACCAATGCAGAGCACAAAGCTGTAAGATGGAAAGTTTTCCAACTACTTGTTTGTTAGCACTGCCGAGACACCTGACAGCAGACAGCACAAAGCAAGAGGTGCGTAAAAACCCCCATCAGCTTTAGCTTTTGTGCAAAACTTGTTTTGCTTTGAGTAGGCTTGTTCCCCTTCTCACTTTCTGTGGTACAAACAAGTAAAGCAAAAGTCTCTGGAATGATCCCACAGATCTCTCCCAGGCTTGCCTCAATTTCAGCTCCACAAAGATCATATATTAAAAGCAGCTGACAAGGGATTTCACAGTGGAAACTAAGGTTAATGTTCTTACTGCTTCAGATATTTTGATGATTAGCTCAGGACTGGTATCAGCCATGCCAGAGAACACCTCTGAGCATGTCAGCAATGGAGCAGGAATGGGGCAATGCCCTTTGCAGTGCCCTAGCACACTGACAGAAAAGTGTCATCAGCCACATCATGCAGCCACAGAAGAGGGCAACAGCAGCTCTCATCTCATCATGGCAGCTGGAGATACCGGTGACACCTTCAGAAGCCTCCCTTCCTACCTAGGACTCATGTGGGAATACTCTCACACCTGGAAATACCCACTTGGCTAACAGCAGCACCAGGAATGGCCAAGAAGTCTCTTCTGACCATCAGTCCTTATATATATCCCCAGTATCCTTGTCTCAGGAAGTGTTTTGAAGCGATCACTGAATGCTTTGAGGAGCTATACTCCTCTCCACGGCTAAAACCACTTTATTAGAGTGAGATCAAATATCAAGCACAGTCAAGGACAAATTAAATGACATTTCATTTCCAAGAGCTGCAGGTCCAAGTTCATAGGAGCTGTCTCTCCCTGTTGCTATAGGAGCAATGCTGGAAACAACACTCAATCCATGCTGCATAAGGCTGCCTTGAAAAGGACCATTCTTCCAGTAAAATTAAACACTCCCAGCCAAAAATAAAACATTCCTCCCCTTCCGCCTTGCTCTCGTGTAGCACGTTTTTAATAACTCCACCAAACCATTTATGCAGCTTTTTTTGGACCAGCCTGCAAACTTGACAGGGAGGCACCACCAAGTGAATAAACAACTGGGAAGGCAAGGGCTGCCCTCAAGGCAATTACTTGCTGGCCCTTCACCCTGCCTGGGGGCAGGAGAAAAGATAAAAACAAGTCCCTCGCCCCAGAGGGCACACCAATAAGCGCTGCAGAAATTCCCCAGCCCCAAGCCATCAACCATTTCCCTGAAACACCTCACTCCACCGGTTCCACGCAGAGGCCCGGGAGCTGGGCTTGCTTGGGTCCTCTCTGCTGCTTCAAATAAACACAGAAAGGGCAGCTCTCCGTGAAGGGTACAGAGCTACAACCAGTACAGCAACTCTGGCAAATCCGTCTCGGTGTATGTCCTGGTTTTGGCTGGGAGAAAGTTCTTAGTAGCTGGTACTGTGGTGTGTTTTGGTTTCAGTATGACAACAATGTTGATAAACCCATGTTTTGGTTGTTGCTAAGTAGTGCTTACTCCAGATCACAGACTGTTCAGTTTCCCACGCTCTGCCAGTGAGGAGGTGCACAAGAAGGGAGGAATCATGGCCAGGACAGCTAATCCAAAGAGGCCAAAGGGATGTTCCACACCACAGAACATCAGGCTCAACACTGAAACTCAGGGGAGTTGGCCTGGAGCCACTGATCACTGCTGGGAATGGGCTGGGCATCAGTCAGCAAGGGCTGACCAATTGTACTTGTTTCTCTTGGGGTTTATTTCTGTCTCCGTCACCTTTTTATTGTTATTGTGTGTGGTTTTTTTTTTTTTACTCTATTTCAATTGATAACTGTTCTTATCTCAACCCATAACTTTTAATTATATTTTTTTGACTGACTCCCCTCCCCATCCCACCACGGCCGGGGGATGAGGGAGGAGTGACTGGCTGCACAGCACGCAGTTGCCGGCTGGGGTTAAATCATAGCAGTGTATCATCCATTGCATTTAGAGCTTCAGGAACAAGAAACTGGAAAAGGGTTCCTCTAACAGATGCCAGCACAAACTAGCTGGACTCAAACAAAGGAGGAAAATCCTGCAGGGGATTTCTCCACCAACTCACCTTCATGTTACCTCAGCACACTATGAGAAAGTTTCAATAAAGGAAAGCCTTACTCTGAAACTTAATCCTCCCCACACCTACCCCTTGGAGGTCAGTTTTCAAGTCAAAAGGGACTGTAAAATCCCATCTGATCTCCTGTTATTTTAAAGGTAAAATTTTAAAGGCTAAAAGTAGTCCACTCTGTTCTATTGTTGTACATTTTACCCTGGATTAACCATCAGATACCAGAAGATTCAAGAAGGCTCCAAGAGATGGGAGAAACCACATACTTTGTTCCCTCAGGAGTCTCTCAAAATGTAGCTGGCACATACCCAGCATTCAGATTACTTCTTTGAGCTCAGCAGAAAGCAACAGAGCATTTTGCTCTGCATGTAAGAGACAGGAACATGGCAAACATCTGGTACTGGGCAAACTCATTATCCATTTTTCAATTCATCCAATGCCATTAGTGAGCAGGAGGGGAAAAGGAATCCACAGCATGGCTCACTCCTAGGTTAAGACACTCAGTAAGTCCTTAAATATCAAAAGCAAAACATACCCAAGAGAAAATCCAGAAACAACAAAAGTCAAAAGTTACTAAAGAAACTGAGTAACTACCTTCAGTGCTAAATGCCTACTGTGAAAATGAGGTCCCTCTAGGATATAAAGGGATAGACGAACCTAGAAAACAAAACTCACCTCTTACTTGTGAAGAATTTAGAATAAAATGTAAAATTCATGCCGGAAGTAACCAGGTCAATTCTGGCACTGAAAATAATCCTCCTTTTATTGACCTCAGATGAAAGAGTGTCCCAGCACTGACTGCTCAGGGACACCTCTCACTGCAGTGGTAGATGGACACACAGCAGCAGCATCTGACTCGGTAACCACTACCCTGTGCCCAGACTCAGGAAAACAAAAGAGGCTATTTGGTCAGGCTGATGCAGGGAGAATGGACCTGAGCTAACCACACATGGTTATCAAAGTAAAAATCTGTGATGATACTGCTGATCCACAGCATTTATGCTCTTTGTAGACAGAGAAACCAATTTCCCACTTACACACTACTAAATATACTGTTGATAAGAATTACATAACTATGATGATTTAATTTGGATACTTTCACTGCTCTCATCTAAGTTAGCTTCCCCTCTCCCTTCTTTTCTTCCCTGAAAACTTTTTTTCCCCCCAAGGAGGTTTTCTTCCACATGCAGACAGATGTAGCTCAGGTAAAGCTTGTGACACCAATGAAAGCAGAGGTTTCCCTCTTCAACTGTCTGCTTTTCCCTCTCCTCTCTTGCAGCACACCTGTGAGCCAGGATCCACACTTCCCCAGTGCCTGAGGGCAAACAGCCCAGTGACATCAGCAACCAGGATTTTGTCCTGGTGTAAGCAGGTGGTTTAAATTCCCTTTTTTTTTCCTGTCTCAGGACACACTGCGCACACCGAAGGTAAGACCTGAGGAGAGCACAATGGACAGAATAGGCCTTTGTTAAGCTCTCCAGAGCCCACCTCTGACACTGAGCACAGCCTCATTCCCCACGAATGAACACAGGAGCTCAGTAGGAGATAAAAAAAACCAGACAACTGGCACCCAAAGGTGAGAAATCAGCCTGACAGTTCTTCCTCCCCAAATATATAAAGAGGTCCTCCCAATAAGAGGAAAAGAGGTCCAATAACAGGTCCTCCCAAAGACCCTCCAAGTGGACAAAGTATACTGGAAACCACATCAAATCTCTCCTCACCTCTGGCAGACCACTTGCCTAAGCCAAGTCTCTCAGGGAAGATGGAAGGAGGCTACTCCATATAGCAAGGGGGGACCTGCAACTAACCACAGCTCAACTCCTCAGCCAGTTGTACTTCCACGAAGGACTCAGCTCGTCCCTTCTATGCTACAACAGCCAAACCCACAAGAACAAAGCTTTCCCGTTCGCACATTCCTTGCATGCAGCACTTAACACACAACCAAGACCCCTTCCTGCTCCAGCACTGGCTGCTCCAAGGCAGGGCTTGCCATATGTGCCCATGTGCCTGGCTTCTGTGCTCACTGTACACCGCTGTGATGGCACACACAGCTCCCCACCACCTCCCCAGGAGCTCTGCGTGGAGCTCACAGTGACCATGGAGGAAAACAGCGAATCACCTCTGTTTCCAGAGCAATGTGGGGGTGAGATATGGGATATGAATTCCTCCCTTCTGGATTCCAGCAAAGCTATTAAGAAATACTGACATTCACAGGCCATGACTCACACCTGCCTTGTCAGGCACTACAGAAGTCCCACTCACTGGCTGGCATGCCAGAAATGTCAGCACGGCTGGCATCTGCCAGCTGGCTCTGTTAGATATATAAATTAGACCAAAACCATCCTTCCCCCTTATTTTCCTTATTGTTGCAGCGTGGTGGTCATTGGGGATCAGAGCACTCCCTCAAAACATAACCATAAACATAACTACGGCTCCTACTCTGGCAAGTAACAGGTCAGCAATGCACTTTAGACAAAACAGAAACCTCTCCCCCAATATTTCCTACCTTAAGCCACTCTTGGTCCCAGTTTTAACTGGATCTCATTAGTGAAGGAGCCAAAGAATATGTTGTTCATTCTCCAGCTATGTTGGTAAGTCATACACTTGAATTTAGAGAGCTGCCAAGGACTTTTTTCAGTCTATGTAGACCTTATTCCACTACTGCCCAAGATGCACCTACCGAGCTGTACAGCACTTTTAGCTCACACTGGAGAGTCATACCCACCAGACCAGCAAAACTCAAATGCAGCCCTGACCCCAAAACACACCTCTTACTCTGCCATGCAATGCCAGTGGTGCAAAACAGTAATCATCTGCTTGAATCTGCTTGAAGTAATTATCTGCTTGTCTCCTGTTAACTTCTTCCCCATAGGAGCAGAAGTGTTCCAGGGTGAGGTATCAGACACATTTTCACCTTGCCCATTTGTACAGTGCAGCAGATCTTTGTCCCACAGCATCTCCAAAAGGTGTTTCTTCCTCTCAACCTGTCCCTCTCCTACAGTAGCAAAGACATCTGTGAAACACGCTGCAGATTTCAGCACAACTCCCCAGCTTCTTAGGAGTGTACAGCTTCCAGGCTGCAGCTACAGAGACAAATTTCACCAAGGTGCAGGCACTTTGCCTAACAACTCCTTCCACTGTCACAGATCCCCACTGCTGTTTTCTTTCCTATAAAAGTAAAAAGAACCTGGGTTGAACAAGTGAACTTTGCTCCTCTTGCATTCGGCTCTGGTTCCAACCACAGATAAGAAACAATGGTCAATGCCAAACATTTTGTCACCTACTTCTGCCTCGGTTTTTCTTTCATCACCCTCATTACTGCCACCAGGAACAACCTGTGGGTCTGAGCAACATCCTCTCTTGCACCTCCCACGTCTCATTTCCACCTCTCTTAAGAGGCTGTGCCACATCCCACATCCTCCAAACTCCCTCTCTTGGGTGCACTCACCTCAGCAGGCAGGAAAGGCGACTCCTCAGCAGCCTACACGGATGCAGTGTTAATCATGAGCGAGCTGCACGCTGTGTATTTGGTTGGCTGCACCCTGCAGACAGTGCCTGTGGGTCAGCACCCAAATGAATTGAAACAGCTGCCAAGGACACTCCCTTAACCACCTCAGAACATAATTCCTGATATCCTTCCTTATCTCACTACGCCAGTATCCTGCCTCCAATAGTGTCCAACACTGCTGGGATCGAAACTATGCGTGAAATACGCACACACAAATACATATGTATCAATAACTGCATGAAAAGCCCAGCTGCATGTCATGGCCTCTGTTCTTGCTTGCATCCTTCTACACAGCCAGACACAATTTTAGTTCCATTGCTGACCTTACGGCACTCCTGCCTAAAATGCACCTACGGAGCTGCACAGCACTTTTCCAGCTCAGACTGGAGAGTCATAAGCACCCAACCAGCACAAGGAACTTAGGTTAGAAACAGACCAAGCTGGTCACACCGAAGTGCCCAGGCTACAAAACGCACCTCTTACTCTGCCATGCAATGCCAGGAGTGCAAAATAGTCATCACTCTCCTGCTCATTTTGCCAGAGCTGTATTACTGTCAGCATCCACAACACAGGACTAATAGGACTGTCTGAATTCATTCCCTGGGATCCCAGGCTGTTGAGATCACAAGCAGAGGAGTCTGGCAGGCAGGACAGAGAGAAGCATGGACGAGAGAGATGCCCATCAGCAGTGCTGCTATTACAGTGCAGATCCTTGCCAAGAGGGCCTGGCAGCCAACAGTTTTTGTGCTGTGGGGAGAGATGGAATGAGATGCTCTCCGCAGAACTGACCGAACACCTCATCTCCACTCTGCAGGCCTGCCATTCCTCATTTCTCCCTCCACATCTTGGCTTCAGACAAGGGGTGGCAGGGAAAAGCATGTTTCTTACAGACTGGGAAGATGGCCCCATCCCGGGGGAAAGCTCTATCAAAATGCACATGCAAAAAGGAATGGGGAAATGGGGTGATTTTACAGTGACACTGTTCATTTTATTTTGGCTTTGCTGTGGCAAAAGAAAAAAATCACATTCAGGGTCTGAAAGACAGGATGAGTGAGTGAGACAGGAGACCTGGTCTTCACCAGTACAATCTTGACGATTTTTAAACAACCAGGGAGGCTTAGGTTTCTGTTCCTTGCAGCCAGGGAAGCTGAGATGAGCTGTCATTTCCAGGAGTGCCCCTCCCTCAGGCTTTCCATGACCTCAGCTGTCAGAGCACACACTCAGTGAGAGCTAGAGTGAACCCAGTGTCAAACCCAGAGCAGAGAGGAGAGGAATAGGAGAACATCCTCCCAGGAGGTTCCAAGAGCAAGACTGACGAGGCCACTGGGGATATTAATGATAGACTGGGACATGAGAAAGCAAAGCTACCTCTTTTTGCTTATCAGTCACTTATTTTTTTCTTTCTAAGCTTTTGTTTTAAACAGAGAAACAGTATGACTGCTTTATAAATGACCACATCACTTGGAAACACCAGACAGGATAGTTTGCCACTTACAGGTACACGTGGTGATAGAGATGTTACAAGTACAAATACACATACATATGTATTTTCCTTCTATGCATAAGAAGTAACCCAATGTGCTCCTTAGAACAGGATCCAAACTACGAAGAAGAAACAACTGAGTTTACCTGTAGGATGACCTGGTTAGAAGAGACACAGCTCACCAGTCAACCTCTTCAGGGCTGTCTCAAGAGCAAGGGAGTTGTTGCCCTCTATGTATGTGCAATGGAAACAGCTAGAGTTGTGATACAACTTTTATTAGCTGAGAATAATATAATACGCCTGCTGGAAACTTCCTAAGGGTAAGGAGAGCACTTCATCAGCCACTCCCACCTAGCATTTTTGCTTGACAAGGGAATACAAGCAGCTTTCTTCCACCCCCTTGTTGAAGAATCTCTCACACCCAAAGAACAAATTTTTGGAGGCTGCACTGAAAGTAGCCTTTGCACATATAAGATTTTGGCTGTGTGTGCCTTACTGTATTTAAAGAGAAGCCTCAGAACTCTGCTCACTTTCAAACTGGCATAAGACTTCCCTCTGCAGAAGTGGGCTGGGAAACTAAAGCTTTGCAGAAAAATCTTCTTGGGTTGGCATTCCCTGCTTACTAAGAAGATTTAATACTTTTGTGTTAAATCCACAAGGAGAACCATAACGCCAACAGGACTGTAGCAGTTCCCATTATTCTGCACTCTGCTCTCTGCACTAAGAACAACCCCCATTTAACACACCTGCTTTGAGGTGTGTTGAACTTGACTGTTAAACTCCCACAAAATGTACCACAGGACGGACTGACCACCTCAGACTCCAGACTAAAATGAGGTGTCACACATGGGACATCATTTCAAGCACTCAGAAAAGGTGCGCTCTTATTGTTTCCTGGAGCCAACATAGCGCAGGGACCGCCAGGACTTTTACCAGGCAACTGGGGGAGTCATTCTCCTCCACTGCAGAAAGACTCCACTGAAAAGGTAAGCCATTATTAAAAAAAAAAGGCACAGGCCAATGAACATGTGCAACAGTTTGGAATGAAACATGCTTTCTACAGAAATACAGCATAAGGACAGAAGGACACACAGCTCAGGAACCCAAAGACATCATCAGGAAACTACAGAGCAAGGATGTGATCCGAGAAGAGTTACATAGAGGAGATCAAAAGCTGCCACCTCCTCCAGCTCATAACCCAAGCTTTCAGCAAGGGAATCTGACTCAAAATTACTGGCACGTAAGAGCAGCTGTAGCAAAGCAGAGCCCAGGCCCACCTATACAAGCCAGTATTATGCCTTCAACAGGGACCTGTCACCAGATGCCTCACATAAGACGTAAGTGATGCTGTCCCAGCTTCCAACAATCCAATTCCTTGTTGCCCAGCTCATAACAATCTGTGGACTGGGAACTGCCTGTCCTAGGCGCACAAAGAGCTTCAGAGAATATAAATGCACTAGAACTTTTGCACCAACTTTTCCAGTTTCTGTGAGCTCAGCAACAGCTCAGCAGAGCTCAGCACCCTGCTCCCTCCATCACAGGCATCCTTCCTCTTCAGCAGCAGCAAGAGTCACCCAGGAAGACTGGGATGGACCTTTGACTGGTGACACACTAAGAGACTCTTCAGCCTCAACAGTACCAGGCAGCAGATATCCATCACAGCAAAAGCTTCCCTAAGAATGTTAGCAATGGCCTCCTAGGTGGTAAACGAAACACATTTTGACAAAAGGGACTTATTTCAAAACTGTTTCAACAAAATGGCCACTACTGGGCCACCTCTGATGAGTTATGCCATGCTAATCAACCCTTGTTCTAGACGGCACCATGTGAACACTGAGAGCAAGCCAAGAAGAGCTGCAGGGGGACAAAGGAAGTGAAGCAGTGTCATTTAAGGGATACGACAGAGTAACATGAAATAAACATATGTCATTGCTAAAATTCAACAGGACACTGCAACAAAAAGCGCTCAGGAAAAGTCAGGCTTTTTTTAAATTTACGCAGTTTATGTTCCTTATGAGATGACATGGGGCAAAGGCTACTGGGAAAGACTCCTCGTGGAAGGCAATACTTCGGTACATCATCACCCATCAACACCTGCTCCTTATCTGATCCAGCTTCCAGAAAATGAAGGAAATAGAACATCGCCTGGACTGTGTGGTAAACAAGGGCTCGCTCTCTCTCTCCTCTGCCTCCAAGAGTCCTGCAAGCCCAGCATAAAGGCCAAGTCTTTAACTGTACAACAGGGAGACTTAACAAAAGACAGGGGAGGATAATAATCGTTTCACAAGATTATGGCAACGTTTAGAACACCTTCACTAATGCACGTGCTGTGCAAAGCTTCTGACACCACCCGCAACAGGTTAAAACAGTTTTCTAGGAAAAAAAAAAAAGCCACAAACAACAAAACCAAAACAACAAAAGCATGCAAGGGTCAAGCCCCTGCGAAGCTGTGCAATAGCACAGGGCGCTGGAGGGGAAGCACAGCAGCGCTGCCATAGAGCCGGGCTCGGGTGACCGCGGCCAGGTGCCCACGGGCCCGGGGTGCCGGGAGGGCGCTCCGGGGCCCCGCTGCCGCACACGGGCCCAGGGGCACCGCTCTGTCCCCGCTCCCCCGGGACCGCCGTCCCCAGCCCCGCTCCCCCGAGGCCGCCGCACCCCCCG
>VXAY01003407.1:622459-672377 GCA_013399855.1 Oxyruncus cristatus
CCCGCCGTCACCCCGGTGCTCGCTCCGGGCCCGGCCCCGATTCGCCCCAGGGCCGCTGCCGCCCCTGCCCGTGGGAACGGCGCCCCGAGCGCGGCGGTGCCAGCGCGGCCCCGGCAGCGCTGACCGCGGCTCTCGGCTCCCGGGCCTCAGTGCCGTCTGCATTGCTTCGGGCAACACGTTACAGCGAACTCCAACTTGAACGGCTTTTGGGTTTTTTTTTAGGCGTCAGACCTGGTTGTTAAAGAGTTTTCCGTGAAACACCCTGTAGATCAAGATCAAGCCCTGACTGGCACATTGCCTCATCCTTCCATTACCTCACTTTCAGCCGCAGCCCACATACCTCTGTGCGGAGCAGCCCTGAGCCGGGAGAAAGGCCCTTGCCTGCTCCCCTCCATGGCTGAGCAACCTCACATGGTTTTTTAGGGTTGGGGTGAAGAGAGGAGACCTGGTCAGGGAGGGAGGAGGCATGGGCAGGGAGCACGGGAAAAGGCCAGTTTAGGATCTCCTGGGTGCTTGCCCTGAGTGTTACATTTAACCTCTCCATGTGCACAGTTCAAAAATCACATCATCCTTCCCAAGTGTGATTCCCACTCCTCTCTTCCTCAGCCCATGGGAATCCTGACTAAGCTTTGCCTTGGAGCTGCTGGAGAGCCAAGTGATTGAGTAGAGCCCTGGGGGACCAGGCCATGCTTACACACTGGTAGGTTTCTTGCAGGGAGTATGTGGCAGAACCTGGAAGCCACAAGCCCCCGGAAAGCCCCTACCCCAGGCCCTAGCCTTCCTTGGAGGAGTCCTGGGTACCCTGCTCCCCTGGGCTACTGCCTTCTTGCCATGTCCAGGGTTTTCATGCACAAACCGGAGAAAACATAACCCTGGCAGATTTGGGTCAGCAAACGGGCACAACCAGGCCCAAATGTTGCCTGCGCAGAAATCCTGTGCTTGGGAGAGCCTGTGGCTAAAGGCGAGATACACCACAGGACCCCCACCTCCCAGTAAGTTCTCAGTTTATTGCTGGAGTAATAGATATTTACTGGAGATACCTGTTTGCCTCGAAAAGACCAATTTTACCTGGTCAGGTGGCCTGTGGATTACTAATTTCAGAAGAAGCACACAGCTACACTTGTGTTCACAGAACAGGGCCTTACCAAACCACGTGGCTTGATACATATATAAAACATGCCTTGCAGGCTGGAGAGTCCAGAGACGGATTATTGTAGCAGCAGCAATGGAAATTTCCATGTGACTCATAAACAGCCAGATAAGTAATGAGCATCTGCTAACAAAGCTCTGCGTAGCAGGACCATGGGTCTATTGGCATTGAGCAGGAGATTCCCAAACAGAGCTCCAAAGGTGTATAGCATGGGCTGTGAGGTATGTCAATACTTGGAGATTAAGTACTTGGACTATATATATAGACCAAGCAATTATCAAGTAAAAAGAGCATGAAAACAAACAAACAGAAGAAGGTGACAGGACAGAAAATAATAGGTGAGAGGCTGCATGATCCCCATACTGGAACTCATTAAATATGAGTCTATGGAAACTGTCCCTTGGAGTTCACGCTGCTGGAATAAAGAAGGTAGAAGAAAACAACATCTCAAACCTTTGCAATTCCCGTATTTGTCCTATGAGAAAGCTTTAAACTTAACACTGTGGCTTAATGCTCTCTTTTCAGCCCTGTTTTGGCTTTTCAAAGAGATGCTGTCAAGCTAATCCTCTTATGCTTACCCTTAGCACATTAACATGAAAGAGACAAGTGAAACGCAAAGCAGAGTGAGGTCCCTTTGCTGGCATGCAGACATTGGTGGGACCATGGCTGCTTATCGGAGCAGCTGGTGGCTTTTTTTTTGCTTTTACCCCTAAATCTGATTGTATACACAGCTGCACTGTCGCCTGTGCCAGGATAAGGCTTCCCAGGCTATAAAAAGAGTACTTTCTAGTGATAGGATTCCAAAATACCTTACAGGGTATGTGCGAAAAGGCACTTGTTCCCTAAGAGCCAATATGGTAAAGGAATAAGGCCCTGGGCAGTCTTATTTTGCACCCTCACTCATCTCATGCCACCTCAGGATATCCACATTATTTGCTTTTTATTTGTGCTGCAGTTTCCAGCAGTCACTTGCAAAGGGTGACTGCTCCAGCTCTTCCGTTTAGAGGTGTTAGAGGAGAGATTCTGACACAACAGGGGGATGTAGTAAAATGAATTTTGTGGAAACTGCTCTAGGTTGGGTCTGATATCAGACAGGTTTAAAAACTAACCACATGCACCTTCAGACTGTGCCTGAGTTGTCCAACAGGAATTATTGTGCTGAGAGACAACAAAAGACCTTCCAGTAGTAAACCACACCCTGGTGCTTACTGTTGTCCAAGCACAACCCACTCAAACTCTGTGCCATTTTGTCATGCTTGAAACAAAAATCCACCTTTTCCTGCTAAAAAAAGAGATGATGTTACAATGAGCTACTTGTGTTATCAATTTACGCAGGGGAAATGAGTAATAATTTGTTTGGTCAAGACTGCAGAGTGATTAGTTCTGTAATGCACGAACATCCAGCTGGATGCCAGGGCACAAGGATTAAAAGCAACCAAATTTATAACTCTAGTGAAGGGGATGCATGGGACATTAATAAAATAAAGGTTTAGTTCTAAAATATAAGTAACAAGGTGAGAACGTGCCCTCTCTGAAAGCACTACACCCTCAGACACTGGGGAAGCACCTCTCCTTTTTCTCCTCTCTGCTCTGCCTTCCCTGGTCAGTTGGACTCTGGCTGCTTGAAAGAGGTAAAAAAAAGACTGGAGATTAATTTCTCCTCTGCTGCCTCCAAGACATGCATTCCTGATCTCTCCCTACTCGTAAGACCCCCTGTGTACCACCATGGGGGACAGGCAACATCCTGGGCAGTGAGAAGTCACTACAATCAGTGACTGAAGATGGGAGGCTGAATCTCCTGCAGTGTCTGAAAAAAAATCTCTCGATACAATGGTTTGTAAGACAGCATTTCTTTATTATCTGCACTGTTTGCACTCAGAAAACATGCTTAAGGTTGTACATTAAAAGAACCTGGTAGTTCTTGCCCTTGCAATGTGACAGCACTGATCAAGGTACTACACAGACTGCCTGTATTTGTGTGTCAGCTGTAATTTCATGCCTTTGTCTTTGATGTGCTCTGTACAGTGTAGGAGGTGCATGTTCAGAGCATTAGCTACTGCTCTCTTCCTTCTGCAGCAGCTTCCCAAATCCTGCTGCTGCGGATAAGTAACTGTTAGCATTACTGATGTGCCGTGACCAAAGACACCAGTTCTTCGCCAGCCACTCCATGTCAACCGGCACCTGGAGCTCCCCTGGTGAGTTCGACCCAGGTGGTGGGTTCGACCTGTTCAACAGGTGATAATGCCTGTGCTCCTTCTTGCCCACACTGGTTAGAAAGTCACATCTATGTCCAGATTAGAGGTGTTTTCTGAAAACAGAGATGATTTCCCTTCCCACACATTGTTTCTCGCAAACACAAGGAGTCCCACTGGCAGCACTGCTGGTGTTACTCTGGGCTCCACACCAGCTCCCCTGGTTCTGGACCTTTTCTAGCTTTCTGCTTCCCAGTTTCTGGAATGCATTACTGCAGTTAAACACAGTGTGAGCCACAGACAGCCAACAGTAAAGACTAGGCAGGAGCTTATTACCTTTGCCTATTCCTTTTACTTAGAAATCCTGCTCTTGCAGAGAAAAACTTCCTCTTTCCTATCAGGAGTAAAGGGCACCAGGAGGAACCATGGAAATTCTTTGTAACATTGATGTGTGACTCAAAGCGCTTTTCCTGCATGGGATATTCCCAGAGAAATTTGTGCAATAAACAGACATTCAGAGTAACCGCCTTATCCCAAGGGAGGAAAGACAGTGGACAAATACAGGCCTTCCCCAGGCTGCAAGATTGAGGGGACTGCTTCAAGGCCGCAGGAACACATCTTGTGCCTACAATGTCAGTACATAAACAGGCTCAAAGATGAAAGGGAACAGGGCATTACCAAAAAGCTCACTTAGTCCTACAAGGCTTTACGAGCAACTGAGCTACACAACAGAAAGCATCACACCGCAGAGCACACCGGGTGCTCTGTGCCCAGGCACACGGCAGCGATGCCAACAGGTGCATGGCTGGGGCCAGTTTCTACCTCAGCCCTCTCCTCCCCTCACTCTGCTTTGCCCCGCTCCTGAGCAACAAGAAGGCCCCTTCCTAATGGGATCAGGTTCAGTCCAGCTCTTTCTCATGCCTTTCACCAGGAAAGTGAGATTGCTGCACAGGGTCACTGCAAGAGAAAAAGGTGCATTTGACACAGGCAGCTGCCCTGTGCTTCCAGCCCAGGTACATTTGAAAGCACTGCGGGAAAGGCAGTTCCAAGCTGCCGGATATTCTTCAGGAAAGGATAGGAGAATGGGAGGAAACAGGCAGCATTCAGCCTTAAAACAGGCTATATATGGCTCCCCTAGTTTGTACAGCACAGTTCTGGCAATGGGTTATGAATCAGCAACACATGTCAGTGCCTGTGAGTCCCAGAGCAACTGCTCTGTTTTCTGTAAACAGTAGGAGAGGGACAGTGACAAGGTCCATTAGGGTAACAATGAGATGAAAGCCATTGCGGTTACTCATTCTATCAGTTCATACCATATTCACACATGGAATCAGTTGACTACAATATTGAGAAGTCCAACTTTATTTCGGAGTAAATACAGGGCCTCATCCAGATCTTATAGGAAGTGGTGGAAGTGTTCTCACCACAGCAGGATCTCAGCTGGGCGCTACTGTCACAGAGCCAAGAGGAGATGCTGTTCTCCGAGATAGATGGATCACTACTTAAAGAAACTTAAATTTGGGATAGCTCTCTCTCTTACACTAAAATTCTATTTAAGACAGCAACCACTGTGTCCTCCACTCTCTGCTGCTAGGCCAGTTCTTTACCAGAGAGAAAAGGAATACGACTTCATCCCTTTACAGAGAAGTAAACTCTCCAGACAGAAGGCCCAGTTTGTCCTATTAGCCAAGACCAGCCAAATTCCCCCAAAGAAGCAGAGGCCTCCAGAGACCAGGGCTGCATGCAGAATTGGGAAATGGAACAGTGCAGATAAGATGCACATTTTGGCCTGATTTAGTGCCTCAAAATTCACAGACTGGGACAAGCTTCAGCTTCCCCAAATCTCTGCAGAGCTGATACCATCAGATTCAGCTTGCTTGAAAGGAACCCCCAGCTTCATGATACAGTGCTGGTACACGTCTCTTGCTGACACACTGATGTGCCTTATGTGCAGCACCCTTTCCTCCTGCCGGTATCTTCCAGCTGCAGGGCATTCTCCCTCTGCCTGTCTTCTTGTGCTGTCAGCAACCTGGAAAGAGCAGCACAGACCAAGAACACAACCTGGTTACTGAGATCTTCCCGCCAAGGCATTGGCCTCTGTCCTTTGCTCCCCACCAGCCACTTAGGATTGTAAGAAGTGACCGGACTTCTCTGGAAGTTGGGCTAGATAAACCACCGCACACAGAAAATAAGCATGAATTTCCAGGGAACAGGGAGAGAAACTGGACACATACAAGAGGGGACCGCATGGCTTAGTAGTCAGAGCACCAGATTGGTATGTGGGTGATCTGGGCCTTATTCCCAAGCTCCCACAGTGATGTCAGACTCTCGGGCTGTTTGCTTCACCTGTCTGGGCCACCTTGGGCAGCAGTATGGTAATAAAGCACACTGAAGGCACGTGCTGAGAGACACAATTTACCTAGCTGATAAGTAAATCATCCCAGTTAATGAACAACTAGGTCCTGCTGTGGATTTAAAAGGGATGAGGAGCAGGAGGTGAAGGAATAAAAGAAAACAAAAGGATAGTTTCCTTGCAAGATTTCAAACACTTTTTTCCCAAAACTACCTCTTTTTTTAAAAAACCTAAAAATCTTAGAGCAAACTTCTTTCAGCCTAATAAAGTGTCTTATCTCCCTTTAAAACTATTGCTACCAAAATAGCACAGCTGGTACAATGCTTAGTTAAATAGGGAAGAAAAAACCCTTAGAGGTGCATGCAGACTTCCAAAACACCAACTTAAAATCTGTTATAGTACACAAGATTTTTGTGGTGAAATATTCCAATTAAACTCCCAATCTTGCAACAGCCAGCTCTGCTGGATGAAATTTTGTGTGTGAAAGTGTCCAGTCTACAACTGATGCTCTCCAGGAGCAGAAGACAATGACCTCCTCTCCAGGAGCAGAAGACAGGAGTCAGGAAGTCAGGTCGTCTTTGTGACATGGCAGAAAGTCAGTCTCTGACACCCCCCTCTTCTTGCCCATTCCCCAGGAGAGCCCACACCAGTCACCAATAGCAGGGGAAATATCCCAGGGTGACAGCTGCTGTTCACTGACCTGGCCATGTGCAGCATGGGCTCCATGATGTTATAGCCAGTCATCGCACTGCACTCGTAGAAGACAGCCTTGTATTCCTGCCAGAGAGCACAGCAAGCACCCATGTTGGCTGCCACCTTTCCGCCACCATTCATTCACATCCTTGGGACCTAGTCCACCCCCACGACCAGGAACTCTTCCAAGAACAGCTGGGGCCAGGAGAGTGGCTGTTATCACCCCCTCACCAGCCCAGAAAAAGGAGATGTTTTTCCAGCACTGGGGGCCCAGACAGAACATCCAAAAGGGAGCACTGGGGAAGTTTTTTGGGAAGAGAAAATATCTGCTCAGGGTACTTTAATTCCCTTACCTTTGTGTTGCAGAGTTCAGAAGATGGGGAACACCTTTGAAACCACTTTGAGCCTCCCCCTACCCAGGGGCCAAGGTCCCAGCAAGCATCCAGACAAGGGAGTGAGGGAAAAGGCAGGATGATTTTACATTAAGGAATCCTCAAATGGGAAAACAACCATGCAAGTTCCCTCAGAAACACTATAAGGAGGCATTAAGCCTCAAGAGAAATAAATGAGCCTGCCTCAAGGGACATTGTCTGACACATAAGAGCCACCATCTCATCCTGCCTGGTACCAGAAGGACCTCGGTACATGTTTACATTGGAGAAACAGAGGGTGGGGGAGAGAGGCAAGGTACCATACTGGAAAATGGCTCCAAGAAGGGCTTTCTGCCAGCCAGGCTGCCCTGCTGACAGCTGGAGGAAGGCTGCAGAGCAGATCAAGCAGCAGAGCACAGAGTCACACCTTCGCCAGCCTTTCCCCCTCCACCTTGGGCACATTCCGGGTCTCTCTCTGCACAGCATCCATTTTATTTCCAAGCAGAAAGACCACAGCGCCGTCCTCAATACCTTCCTGCAAAGCAAACAGAGTAAAGCACCCCAGAAACTCAGCTGAAGGAGGGAAGTAGCTCAGAGCAGATCCTTCCAGCTCATGCAAACAAGACCTTCAGCAGCAGGATTGGGCCCTTGAGCTCATTAAAGGGCCATTCCTTCAATAGCCCCAGGGATTTGTGGAAGGAAGCTTAAGCTACTGGAATGTATTCCAAATCTTTGTCACGTTCAGCTGGGATGCTGAGAGAAGGGAGACAGGACATAAGTTCCTCTCAGGGAAATAACAAGCCTAAAGGAAAAACAGCTTGCCCCATAGGCCATTGGGAATTTAAGATCAGGCAGAGCTTCTTAATAAGTTCAAGAATTTTTGTGTGTATGTGGTGCACTATTTCTCTGATGTGCTGTCCTAAACTCAGTGATTCCTTGCTGAAAATCCACTGGCCAAGCAAGCTAAGCAACTTTCAACTCTTGTACACTGTCTCTGTAGGGACTGTTTATTCACAGGTGATTCTTGGAGCCCCTTACCTCTGGTAAAACTCCCTCAGGTTCCACTGGCTCACTAGAACATCGCCAGAGTAAGAATAGGGCTCAAAGTTATTTCCAAACTTGAGTGCCCTGGATGACATAATACAGTACCTGAACAGCTTCAAAACAAGATAAATACACAGATGGGCAGAAGAAAAGAAGAGAGATACTAAAGGTTACATATTTTGCCTGCTTTGATTTTCTGTGTGCTCAGTTTAACCTTCCTGAAAGAAGCCTGATTTTCAGAGGCTGGTTAGTTTTGAAAATCTTAACCTTTGTTCTTTTAGAGTCCAAAGAAATAGCTGAGTGGTTGTTTGTTTGTTTTTCCCAACAGGTCTGTGGAAGTTAATAATATCAGAAACCTCCATCCTATGCTTATTCATTTCACAGGGATCTTGGGTTTTTTTGAGACTCGGCACAATCAAAACAAAACCACCCTTCACAATTTCCACTCAACATCTTGATCATCTACACACAACTTATTTAAATTATATAGATGGGTATTTTTGTCTCCCCAAGGAGATACAAGCCACATATGAATGCTTTTGTTGAGAGTTTTGAAATAAAAGGCAGGGGGGCAAGCCACAATATTAATATATAGTTACCAAATAAATAAAAAACAAAAAAGGAAAAGAAAAAAATTATCAATTCTTAAAGTTGGATCAAATGAGGGAAACAAACAAAAAAAAAAAGCTATTACTAATAATGCAGCCCCATCTAGAAATCTCCAGCCAGAGTCAGGATGTGACCATATAAAGTGCTGTGCTGCAGGTCTGAGCCTAAATGCACCAGTGCTGTCTCCCTCTCCTGTGCATAGGCTGGACACCAGATCTCCTTATCTGAGCACAAGTGTGATGTGACCATGTTTAGGAGATGTTGCTAATGCACATGGGCTGCTTGCAAAACACAGACTACTGTTTTGGCAGGTCCCATCACATTCTACCACAGGAACAGCCCTCCTTCACTCAGTGGCCTGCACTGGCTTTGGTATATTCAGCCCAAAGGTCCTGGTCCCAGACTGACTCCCACAGCAGCATCTGCTTTGATAATTCAACTCCACAAGGTCAATAGGACCTCCTGGGCCACTGGGGAATGTCGATCCCAGACAGACTGTTGGAGCTGGCCTGGAGCAAGGCAGTGGCAGCACCACAGGCATTGGAGAGCCGCAGTCCCGCTCTCACCTGGATGCTGCTCATCCAGTTCCGCACCGCCATGAAGGAGCACTCGGCCGTGATGTCGTACATCACCAGAATCCCATCTGCCTTCCGGAAATACTGCTTGGTAATGCTCCGAAACCTGAGCCCAAACAAAACCAAAGGCACTCTCAGAACCACAGCTGTGCAAGGACGAGAAACAGAGTGGGATTATCTGTCTTTTAGTGCAGTCCCTTTGCAAGGCCTGGCAGCCCCCGTGCATGTGCCCTGGGGTTGGTGTGTACACCCTGGCAACAGGTCAGACCCTTGCACCCCTCAGGCAGGCCAGGCAGCCAAGGGTAAGCAGGAGCCTTTCCAAATGCATGGCGCTGAGAAAGCAGGAAGACCTCTGCAGGTCCGGAAGAAAGAAACAGAAGAATCTGCTTAGGAGGGATAGGAAAAGGAGATTGCCTGCGAAAAGGGAAATTGCTGGAAAAAACATGATCTTTCTCCAGAGTCTGTAAGAATCTGCAGACTAAGCTGTACCAAATACAAACTGGGCATGCATAATGTCCGCCCCAGTGCTGCCAAAACAGCAATTAAGATCTCAGCATCAATAGAGACTGTTTACAGTTTGAATCTATAAATCAGTGCCATCATAAGTAAAAAAAATCAGGAGTTACACATAATTTCCAGGAAAAACTCCCACCGGACATCTATTGTGTCGTCTCTGTACCAATTAAAACAACAGGCTTGTATTTTTTGAATAAATTTTAAAAAAACCAAACAAAACAAAAACAAACAAACCAAAAAAAAAAACCCAAACCAACAACAACAACAAAAAAACCAAGTTGAAACCTTAAAAATCTGTAAGCAGTTTGTGACAGAGCCATGATATAACCACACTGATTGCAAATTGATGGAATTAAATATAACACAAGTACTGAGATCTCACTGGAGAGCTGTGTATTTCAGCCCTGCACAGGGTAGCAAACTCTACTATTCTATTACATGCCAAAAAAACCTACAGCAAGATGTGACCCTCCTGAACTCTTCAGATGATTGCCTGGAGCCTGTTCTTTCTCACTGCAATAAGGGCATGGCATTCTGGCAACTACCCAACGGAGAAAGCACAGATTGTGTCTTTGGCAGTCAAGGTCCTGGAATTGCAGGACAGGCCAGATGCTCCAGAAAAAAACATCAAAGGTAGCATGCACCTTTCTTTCTCCAGAAGCAGTAAAAGCTTCTGCTTCTTCCCATGTCTCCTAATCAGTATCAGCACTGAGCCAAGTTCTCTCTTTCAAGCACACATCTAAGACCTGCTAATGCTAAAGATTCTTCTGCAGGCAATATCTTGAATTTGGCCTCTGATGCAACCTGGCCTCAGTAAAATGTCACATTTTATGTCATAACTCCCCTTATGAGTTTCAGCACTGAAATATCCACAGGAGTCCTTTCAGAAATCATTATTTCTTCAGCATGAAGCTTGATTTTGGAAGAGATAGTTGCTTTTCGATAGATACTTCTACTTAGTACATTCCCACCAGGTCTGCATGCTCCAGCTGACTGAGGCAAACAGCATCATTGGCGTAGTTTAGGATTATAATATTCCCATGACCTCAGCTGCCTCCTGAAGGCCTGCTCCCATAACATATTTAGCCCTAAATACCCAGTACTTATTTATGTCTGGCCCTTGAGGTTCCTGGTCCCCTTGAAATAGCTTTTCATCTTAACCTCCAAAGTGTATCTCCAGTAAAATGTGATTTACATGAAGGTAGTGATGGGCTTTTATCTCTCATAGCAGATGAGGGTCAAGTGTGTCCTCTACTACTCTGGTCCTCCCCAACAGTGCTGATAACATCTAGAGATGGCCCACACTTTTGAAACTAGAGGCCTTCAAACGGGAACCTGTGTTCACTGTCGCAAAAAGCTGCACAGTCCCTCTACCAAGGATTATCACTTCCGCAAGTCTATCAGCAAAAGGGACAGTGGGAGGGGACAGTAACCTCACTGACAGAGTCGAGCAGGGAAGTTTAAATCACCTTCCCCACGGGACAAACTAATTCAGCTGGCTTTGACAACTGAATCCAACCTGGAAGGGTTCACACAGTCCTTCCCACCCCCTGAATAACAAGTGGTGGTGAGCAGCTGGGGACAGGAGTAGCACAACCGAATCTGAGAACAGAATGTATATCCAGAGCCTTAGTTTCTATCCTAATCTGCAGCCCTGTCCTGCAGCTTTTCCCAGAAGTAGCCTGATGCAGGACAGCTCTGAGGCTTGGAGGAGCTTTGAACCTCACACCATCCAGTGATCTATGGACAGACTACCTGGAGCCACAAGCATGCAGGTCAGACATATGGAAAACTACTTTTCTGTCAAACCTGTGAGAGATCTCCCCAGGCCCTGCTTCACAGCCAAAGCTTCTAGAAATCTCTTGAAACAGGTCTTTGCTGCAGGTTCAGCACTGGACTTCACTGATGTGACCTTTCTGATCCTTCTGAAGCTAACAGTTTTCCCTGGGGTAGAAACCAGCTGCATGCACTTTCCCTTTCCTACAGTGAGTCTGGCAGTAGGGCACCCTCCCAGAAATTACTTACCTTTCTTGTCCAGCTGTGTCCCACAGCTGCAAGGCAACCTGGGTGTTATCCACCATTAGACTCTTCACCTGGTAATCAATACCTGTCAGAAAGGTAACAATGATCATAAGGTAGGAGAGGGAGAAAACAGCTTGCCATTACAATGGCCAGGGATAACCCTGTTTAGTTCAGAGGAATTGCAAGATTGATTCAATACTAGGAGAGGGACCATGTTGACCTTTAGCTGGGCTATAATACAGGCAAAAAAGCATTTGTCCAGGCTGACTTTCCCACCCTTCTTATCCAGATGAGTCAGGGAACCTATTACTTACCGATGGTTGCATTGAGCTCAGCCAAGAACCTGTCATAGCAGAAGCGGTGGATGAAGGAACTCTTCCCAACACCAGAGTTCCCTACAAACACCACTTTAAAGATGCGATCTGGGGAACAGCTGGCTGGTTCCAGTGCCTGGAGCTACAATGGAAGAAAGGGGCTCAGTTTTGAAAAGCCCAGCTGCAGGCTGTGCTTTGATTTGTGCAGGCACTGGACCCATGCAGTACAAACCTATGGAGCTGGAGTTAAATGGGAAGAGAGTCAGAAACCCTCAAGTCCCTGGTAGCAGGTGTTTGAGGAAGAACCCCAAGTAACTACACTCACCCTGGTTTCAGTGCCAACGGGCTGTGCTCTAGGAGGCAGCGGAGCAGCATCTAAGCCATCTGCTTTTTTTCTGCAGTCAGTGTCACCCTTCAAAGTCATCTTAAACCAGTCAGTATCTGCTGCCAAGGGCCATCTCTCCTTGTCTCTGGGGTTGTCTCCAAAGTTTGTGCTTTCTCCTTCTCCTGACTTCATCCATGTCCCGTTGCCTGGGAAGTATTTACAGTTCTTTCTGTTGGGTTCTTCCACTGCCACATCCGCTGGGAAGGTGAAGGGAAGGTCCGCAGAAGCCAGTTGTCTGTATTAAAGCTCATGAGCATCACAGGTAGGGTAGAAGCATAGGGAGTGAGGATATAGGGAAGAGGAGGAGGTTGCAAATTCCCAAAACAACCAATACAATCCAATTAGTGCATATGCAGTGCTTGCAGGAACTCTTACACTCCCCATACTCCCCGTGACTAAGTCATCAGTGGCACCCCTAAGGAAAAAGAGACAGCTCACCCAAGCTATGCTGTATTCATATGTGCCAACAAATATTTCATTGGTTTTAATAGAAATTGCTGATTCTGGATTTTTCAAGAATTCTTTGCCTCCCATTTCCCCCAGTACTGAAAAATGAAGCAAAACATACAAAGGTGGCAAAAAGAGAACTTTAAAAAAAAAAAAAAGGCAGCAAAAAATACCTATTTTTGTTATGAAATACAATAGAAAGAAGTAACAAAGGTTTTAAGGTTAGTGAAGAGGGTTTTGCCTGCAGGCAGCAGGGCCGGGGCTGTCTGATATCCCAGGAGGCTGCATGCAGTGTGCCCTCTGCTGCAGGCACACAGTCCTGCTCCAGGGAACCTGCCCAGCACTCCCAAACACTGCTGTACCAGAGCCTGAGTTCAGGCAGCAGAAACCTGCCACAGGCGTGCAAACTGCAGTGAACACAGGTGAGAGTCACCTTGCCTGGTGTTGGCTCTGCTCTGGCCTGCATCCACACCTGGCCAAGGTAAGGGAGCCGGGACACAAAAGATGTTTCTTTTTTTAAAGCTTCCAACAAGCCACACTGGCTCTGAATGGCAACAAATTCCCAGGAACCCTGTCCAAGTAGTGGTAGTGGGGAATAGGTGTTGCTCAGACTGTGCCCACACAAGAGCAGGCTGATGCACTTTGCTTTGCACGGGGTAGAACTGGCAGGGTAAGTGGAGGAACAAAAAGAACTTGCCAAAGGGAGTGAGAAAACTTAGAACTCAGCCAAAGGGCTTTATCCACCGGACATCTCCATTGCCTTCACTGGCCAGCAGATTGCATTTGGAAGCAAACTAAAGCTTCCTACAGTCTCGACAGAGGCAGTACATTCCACCTCTCTTTGCAACTTTTTTCTCTTGCTACTAGTGCAGGAATCAAGACAACTCTGCTTTCTCACTCCTAGAAGTACACCTCATCTGGGCTGAAAAATTCCCCTGCTGCCATGCCTACACTTCCATGAAAGGGAGCTCACATTCCTAGTTGTCCTCCCTGCATCTGCCCTGAATGCCAGTCTAGAGCCAGGCCAGCTGGAACCTCTCCCCCTGAAAATCAACACATACTCCCAGACTCAGACTCTGAGGAACTGCCCCCATCTCCCAGGGCTGGCACAAGTCACGCAGTGAGGGGCTGAGGTGGGGGAGGGAAGAGGGGGTAAGGGACAAACACAAAAATTTTCTGAACAGTGACTCCAGATCTCATTGGTTTTATTCATGTTTCTCAAGCAATGTGGTGTGACACAGCACTGGGACAGAGACAGGGCCAGCAACTACTTCTCCCCTTCTCACATCACCCTTTCTGCCAGACTTCTCCACCTGTTAAGCCTTTTCAGTGGGTCTATGCCAGCAGCAGCTAGAAGGATCTCTGCAAGAAATACTTGGGGAGCAAGATGGGAGAACTTGGTAGTCTGATTTGAGGGATGGCATGAGTGCCAGTCACCCAGCCACAAAAGAGCTCTGCCTCAGACCTATCCAAGCAATCTCCTTGCTTGGGCTCAAGAATCAGTCCTGCTCCACAGTCCATCTGGTTTTCCATCAGTCCATGAGCCAAGGAGCCTGGAGCTCAATTCTTAAATGCCACTACCAAAATTGCAGGCATTAAGGGCGGGTTGAAGCTGGAAGAAACTTTGAGCCTAAACCCATGTCTCTGGTTGGCACTAGGAGGAACCAGGGAGTATTTGAACCTTCTGCAGAGACCTGGTAAGACACAGGGAAGTGTGCTGCCTTTAAAACTTGTTTGGTGCCAGCAGTTGGAGGTGAGATCCAGATCGAAGCCAGGTCAGGGCTGGGCTGGCCTGCCCCGCCTCCCAGAGGAACCAGGCTTGCGGCCAATACCAGTGTGCTGGTCACACAACTAGTTCACAAGGGCTGATGCTACACACCAGCGTGGGTCAGGCAGGCATAGGTGGGTATTGAAGGAACTGCACAGTCTGCCTGTACGGGAGGGGGGAAGAAAAGGCCTTGGCTGCAGAGACATGTTGACTGCCCTGCCTGAAGGGAGGACTGGTGTGCCAGGTGAGCTTCTGCATAGGTGTAGAGGGAGATGGGCAAGATGAACACACCTGGAGCTGGGCCCTCCCCTTGGGGCCTTCACCTGCCAGAAAGAATCCAAGCCTAGTGCAACTCCTGCCCTGTCCCATGCCCCAGGGATGTGGGCTCTGGCATGAGGCACCAATGGACAGGATTCCTGCCTGAGGAGGAACTGGCACACTTGGGAGTTGATCCACTCATTTCAACAGACCTGCCTGACTCGGTAAGAGGCAGCCTTTGTGACTCCCTTCCCATGAACAGTCCCAAACTTTCTGATGGCATTTAGGTTTGCTCCCCCATGGCTGCAGTTAAAAGCACCAGGGGGGCTACCTCCCTGTGGAAATTAGCTAATGGAATCTCAGCTTCATGCTGAGCCAACTGTACCTGATGCCAAGAGGCAGCTCGAGCCACAGAAAAGCTGCACCCCTCTGTGCTCCCAAAACCAGCCAGCACCCAGGTGGGAGAACTAGACACAGGACACAGCTTGACTGACAGGCTACTCCAGCGGGCACAGACTGACACCATGAACACAACACAGACACCCATCTAACCGTTTGACCGGCTTGTCGTCCAGCAGGTAACTGCCTAGCACTGACCCTTTCTTCAACAGGGGTTTTTTGTTCTGAGGCACCTGGAAGTTGAAAAGAGAAGGAATGAAGGATGATTACAACCCAGGAACCTGATCAGCCCCAGTTCAACCACTCACCACCTCTGCAGAGCACTTTGGGGAGGCAAGGCTGGAGCCCTTGCAGCCCCACACCGTGCAGTGGTAGTGCCCCACTGGAAGGTTCAAACTGAGGTGAGCACTGGGCGTGCTTTCCTTAGTTCAGATAATTTAATTCGTGCAAGAAGCCGTCACTGTTGCTGCTTTCTCCTTCACAACATAGTTCATCAGAAGTAGTAATGTTCCAAACGGAATTCTTTCTCTAGCCAGTTTTATTTCTGCGGTTTGTTCTCCACTTGGTCTCACAGCTGAATCTCTCTTTCCCCATCTGCCTCTTTATTATGCTGATGTTTTGTGGGACAGGCCAATTGCCCCCTCCTCAGAAGACACTAATACCTCTCCTGCACCAGTGCTCACCCAAAACTGCACACGAACCACAGGAAATGAAGGACACCACACTGCAAAGGGCAATGCTTGTGCTTTGCCTTACATGAATATACCTCTCCATGCTTTCCTCCAACTTACCTCAGACTGTACAGTTCCTATAGCCAGTATTACTGGCTCCCCAGAGAAGGAGAAAGCAGGACCACTTCTCTTACAACCCTCTTCCCCCCATACAGCAGCTCTGCATTCCCAGCAGAGTCAAAGGTGCCTGCAATCACCAAGGAAAGCCTGTGGCAGAGAGGATTGACCTGCAACTCTTCCAAATGCCATGCTAAAGCCTAGTCCCCTCCTCACCCCAAACAGACTGGCTCACTGCTCTGGCCACACACACAAAACACTGAGACAGCAAAGCAAGGTGCCCATGGCATCGGCACTGGGAGAAATGGAGATGTATCCAGTCTGCAAGTCTGGAGATGTCTAACACGTCCTCACAAGTTATTTCTGGGGGTAAAGGTGTGGAAAGAAGTGTTTGCAGCCTGTCAGATCTGCCTCTCACAGCGGTTTTGAACTGACCAAACACCTGCAGGCAGCTCTGGACAGGCCTTCCTTTGTGCTGCCCACAGCCCAGGGGGAGGACTATGAAGAGTATTTCTTCAATAACCCTTGCTGAAGGCTTATTTTAAAAGGCAAAAAAAAAAAAAAAAAAGAAGCTGTTCTGTTGGCCAGAACTCTCAGAACACCTTTACTGCAATGCAGTCGAACAAAAGCAGACACTCTGAACTCCACAGAGGGCCTCACCCAACTAGAAACTTTAGGGGGAACGGAGGGGAACAAAACATTCTTTATGTGTAAAACTGGTGTTCAAGAGAAGCTCCAGCCACAGAAACAATCCAGCACTGAGAAGCTCACAACTGTGGAGCACAAATCTTCCAAGGCAAAGGACCCCCAAGTGCATAGCAACACTTCAGTCATCACAGCCAGACTGTGTTTCAAACAACCAGTAGTCCTCCAGCAGGGATGGAGGAGGAAGTTTTCAGTGTTTGAGCAGGTTCACTCAAGGGCACCCTTCAACTACACAGAAAGAACGACATTGTGTTGCAGGCCAGTGGAGCAGCTGCAACCTTCAAGTCACCCGTGGAGCAAAAGGACTCCCACACAATCTCCTATGGTACAAACCTACCTGGAGAGGAAACAGCTTGCAGAGCAAATACTTGGGTAAGAAAGGAGAAACAATGGGGCATGTTTTGCCATTGGTTCTGCCATGCTTTATTGGCCTGCCAGGTTTGTGCAACATTTGGCTTTTCACCAGGATGGTAAAGGGACAGACAACATCACAGCTGTACAACACACGATGGCAAGGATTCCACAACAACACATGTACAAGGATTTTGGATGGGAAAGATTCTGGTTTATCAGTGAAATGCAAATACATGTCCAATGTAGTTGAAGTACCAAACCACTCTTCATGATGAGCAGACATGAAATTTTCTGTGCCAACATACAGCATGCGAGCATAACTCCACAGCCAGATGGGTCATGGGTGTGAAACTAAACCTGCAATCCCTGGGTCTTAAAAATACCCATCAGTGGTTTGCACACAGGCAGCAACAGCCACAGATCACTGTTTGTAACCCTGTCACTGGGCCAAGAGAGTGCCCCACAGTGACGTGGGGCCAGGGCCTGCCCACCCTGGCAAGGCCAGAAACTCTTATGAAGAGCAAGGTATTAAGCTGGGCACTGAGAAGAGCAAAGGAGCAGTGACTGGGTTGTTGTCAGCCATGAACAGCCCAACCTCTCCTTCCAACCACTTCAAAATTTTTGCTATGAAAGAACCTCTGTTCATTACACCTTCATTTCATAGAAATAACACAGCTCTTCCCAGCACTAACAGAGGGTATTAAGGCTTTGGGTTTCTTTTTAGCCTGTAAAAGCAATGATAGCCTCTGGCAGAGAGTGTGTTGCACACTAGGGATCCCCATCAGAAAGCTGGACTCTCCTTTTTGCTGCTGTAGGGCAGTACTGATATTTTCTCTCCCCCTTACAGTGTGACAGGCTGGACAGCAGATCTTCGGCAGGTGTGTGACAACAGGAGCATCTCTGCAAGCCCTTGGAGCCCTGCTTTCCTGCAGACTGAAACGAGAGTGGCCAGAGGAAGAAAACCTTACTCCAATATAGGCTTCATCTGCCCAGCATGACACAGACTTGCCAGGTAAGCAGGGGTGGTAGGAGGAGTTCACCCTGCTGCCTCATTCCCTACTGCCAGTGGCGGGAGAAAGGAGAGAGGGGCTCCTCTGTGCTACGACTCTCTCTCTTAGGCTCTCTCTTGGCTCTGCCTGCCACTGCCATGTTTCAGAGCAGCCCCAAGCAGGTCCTAGCAGGGGAACAGGAGAAGAGAATAAAGGAGAAGCAGACAAGCTTTGTACACACAGAGGTACATACCTGAGCTGTGGTCTCCAGAGGCCACCCACCCCACCCACAGGAACCCAGAAGCTGATGAAACAGAACACATGGAAAGAGGAGAAGAAACTGTTTTCTTTGCGTGCTTGCCCTGGACTCTGCTACAGAGTGACTGTGTTTGTTGCTTCTCCAAGAGGGAGCAGGAAGCTCTGGTGCACATACACACAGTTAGCAGCTTTAAAAATTGGGATTAAAAAATCTTTCAGCTTTCAGAAGCACACACACACACAGAGGCATGTGCACACACACCTCGCCTCCATCCAAAAGAGCTACTGACATTATTTTATCCAGCTCTCCACCTGGACAATAATTTGCGCCTCTCTCCCAGCAGGGCATTCCACCCCCTATCTGGGCACAATCCCTGTGTTTCCTTCCACATTCCCTTACACATCAGACAGAAAGGCTCTCACAGCCTACCACTGCCTGTCCTCACTGCAAGGCATCTACATCCAGATCTTCAAGTGGGGCATGGTGGCAAAACAGGCAAAGACACCTGGTGGCAGGGATGGGTCCAAGAAGACAGAGCAGCCTTGCCAGAGACACTGGAGAATGCAAAGAGGTTTTCATGAAAAAACGGTTAAGAATTAAAAATAGACCCCATATTTGTGCTTATCAGAGAAAGGCCAGAGATTGACTGTTCCAGATGTCAGAGGCCCTACTTTGTCCTAGCCTTCTGACACAAGGCTCACTGCTGCACCTCCACCCTGCAGAGTTCACAGAAATGGAGAGCTGCCCCAGAGGAACATCTGAAAACATCTGTGACAAAGTGAAGGGGTCAGAAAAACTCCAAAACCTTCCTGTGTGCCCCTCTGCTCCCGGTCAGCCAGCAGCACATGTGGGAATCCACCTTCTTCCTCACCACCCAGCTCCAGGGACGCATCTAGCTTTACTCCCCTCCTTGCACGTGCCCAGTGCCTGTCACAACACACAGACCCCACGTGTGCAGCAGGCAGCACCTACTGCAGCCCTGCACAGGGCTGTGGGACAGTCATGCCTGGGGTTAAACTCAGGCACTTGGCAACAGCAACCAGCAGAGCTTGTCTCCAGCACAGACACAGCGGTGCTGTGAAGTCTGTATTAGGCACCACACCAGTCCCTGTGAGCTCAGGTCATTGTCCCCCGTGGAAGTGACGGGCCCCCGAGTGATGACAGCAACAGCAGCAGACGAAAGGAGGGTGGTTGGGAATTGGGTTTTTTTTTCTTAGACTAACCAGCTTCTTGGCTTCAAAAGCATCTCGCTCATCTCGAAGTTTCTTGTTCATCTCTCTGCTCCAAAGGAAGACACAGGAAAGACATAATGAGGTGCTTGTCCAAAATAAGGTAAAGACAACATTTGAAAGTGAGAACAGAAAGGCAGCTTGGGACAGAGATAAAGATGCTATTTAAGGCCAGACGTGTTGGGATTTCTGTGTATCCCAGCTCAGGTAATGGGCTCCAAGTGGTTTTTTTAGCCAGCAGGAAAGACTAAATTCCTCCAGAGGAGGGATTATCTCATGAAATGACACAATCTGTAATCTGCCAGAGCTGGACAGATTGCACAACTCCGTCTGGACCTAGAAATACAAGCAGAGTCTGAGCACTGCTTAAATACAATCCCGTAGCTTTCCATGGGGGAAACGAGCATATAACTGAAACCTCAGCCCCTTACGTACATAAGGGCTCAGCATTTCCCTCCAGCCTTGCTCTTACCTGAGGAGCTCCAGCTGCCGAAGGAGGCTTTGTTTCTCTTTCTGCATGTTCTTGGAGACTCTAAACACATCCCTGGGTGAAAGGGATTTTAAAAGGGGAAATAAATTAATGGGAGAGAAAATACAAAGATCCCTTTCTCAGAGGCACTCACGGTATTCTCAAAGATAAAGGCCTGCCTTATGCCAGGAGGATTCAGAGGAAGCAGCACTGCTGTGGGAGCTGGGACGTACCACAGCTCTCCTGCTCTCCTCCAACCTGAGGGCAGGCAACCAATCTTCTCCATTTCCTCAGCTGCTAGAGATAGGGAGGATGGTCTCTGCCATCTGGATTTGAAACATCCCAATGGTTTATCTATGTATTATTAGATTTAACCCAGAAATGGGAACACAAGTGATTAGAAGAGGATCTTTAAACAGAGTGCTATAGAAGTGATGGTGAACTGGAAATACATGGAGCAGAAGACTCCTTTAGGCTGAGGCTGTACTTTTGCACTGATTTTCTAGCCAAATATCAATGAACATATTCATTTCCCGCTAAAGACAGGCATGAGATAGTAGTATCACTCCCCATTTAGGCCCGTAAGATCTTTGGGATGTTTCTTCTTTTCCTCAAGAACAGACAGGCAATCCTCTAATAAGACCAAGACTCCTAATTAGAGATCATTATTCTTTAACTGCTTGCCCACCCTTCCTTCTCTGCCTGTGTCCTTGCCCTGACAGCCCCTTTCCTGCCCTTTCCCACCTGTCCTTCTGCTCTTGCTCAAGCTGAGCCTCTTTCTGAAGTTTCTGTAATTGCCCCTTCACCGCCTCCAGCTCCCATTTGCTTTTCTCCAGCTCTTCCAGCAGGTTTTCATTCAGGTGCCGGAGCCTTTCATTCTGCACCCGGGTCTCCAACTGCTCCGAGTTCAGTGACTGCAGCTGATGTTCCAGCTACAATGTGAGAGGAGAAGGAGGAAGAGGGATTAAACACTGAGAAAAAGGGTACAGTCATGCCTGTAGGAACAACCTGAAAAAGCAGATGTAAACAAGGCAGAAGGGGGTAAACACAACTTTAGGTCTGCATGACCACTAGTGGCATCGAGAAGGTGAACTGGAAGGAATTCTTTCTCATTATGCCAGCACTGGGGAGCAAGCAATACAATTAGGCACAGCTGAGGAAGTGCTTCAGACAGCGTGAGAAGCCTGCTGCTGTCAGGCATTGCAGAAATCAGAGCACAAACGAGGGTCAAAGGAGGACTGGAAAAATTTGGGCGGAAGCAGGAATGTGTCTGTCGGGACCTATTAAACACAGTTGTTGAAATGCATCTTCTACTTTAGGGGCTTCCTGAGCCCACAGCAGCTGAAAGGGGGATATATCGAGGTGCAGGGGGCATCTCCCACTACAGCTGGGAAGTCAAGTGATCAGGTGGCCTTTAGGACTGCTGGAGACAGACATACTGTTTAAATGCCGCTGGAACACAGCTGCACTCGAGACAGCACAAGCCCCCAGCACAACTAACAAGCCTGATTTTGGAAGCCGAAAGCCTGCTGTCACATACTCAAGCACACGCAGTGACTCAATTCCTCACACATGGCTGGCATAGTCTGGGAAGGAGTCACAGACAGATACAGCAGTCAAACCTGCCCTTCTCAGATGACAAGTAGATCATCACATGGTAAATCCTTGCAAGAAGGATCATACAGACACTTCAGTATCTGGCCAGCCAGAGCAGATAACCAGGGCCCTCTGCTGAAGCTGGTGCTACACAGAAACTGCAGCACCATCTGAGAGCTTACAGCCCAAAATAAAAGTATTCAGTCCATGCTTACAGAAAGAAGGACCAGGAATCAGGTCTGATCAGGGTAGCAGGTGGCAGAGTCAGCCTCCACATTTACACCTTCTCTCAGCCGACTTCTCCCCCTCTCAAAGGAAAAGTAAAGCAGCACAGTGTGGCACAAGGTAAAGTGGTTTTTTTTTCTTGCTACCCTGCTCCCTGTCAGCACATGTACAACAGTCATGAGCAGGAATGAACAGAGCTGACCTTTCCTAGGTTCCCTGAAACACAAACCCTACATCTCTTCCCACTGAGGCTACAAGGGCAACTCACACCCAGTTTTGCCTGGAAACCTCTAGTCCTTTGGACATAGGGGAAGATTTCAGCGTGACCATATATGCTGAGCAGTGGAGTTTAGACTAAGAAACCCCTGCTTACAGCCTTTGGACCTTTCACTAAGCCAGGGGACAGGCTTTAAGTAAAGCACAACTGCCCCCCCCTAAGAAATCTCCATCACAAAAAACTCTCCTGTTTGTGTTGCCTGTACTTGGAAGTGATACCGGTCTTACACCACAAGAGGGAGCCGATTATCCACACAGCTCAGAGTTAAGGGCATCAGAAACAACAATTTGAGTACCTGTCTGTGCAGCCCAAGCATTCTGCTTTGACCCATAGCAAGAGGAGATGCTACGTAGGAAGGGTATGCCTGAGCTCCTAACTATGGTCCATTCCCCTCAAACACCCCCAGCATCCATGGTCCCTGGACTAGGGATGTTAGAGCCCACATCTCTGACTACTCCTCCTTTTACTAAACATTTACAAGCCTATTGTACAATTCTTTGTCCAATTAATTTTTGAACTGCCGATACTCTGCCTCCTGTGCCCAAAAGTCCAGCACTAATCTCTTTGTAAAGAAGTGTGGTCTTCTAAATCAAATTCATACTGGTCTCACTGAGTGTCCCTCATCTCTTCTGTTGCAGGACTTGGGGAATAACAATTTTATATGGACCTTATCTGTGACTTTCCCGGGTTCATAAAGCTCACTTGTATCTTCCCTCAGTCCCCTTCTCTCCAAAATCAAGTCTAAGCTTTCCTGGTTTCCCTTCCTGAGGCAGATGCTCCATTTCCCTAGTAATGTTAGTTCTCTGTATCTTCATACCCAAGAAGGACACAGTGGAATTAGAGAAGACCAGAAGTGCACCCACCAAATGAGGCACTCAAAGATGTGGGCAGCAGGAAAAGTACATCCACATTATCTTATTCTTGATATCCTTCCTGACGGCTCCTCAGTTTGGCTGGCTTTTCCAGCTGCTGCACAGTGAGCTGATGTTTTCAGAGAAGTGCTGTTTCATCCACATCCCAGCTAGGTATCCAACTTGGATACCCCCTGTCACCAGCATCCTACAGGTGCCTGCCATAACTTGTTTCTGTGGGGTCCATGTAGCCATTCTTCAGACACCAAGGAAGAAGGCATTCAGAATGGACCGTCACATACAGATGTCCATCCCATGGATGGCAGGCTAAAGGAAAGTCTGTGCTTTGATCTTTCATGTGACTGATTAATCAGTATATCAAGTGCCCAAATGCAAATCCACAATATGTACCTCTTTAAGTGTCACAGACTGCTCACTACAGGTCATCTTGGAGCAGTCAGAAAACAAAAACTAGAGAAATCTGGCTCTTTTATGTCCATACACATCTTCCTTATACACCACAAAAGACTCCAAACTCACAGCTTTCAAATTTTTACCATCTTTCTTGCTAGTATTGTACAATTGATAGGAGGATTGTGCCAAGAGAATACAAAGCAGATAAGAATGCACGGACAAAACATTCACAGAAAAGCATTACAGTTGAAGACAAACCAATTATTTGACAAACCGTTTCAACACCTTTAGAAACAGGAGAGAATTACACCAGCTAGTGCCAGATTAGCTAGTACTAACGCTGAGGAGATGAACACCATTTTGGGTCAGAAAAAGCCTTAGGAGAAAGACAGCAGAAGGGGATGTGCTTGTTTAGGAAGAGTTTGGATCCTGTTACCTTCTTCTGGCGGTAGAGGATTTTCTCCAGCTCCTGTTCTTTGTTGTGCAGTTCCTTTTGGAGCAGGTTACTCCTGTCATGTCTCAGTGCTTCCTGCAAAGGTAAAAGATACCAAGCTGTACATACAACACCCAGCACAGTAAAAGCTGCTCAGTGGCCAGATAAGCCATCACCTCTGCCTCAGATCAAAGGAAGTTTGCCTTCAGCCAAGAGATAGATGAGGTACCTGGCAGACCAGCCTCTCCCTTTCTGCTTTGATCTGTTGTTCCATTTCTTCATAAAGGCACCTGACTTCTCGGTCATGGTCTGACTCCTTCCTACAAAAGGCAGGTGCACACAGGTCAGGAGAGGAAAAAAGAATACAGGAAGGAAAGAGGAGGGTGGAAATGGATCCCTACTAACAGCTGGGTGGCCTTCAGTAGGATTTTAACGAGACCATCTGTTACAGGTGGGCACTGATGCCAAACAAACTCATGGGGATCAGATCAAGGTAAAGGGTCGTTTTATTACAGCAAGAAAAATCTCTACATCCTGTAACCCAGTCTCTCCTTGCATTTGAGGCAGGACCCAAGCATCAGCTGGTCCTTGACAGCAAATGGCCATGATGTTCTCCTCACCGCTTCAGTGCCTGTTCCATGGACTCCTTCTCATGATTCACCTCCCTTATGTACGATGAAACTCGCAACAGAAATTCTTCAAAATTGGATAAGAGCTCCGGACGCTCCTTTCGTAGCCGAGCCCAGAGCTCCCGAATCTCATGTGGACTGGACCAACCATACAAGAGAAAAGGAAAGCAAATGAGTTTCTGTGTCATCTTATGGTACAACTCCGACATGCACTCAGGACAAACTGCTGTTGTCCTGGGATGACCTTCATTACACCATCAGAGCAAAGAGGGAAGCTGGACAGTGACAGAGCATGAATGTGGAGTGGGATCTGCTGCGAGGTTAAAATAAAGGGAGTCCTCCAGGAAGTTCATCCCGGAGTTATTATTTTTGCCAAGTATTCAGTGATAAGACATTTCATGTCTAAATCAAGACTTGAAGAGATGAATATTCAGCAAATTTCCTGTGATTTATGGTCAAGCAGCAAACTGTTATAAGCCCAGGGATTTTAGCACACATCACAGGTGTTGTTCTTACACCAGGACTGTACTGGTCCTGCTACCGTCCTTATTTTTTTTAATGGGTTTGGAAACTGAGACACACAAAAGATGCAAATTTGCTCGGTGCCCCATCAGAATAACAGTGGAGAAAAGCCCCACAGGAAGTCTCCTTTTACTAAACCTGCAGTAATGATTACACTGTTTAGACATTTAATTCGCTGCAGCTTCAACACAGCACTTACAAACTTACTCTTTCCCCAAGAGTCTTATAAGCCTGCAGACATCATTTCATGCTTCTTTTTAGGGAAGAGATGTTTTGTTTTTTTAAAATCTATGAAGTACTTTGGGGGAACTGCTTTGAAATATAGAGAATAATTATACCTATAGACATTATCCAAATAGATTTTTTTTTAATATGTATTTGCCTCCCTTAATATTCTTTGTGAAAAAAGAAAACAAAAATAAACAACCAAAAAGCTCTAGATTTCCTCTGCCACAATTACATGACAGCCTCCTTTTTCTTTCCCAAGCTGAAAAAGTTGTAGCACTTCATCAAAACTTCGTGTTTTAGATAAAAAACCATATTGAGTCCTGTTAGTAAATAAAACCATTTCTCTCCTGAGAAAACAGTGAAAATAACTCAGATTCCTGCTTTGACCCCAATTAGCTTCTGTTTTATATTACTTCTTTACAACAGCTGGCTTGCTACAAAGGCGTGACATGAAGTAGCTACTGAACTCATTGCATAAAACTGCAAGTAAGTGGTCAAAATAAAACACAGGATAATTCCACTCTAAGACCTGATGCTTCTCAAAACAGTTATAAACAGCAGAGACTGTTTTTCCAGAACTGTTTTCCTTTCACAGCGTTATCCAATTATTTGAGGCATAACAGCTTTCCAGAATTTTTCAGGACGGGAAAAGTTGTTTAGCATTAAAAACGTGCAGGTGCTTTGCATCACAATGCAAATGAGACAAAAAAAGTCTGTTTGATGACAGATGCAACTCTGAAAGCAGCAAAATCCTTCACTCTCAGCTTCGGTCTCCAAGCCTGACCATCTCCAGCCCTAACTTGGGCTGCTCCCTGCAAACTGGCAACACTGTTGGACTACAATGCCTGAAAAAAATTGACTGCCACAGATGCAATTGGCACCCAGCCCCTGCAGTTGTGCATCAGTAAGAACCAGTCATGCACAATGCTTCACTTTGGAAAGCCTAAACACAGGCTGGATGACACTGGGGACAGATGCCCACAGCATTAATATCACGTTTCAAGGCTCAGGTAAGCATCCCTTGCCCAGCTTAGCCTTTCACACTCTTCAAGATCAGCCCAGTCCCAAGCAACAACTTGAGCACAGATTTTTTCACAGAGACTCTTAGAACTGACTATCTGAAAATACATGAACAGTCACACATCATTTTGGAACAGACAGCACACTTATCATCCTTATCTTGTCTAACCCTCACATGCTTCTTTTCGTTTGCTGCCTGTGCTGAACTTCCATGCCACCAAGTGTTATATTTTACAGCTGTGGTATGAACTGGAGTTTAGGAAACTCTTTGTGAAAAGCACTGAGCTAAAAGTAATTGGTAACTAGAGAAAACCCAGACCTCACTGCATTTGCTACCAAGCATATGAAAACCCAAGCAGTGCTTCATAGAGCAAGCAGCTCAGTTCATCTCTTTGGTCTGTTCTGGTACTTTGAAGTCCTGGTACTGCAGGATCAAAACAGGGCAAAAGTAATGCCATGCGACTCCCCTACTTACTCTTCAAACAACTGGGCTGCTCCGAGCTGCTCCATCATGGAACAGAATCGTTTCTCTTCATCATCATCTGCTGGGTCCAAGTCATCTGACCAGCCTGACTCAAAGGTCTCCTCGTGTCTGGAGTGATCCATTCTCCCAGCCCCCTGACACAATTCAATCCCTATTAACTTCCCTGGTGGAAGGAGAAGGAAAGAAGGAGAATGAAAAAAGTCAAATTGGGTGTCATTTAATAAGCTGCTACTTACATGGCAGCCTGACAGAGCTGCAGGAGCAGCTGCCCGCACTCTGCCGGGGTGCTCCTGGTCAGTAAAGAGCCTCTGTTCTGACGTCCTGAGTGATGTCAGCGTCCAGTCTGCAATGCTGGGAGTGAAGCTGGCTCCCAGCCCAACAACAGGCTGTCAGGGCTCTGCTCACATCTGTGCGAAGATGATCTACCACCCACGGCCTTGGATCCTCAGCACGGAAAGCACGCGGCGTGAGGTCACTTCGCTCCCACGTAGCGTTGCTGTGAGTTCCAGTTGCCAATGATCCCACAAGTTCCCTCGGGACTGCACACCCGGCCCTGAGTAGTACCATGCCTCAGTTCCTCAGCTTAAGAGTGAGGAGGAGCTCATTATCCCTCCCTTCTCATGTGCTACATCTATTCTGGTTCAAGTGCTACAGGACAAGGAGAGCCTCTTGCTAGGATTGTGTAGAGTGTCTGAACAGAATGAACTTATCCTCTGAGCACCTCCTCCTGCCCCATCCCACGTATGGAGGGCTTCCAGCTCTCCGGATTCTGTTTCATGCTGGGACACTAATGCCATGAGAACCTCATGCTATGCAAGGCATGTGACAAACACTGGTGCTGGGAACAACTTCTTATCAAGAAACAAATCAAGCAATTCTATCCAAAACACAGGCCCCCATCCTGTATACAGAGGTCAGACTTGCATCAGCAGTTACTCTTCCTTTCCAAAATATATCTGCTTAGATCAAAAGGCAGAAATGATATCCCAACTGCAAGACCAGGAGTCAAGGATGTTCAGAGCACAGATGAGAACATGAAGCTGCTCTAAGGAGAAAAATATCCATCATTATTGTACCTCAAGGGAATTAACTCTACCACTTCTTAGCTCAATGCATCCAGAATCAAGTTGCTTCTCTCCCGCTCTTAAAATGTGCTGTAAAAAAACTTGCAGTGTGGAGATACAGGCCCCACTCAGCTTAAAGCCTGATGCTGAGACAGTTAATTGAGGAGAAGGGGTTAGATTAGGCACTTTTGATGTCTGCTTTAAAGAAAGAGTCATTATCTCGTTATCTCTCTTTTACAGATGGGAAAATTGAAGTAGAGATAGGAAAATTGAGCTCGAGAACGATCTGAAGATTGTTTTGTCATCCTAGAAGGAGCCCTCTCAAGAAGCAGACTTGACTGCAGCTTGAACGGCTTTCCTTGATTCCCCCCTTGATTCCATAAGGAATACAGCAATAGGCCAGGCCAAACTCTTGAGTTAGGGGCAAAGCCTGAAAAGGATTTAATTATTCCAGACACAAAGAATGACTGTAAAGAAAAGAAATGCAGAAATTAAGTGTTTTGCCTAGACTGGAGTAAGTGCCACGGAGCCAGGCTGCCAACACAGGGTGGTACCTGACACAAAGCAAAAACGTGCCTACCTCTACCAGCAGTGGCACTGAGGCAGGTGCCCTCATGATGCCCATCTGTGGCCGTGGCTGGGACACAAACAACAAGATTTGGGAATAACCAAGTCATAACACAAATGTTGTCCGTTCACATTCTGCATAGTGCAAGACAGGAAAGCCCACAGTCCTGAGATTACTCTTGTTTCTAGCAAGGCAGCAGAACCAGCCAACGGGGGCACAGGCAGAAACAGGCGTAGTCAGCAGGCACTCCTCAGTGGGTTAACACAGTCCCTGAACAGACTGTCCCAAGACACAGCTTTCTGGGTTTGTTCAGAGGAAGTGTTTGCAACTTCTTCATTCACGGTGGCTGTTTCTGACCATTCAAACTGAAGCATCAAAAGCCCTCCCTCACAAGTTGTGAGAAAGCCAGGAGCAGCCACAATCTGAGCAACCAGGACAACGAGATCACTTCTGAAAGCCCTAGACCATCTGTGTTCACTTGCTTTGACCGGGTACACTTCACACCTCTGCATGACCAAGGAAGGTGCTAACATGTGCAGATTTTCTGGGAGCTTAAAACCAGCTAAGGCAACTAAGCACCTGTGCTGCTGGGTGAGGACTCTGGTACAGCAGCAGCATTCTCCTAGTGTTTGGAAAAGACAACAGTAAGAAGAAAACAAAAGTTCATTTGCCAGTGTTCTAGCCTACTAACAGGACTCCGCCGTATGCTCTTGAACAGCACTGCTACCAGCTGGAGACAGTTGCCGAGGGGCATATTTCTGTTCCTTTATCCAGTGAGGGTCCTTATCCAGATGAATAACTGTGGATCAGATAGCCAGATACAGGCTGTAGTATGTACCATCTCCAGCAGGAGTTGTTCAGAGGCTGGCTCTACCAGGTAGGCAGGTAACAATTGTGGAAGAAGGCAACACAAAGCCTCTGGAAGGGGGATAAATGTGTAGCACACCCACCTTCTCCAGTGACACTCACATGAGCATGGGGCATTGCTGAGCTGGTGCAGCTTCAGCAGAACCACTGCACTTTCTTTCTTACCAACATAAAACACCACGTCACAGGTGGGCTTTTTCCTTCCTCTGCCTCTGTGCAGTCCTTACCTAGTCCCATGCTGAACTCCACAGGCGTCAGGTATCCCTTATTGTTCTGTTCCAAGCTGTGGAAAACAGTCTCCAGCTGCTGAAGGGTTAGGGGCAGTTCACTCTGGAGCCGCTGCAAAGACAAAAAAATGAACAAACTGGAGGCATGACTCAAGTCTTCCCTGTGACTGTCCCTGCCATCCTCAGCTTTGGCTCACAACAACGTGCCCTTTCAGCACTGCATCCTGTCCAGGATGTGACAGTCTGCCAGTACAGCTGAGTGATGACACAAAAACCTGTCTGGAGCCATTGATATGGCGACACTTTCCAGTGCTGGATGATTCAACCAGAACAGCAGAGAGGGAATTTCAGGTTATTTTGTTGGGAGGGAGCTCAACCTTCCTCCTCCCCCACTTCAGAACCACTGCCTCTGGTTCGCTGTCAGCCTCCCTACACCCCTGCCCAGAGGTGGCTGCCCCCAGGGCACTGACAGCCCCCCACGACCACCACTGCTCCCAAGAGAGCTCTCTGTGGCAGATCAGGTACCAGCTCCATCCCTTTGGCCAGAGAGAGACAGGTCAGACTTGTGGGTATCTGGATTCAGTTCCCAGATCTTGCAGGAAATCTTGCAGATCATAAATTAAATGTTCAGTCCATACCAGCAAATTAGTTTTCCTCTGCCATATTCTGTCTGATGGGACTGTATTATTACTCCCACAACATGGGCAAGGAGCAGAGTAATTTCCCGTCATAACACATGTGCACAGCACCTAGTGTGGAGGAAGGGCACCCAAAGAAACTTCCAAATAACAAAGAGGTGTAGGCTAAAACCTCATAACTATCTGTTAAATGTGCAGCTTTAGATAAAAGCTTAATAAAAATGTATTAATATAACTACAAAAAAGTAAGCTTCACACAACCCCAAACAAAGTGACTCAATATTTCAAGCAGCATGAACCTGTCAAGTGTTAATTATAGATGCAGGGAGAGAAGGGACAGGAGAAAAACAATCTACATGTAGCCTTCCTTATAGACCTTTCAAAAAAAACCTCACTAAGAACTACAGAGGTTGTGTTAACAAATACTGCTTTTAACAAAAAGGAGAAAAACATATTATTCTAGAGCAAAGTTATAGTTCAGGTCTAAAGTAAGTTTTTGAGATGAGGCTTTAGCCGTGATTGAGACAAAAAAGTTATACAACTTTTTTTGTTAATGAGTTGGTGGATTGTTCACTGTGTGTTTTTTTGGGTGGTTGTTGTTTGGTTTTCTTTAAATTAAACCAAGATTCTTTCCCGCCATATTTTCCATCCACTGCATGCTTGATATTTGTAAGAACTGTCGCAATTTTTTTAATGTTATGCATTCCTTAAAAATTTGGAATTGTAGTCCAGCTTGTCTCAGGAATTCCCTGGAGGTGCAAGGCCCTCCTGGGATTTTTGGTTTTTAGCAGCTGGCTGTGGTACAGTTTGGCTCCCAGATATCTGAATGAGAGAGAGTCTATGGGCACACCCACACTAACCAAAAGTAAAGACATGCCACTTTCTCCCCACTTCTGCCACCCATGACTTTACAGATCCTCTCAGGACAGGGGAAGGGTTTTTTTCCTCTTACCTGCATGTCCACCTTGGTGATAAAACCCTTCTCATCCTTGTCACACAGTTGGAAGAGCTCCCTTGCCTTCTCAAGCATCTCCACCTCCACATCTTCCAGTCTACTTGTTTGGCTGGAAGGAGAAACATGAGGAGCCATCGGATCCTCCTCATCCCCTTCCTCCTCTCCTTCCCAGCGGACATACCCTAAGAGCACTCCCCTCTGGTTCTCCATCTTCTCAAAGTCTTTTCCCCCAGGGCATGGACAAACAGAAGAGCTGTGGGGCAGGAAACAGAGAAAACCCTGTCAAACATGACCCTCCATTTCCAACCCACACATGATCTAGTTACATCCTTTGTCAGTTGAAAGAGCAATATTGAGCATTCATACCTGGATTAGATAACCTTTAAAAGTCCCTTCCAACCCAAAATATTACACACTTACATGAATTGAGCAGAGGTGGGACAGGGAGTTTGTGTCAGAGATACACAGCACACGTAGGCACACACTGTACTCACCATGGGTGTAACTAAGCCTTCCACACAGCCCTAACCCGCCACCTGTGATGGGCTCCAGACCCTGCACTGAGCAGGGATACTCCTTTGCCATCTCTCCTCCTCCTCTGAGTCAGACCCACAGGGCAGTGTGAGCTCTTTGCCGGTGAAAGCCGGCTGCCAAAGGAAGGTTTCAGCAGAGATGAAAGACTGGGAAGGGACTATTAAAGCACACAGGTAAATCTGTGTGGGAACACAGTGACAGTCCCACATCAGCTGCGACAGGAGGCTCAAACGCTGCAAGCTGCTTTTGTCTGGTCTTAGTTCCTTTGCTATCAACATGTACTTCTGCTCCTCTTGTTGCTTTTCTGCACCACCTTTGAACACCAAACCTGCACAGCAAAACTGCAAGAACCCAGGGCAGGACAAGAGCAGACAGGAAGGAGTAAGATCTGTGCAAGTGAAAAAGGAAAGAGAAGAAGGAATGTTTCTCCCAGCCCCCACCCACCCAGGTCCACCTCTGACATCATCTTGTTAACACTTTCCAAATAATAACTCCAACTTTTTTTATGCTATTACAGCACAAAGAAAGGTCAGACAATTCCTACACTGGGAACTCCTGACCCATTGCCTTCAAGCCTCTGTTTTGGGAGCTCATAAGCTGCCAAACAGAATTTTAATCTGAAATGTTCACCTTTATAGGAAGGAAACCACACAACTATGGAGACATTTCAGAAGCCAAAGAAAATAATTCCCATTACTTACAAGTACCTAAAGCAAAAAGGGGAGGAATGAGAGCACCCATTTAAACACAGCATTGTGATTGTAAAGATTTATACAATGCATCCCTACCCCAACCCACCTTCCAACTTACTGATGCCACGTTAACACCCTCCAGACAGCTTTTCTTCAGCAACACCACCACATTTTTAAAGCCTTTTTGCATGAATTGCTCTAGATTTCTCCTTCTGCAGACCTGTAGTCTGCATTGCAGGGCAGAAGTGAGCTGTGCAAGCAGGCTGAGAGCAGATTTAAACAGTGCTGGACAAAGAGGGCTTGAGGGTTGGCTTCATTATTTTTTTTTTTTTTTAATCTTGAAGAAATTAAAAGCCACATACAGATGCCATGATAACAAACACATTCTGTTTGGACTCCTGGTACAATGGGAGGATAAAGAGCACGATGGCCAGGAAGAATGTCACATGCGAGAACGATACGAAGCTGACACAAAAGGAGAAGGCAATTATGTACCACGCTATTTGACTCTGTTTATTACTGCTGGTCCGTGAGCCAGCGGGTGGTTCTGCTTCAAAGAACAAGCAGAACGCTTCGCTCCCCCTTTCAAATCAGTGTTTTTCCAGGACACCTCTGTTTAGTGTCACTTGAGAAGATATTCATGAAACTTAGGCAGAAGACTGGCTACCTGTAAATGGGTACTATTGTATGTTTCTAATCAAGTAGACATGCCTGGCAAGCAATGGACACAGAGCTGGACCCACCCTTTGGGGAATACAGCAGAAGAAAGGAAGGAAGAAAGCAGGAGGAAAAGGAGGCAGATAGTGTCTTTCTCTCTTGCTCTTTTTCAAACCAACTCTCATACCAGGCATTTTTTGTGTTATGGAGCCAGAACAGCAAAATCCAGAGACTAAAATTTGATTGTATCCATTAGCTGGACAGTTGGCTTGCTTCTGATGGTAAGTCTGTATGTGTAAGTAGTAAAGAAGTCAGAAAGAACAGCAGCTTACTTTTCACGTTCAAGTGAAAGACGCAAACCTGGTTTTGAAAGAAAAAGGGGGGAAAAAAAGACCCAAGTATCTTATGCTGCCTAGATTTTATAGGTGATTATGGTGAGGAATAACAGCCATACTGATGAACAATAATTATTGGCTGCTACAGGCCACCTTCCTGAAGTTTATTGCCAGACATTCCTTTTGCAAAGATACAGCCTCAGCACAAACAGCACCCTGTACCAGACGGGGAGCACAGGCAGCAGCAGGGGAGGAAAGAAAAAGGGAAGAGCCATGGCAGGATTGCCAACAACAGGCAGAATAAGAAAAGGCACAAGTAAAAAATATGTTTTCAGAAATATCCCTCTAGGTGTCTAAGAGACAGAGGCCCCCAGAAGTAAAGATGATCTTACTTTCCTATTATCAGCTTCATCATTTCTATTTCAAAAGCCAGAGCAGCCCACGCAGTTGACGTCTCCCCAGCTTGGCTGCAGCAAACAAAAGGTGTTACAAGGAGGATGTTCTGTTCTCTCTCAGAGACATTTTTTTGAAGCTGAAATCCAACCCATTACATCCCTACCTCCAGCATTTCCTCACTTTATCAAAAGCCCAGCTGTACTGTAGCTCCCAAACATTGGCTGAGCTAAAAGCCCCTTAATTAGAAGAGCTGGGAGCCTGACATGGACAAAAGTCTGAAAGGATTCTACTCATGTAAAAGACCAAGCCCATTAATTCGTTGTTCAGAGCAGGCAGTCTCTTGTCCAAGCTGCTTCAAGTGGCTTCAAGCCAGATGTGGCTTTTTCAATTGTGAGACAGCACTTGTAGAGGAACAAAGCAGCAACTAAGAGAGAGCCCCAGTAAGCAAAATACATCGCAACTCTGATGGACTTCTTTCTCAGAAGCCTGTGACTGAGAAGCTCTTCCTCTCTATCCCTGTTTGTAAGGCACTGCATGATGTAAGTGCAGATGAGGCACAAAGCGGATCTCAGTCAGTCTAATAAGTGCTGTCATACCTTCTCCAGTTAAAATCACCACTGCAAAGTACTGTGGAAGCAGTTTCATCAGCAAGATGCAGAGCATCACTGAAAGACCTCTTTGAAAGAGGCTGAGGTCACTAAAGTGCCAAAACTGTGGACTGGTATCAAAAAGTGAGGCAAGCGGAGCTGGCTTGGGTGCAGAAGGATCACCACAGCCCAGTACACACTTTCCTGACACAAGCGGTGAAGGCAGAGAAGATAGGTACAGGCAGGTAATGCTTCTGGTCAGGCAAACCTGCCAGGCTCTGCCAGCAAGATGATGTCAAACCACCTCCAGTTACAAAGGCAGAGGCTGCTACACAAACTCCCTGACAGAATTCATTTTCCCATGTCCCTTCTGGCAGGAAAATGCGGTTATTGAGTAAGCACCAGTTAAGAATTAATTTCCACCACCTAGCCTGGAGTCAGGACAATCTCTGCATCTTGGGCTGTTGATTTCCATCACAAATGTCCACAGCGGGTCATGGCAGAGTTTGTCTAGCCCAGCATCTTGCCCTCAACAGTGGCCATGAATGACTGGTGAGGGAAGAATAACAGCAGGGCAAGCAAAAAGACTTCCCTGAAGACACCTGTCAGCTACTAGCCACTGTCGGCCTGGTACAATTCCTGAGCCACAGTCATTCCTTCCTTATCTCCCAAGACACTTGCCCAGTCTCTCTTTGAAACTATGGAAACATTCACTGTTCACATGAACATGCTGACAGAAGTGGTGTGCCTGCTGCAGTCAGTGGGTGCTGACAAAGCCTCATGGGACTGTTACAGTTCGCTGGGTACACGGTTTGACCAGCACCAACTCCACAAGAGATGGAGTCCCAGCTTCAGCTCAAACAAGAGTCCTCTGCCACCTTCACATCTGGCAACTGTGTTAGAGACCAAAAACTCCTCTCCTAGGGCCTGGAAGATGGAAGCCCCAAGGATACTGGGGACATCAATCGCCCTGATCAGCCCCAACTTTGTAATGTTCTTCTGCAGCCCCATCTTCCCCCACCCCACAGGGCTGGCTGCCTATGCTCAAGGTCAGTTCTGATATTGCAAAATCCAGATCTGGGCAGTGTCCAACACCTGAACAACCTGATACACAGTTCGAGAGAAAGCCAGGCTTCAGGTCCTGTGGATTACACTGGGTATCTCCTGCCATGGAGTGTGCTGGGATCAGCAAGCAAAAATTCACCTGCCCCTGCAACACAACTTTCCCACAGCCTGGAAAGCAAACATTGGTCTTTTCAGACACAGCACAGAATGGGAAATGGACTGCAATAAAGACAGCTAACAACAGGTCTTCTATTTCTGCACTGAAGTAAGCCAGACCAATCTTACATCAATATTCTTAACCACCTGAGGCATTAACAGAGGTTTGTCCTGTGAAAAACTGTTGCAGAAAACCAACTGGATCCCACAGGCTTGGCGTTCTTTGGGGAAATCATGAGAGCTGAATTTTAATCCTGACTCAGCTGGCCATATGGCCCAGGGTAAGTCACATCACCTGCCTATGCCTATAGACTGTCAGCCCCTCCAATTTGGTTCCTGATGCTTGTGACAGCTGGCACTTTATTTTAAGACTCAGTTCCTGGAGACTGATAATTACATGTGAAACTCAAGCACCAAAGTAGTTTCAAAGACTTGAAACTGAAGAATGAAAAACCTGAACACAGAAACTGCAAATTTCAGCAAACAGAAGAACAGACCCAAGGTGCTTTTCCTGGAAAGGGGAAACACTTCTTTCAAGGCAGCACTACAGGATCACAATTTGCAATTTATTGTCTCGGAAAACTTCTCATTGTAGCCATAAGCAGTGTTAAAGAGGTAGAGGAAAGTCATGGCTAAAATGCTATTGACAGCCAAGCCCTTATCTATGTGACCGTGACCACCATGAGCACATGACAACTTTGGGGTGGTTTTTTTTTTTCCACAGCCCAGTGACAAGGAGAAAAGGAAAGTGGGGAGTGCAGCCAAATTTTCTACAGCTGGTCCTTAGATGACCCTATTCACCACAGGGCATTGTACATGCACTGAATTCCTAGCAGTCCTCCCCAGTGCAAGACAATGAATCAACAGTTAATAAGGAGGAAAAACCTAAGCATAACTGGCTTAAGTGGCTTACCCAGGATTACAGAACAACTCCAGTGTTTGGGCCCTGGAGAACTATAAGGGAAAGCAGGTTTTTGCTTTCCTGTACTACTGAATTTTTGGTGACATAGTTGTAGAGGGGAATATTAAAAAATAATAGTTACAGGTGTCCAAGGTATCCCACAAACAAGTGCTCAAATACTTGCTGGGAAGTTTCCCAAAAGACATCCTCCTGTATCTCCACCTAAGACAATATTATTAGAAACAACAAAACCACCCCCACACTAAAGCTAAATATTTAAGACATTTATTTAAACAAATCAGGGGAACACACACCCTTTCCTTTCAGCTCTCCACGCAGAAAAATAGTCTTACAGCTTCGAAGGACGGAATCGACCAGGTGTTTAAGTGCACATTGATCACACTCCTGGCACATACACTGGATGAGACAGGTTTGATCCCTTATATGAGAAGATATTACACAAAGAAGAGAAGGGTTGAGTAACCCTGCAGCAGGATCCCTGTTGCTTCAGCAAGTTACAAATGCACAGCAAACACACCCCAATACGCAGCAGTACAAAGCATTTGTTGCTTATTCGTGGAATGGGAGCATCGCTCAAGAGCAGATGACTAACAGGTAAGCTTTAAAAGAAAAGGGCAATAAAAGTTTCACGGGCCCTTATACCATTTGATACCAAACACATGCCACTTGTTCTGTTTGTTCTACCTTCCTTTTGCTGCCAATGTTTTGAAAGCTTATGATTACTATAAAAACTGCATGCTGTAGGTCATGGTCACATCTACACATCCCAGATTTTATAGTACTGTGAAATTCAGTGATCAAATATACATATTTACAATTATTATCCTAATTGCATGCAAAGACCACATATTCTAAGTGCATTGACAAAATCACAGGTATGCAAAACTGACAAGGTGAAGGCATAGCAAAGGTCTTGCCAGGGAAAGACACTGACCTGTGTGTCAAACTGACTGCCACACAGGCTTCATTTCCAAAAGATGCTTAAAGGAATTGGGTACCCACTTGGTGGAAATAGTTTTAAAAGGCTCTGCCATGGTTCCTGAAAAGGCTGGGAGGAGAGCAAAAAGAAAATAGTTATTTCTCTAGTGTACTTTGTTCAAAATTAATTTTGCTCTTTCCTTTCTCTAGGAAATTTGTTTCCATTGTTTGGAATTTGTTTGGGTGGTGGTTGTTGGGTTCTCCCTTCCCAAAGGGAAAGGCAGGAAAAGAAATACACTAAAAAATGAGAAAAATATCAATTGTTTTGTGAGAGTTTTTTCTTTAGAAAAACCTAAGAAACCCATACACGCCCTGGGCAGAGAGCCTGAAATCAGGTGTTCATATCTAGAGCTACACTTTACTCTCTCTCTTTTAATTGCCTGCACTTGACTGTATCCCTTTAAGGAAACAGGAACGAATCCAGGAACCTTTGTGTTGTTTATTCAGCAGGGGATTAGCCCAGCTTGATAGCCCTGAGCTAACCCCTGCTGCAGGATCCATGGATGACTTCACCATGGGATATGCCAGTAGGACACAGAGGTATATCCCAGAAACAGGGACAGCTGCAAGGGGCTTTGTCTTTCTGAGGAGCAACTTAAAGAGGAGCTCTGCTGCGATTCACCATTTTCTTCACCAAAGCTCCTGAAAAGGGGAATTTACCATATCAACTTCTTGATCTAAAAAAACTTGCCATGAGGAAATTGTTTGATGCAGACTCTCTGCTCCTATCTCCAAGCAACTTGAGAGTGGTAACATCTCTCTTTTTCCATTTTGAAGGGTGAACAAATAAACTTCTCAAAACTGCACTCAGTTATGCTTCCTGATTCAACAGCACAACAGAAAGTACCAACATGTGCCCAGAACTATCAATATGAGAAGTCCGCAACACAGATAGGGAATTACAACATACCAAAACAACACTCTTCCCCCAGAAATTGCCACAATTCCTCCATCACACCCTCATGCCGCTCCCCAGCTATGCCCATCTCAGTGGCACTTTGCAGCTCTCTCACGCTGGCACAGCACGGGCACTGCAAACACTGAGCGCGCGTGTTTGCACTGGAACCTCTCCTACTAATTGGGGTTTTGGCTTTGTTGGGTTGTTTTTCTCGGGGAATGGAGAGAGAAGGCATCAGTTTTTCCTCTAATAATATTTGGGCCAAGAGTTAATTCTCAGCAATTAAAAACAAAACCCAAACCACATTTTTTCCATAAACAGCTAATGGTCTTGGATCTGTCAGTGCAACTGGTACACAGCTGATGTTTCAGAAAATAAAAAGCATGCCTGCAATAAGACACAACAAATAGCAACAGCTAGTTTAAAAACAACTTATTTTCACAAATTCCTTCACTTTTTAAAGGCTTACAGGTTTCCTGAAACTTTTTTTTAAAGAGACAGAGCATTACATAATGTACAGGACATCATATGGATTCATCTTCTATACCACAGCAGCAGAGTAATAGAAAGAACAGCAATATTGAACCCTTTGGGTTCAAGAAGAATTAACTGTATTTTATAGGCTGGAGATCTTACTGCACGTCACAAAGGACATGGTTAGCCAGCAGGAAGCAAGCATCTTTCAGGCAGTGAAGTAGAAAAGGCTCTGACCAGTATAATTTCCCACTGATGCAACGACTGTTCATGTTGTACCACACATGTGCAGTTGGTAAAAGACAGGGACAACCAGATCAAGAACATAATTGAGAAAGACAGGATATTTTAGCCTAGATTATGAAGAGATAATACAGCTTTTATTAGCTAAACCCCACTAACAGTGTAGTGAAGTTGGAGGTAGATGCTGCTCTGAGTTCAGCAATCAGAAGGTAGATTACGACTGTGTAACACCACATATGGTGACCACAGAACACGTGCTCTGCTCTGCTGGTGATAACTACGGGCCAGGCATCAGGCAAAGAAACTTTCTTTGCCAGCCCAGGCCTGGGAAAAGGAGGATAGAAGATTCAGGACTTGTTGCTTGACATCAGACATGCTGGATCATTTTTGCTTGAAAGCAAAAACTGAGCACTGGGAGCCCAGGCAATGGAGATCCCTGCTCTCTTCTCTTTTCCAAGAGCTGGTGAGATAGGCAGGAGCACCCCAGAAGGAAGACAACTCCAAACCTAAGCTGGCATTTAAAGCTCTTCAGGAAATTATATAAATCCAGGGCCAGCTCCTCAGCTTGTTTAATTGAACATCACTCCTGCCTTATCTACCTCTTTACAGAAGAGAGCACTTGTGTGCAGAGCAGGTTGTACCAGGGGCAAAGACCAGAAGTCAGCACACTTCTGCTGCTCATGCCACTAGTTACTGGACAGCTAAGATGTCATCAAGGATAACAAGGCCTCGGCTTCTGCAGGTCAGCAAGGATACATCAGGAGAAATGCTGCTGGGGAGACTCCTTTCACACTCTGCAAGCAACAAAGGCACCGCGTACACAAGGCTCTTCCCCAGCCCTCAGGAATGCAACCGCACTTGGTATCCTACAGACAATTATGTGTGGGACTTGTTGACACAGGATGCTGAGGATGTCATGGGCTGCAAAGTGGCTGTTTTATTCTGCCCTGCGTTTGTCCATGAAGGATAATTACATAAAGTATCTCTTTTGGTGAAAATTTTCTGATTCACAAACAGCCAAAAGAGTGTACTGGAAAAGCAGCATTACACATTTATGCTGGGAAGATGAGTGATCTGCCATTAGCTGCTGTAGGAGACACAGAGCTGGTTCAGCCTGGCTGCTCCTCAGCATGAATAAAGGCTGCTTTCTCATCTGCAGAAACCACCTTCAAAATACACAGAGTCCTTGACCAAAAGGACCACAGCACTTGCTGCGTTTTCACCACCGACAGTCCTGTGAACTGGACTTGGTATTCCAACAGCCAAAGGTCAGGCTTCTCTCCACAACTATCACTGCCACCTGACCCATAACCTGGGTGCTGAAATCAACTCAGTTCTCTCCTTTGAGCCCTAAGATTCTAGTTGTCTGTGTATTACCAGAAAAAGGATTTTGCTCTCCAACAAGAAGCTGAACGTCTCTGTGACAGCCACACACCTTGCCTGGCCTCAGTAGGATCCCTCCGGGGCTGCTCATACTTACGCACACTCATCCAGCAGAGCCACTGCTTAAGTCAGGCATCCTCTCTAGGCATCTTTTGACTAGTTCTCACCTCTGCTGTAACAGAGAAACAACTCATGTTGCTTCATGGAGGATGATCTTTCCACCACCCAACCTTGGTATGCTGAATGAGAAAGGTGTTCACTGATGACCCTAGTTGACTCCCAGTCTTGTTCTGCCACTTTTTCATTAAATTTCCCAACAGCCACCCACTGTCTTGAGATCAAGCCCCTCCTGGCCATCTGCAAGTTTTCTTCAGCCACTTCAGTGCCCTCTTTGTACAAGGCTAAAAATCTTGTGACAATCCCATCTCAACTAGAGTAGCACAGGTGCAAGCTCAGAGAAGTAGGCATGAGCCTCATCTTTGTTGATCAAGATCCTCTGTCTTGAAATCAGCCTCACACAAATAAAAATTCGTAGCCTTATGTTGTCCTCAGATAGCTCCCCCACCATAAACAGGCACAGCTAAAATATCAAACCAGAACAAACCTCCCAAGCCTTTTCTCTTTTCAAAGGAGAAATTTCTCTTTGGCAAAGCACTCACTCGCACTGCTTACTGAATACATGTGACAGACAGTGATTTCTTTTCCAGCTGAGCCAGTAAGTTCTCTGCAGTACCTGAAACCTCATTATCCAGAAGGCTACAGCTCCAGGAGGCATGCATGAAGTTCAAGCATCTTTTCCTCATCCCAGGAAATTCACCTCCAGTATCTTGAGAACTGCACACCACTACTTCACCCCCCATAATATTTTCTAGGCTACACGTTAGCAACGAGACCTGTGGGAAACGCTTAACCTCACTATTCTGAATTTCTGAGATGCACTGAAAGGGCAAAAACGGTTTGCAAATATTAACAAATAGGAATGAGTATCGAGAGGATTTCTAGGCACCACAACTCGCTGTAGAAGCCTCTCCAGGGCTGGTGCTGTATTGGTTTTGCCCAGGAGGGATGTATGAGACCCATGGCCAGTTTGACATTTCTGCAAATGTTAAAACAACAAACAGAGCCGAGGCAGATGGTGAAGCCAATTTCCAAGAAGACACTTAACCCCTTCTCTGCCTCACGGAGATGAAAATTGCCGTGGGCACAGGTGCATGACACTTGGTTACCTCTCAGCTCATAATCTACCCTGCTAACAGTGGGTATAAAAGTAAAAATTCATTCCTTCCTGTGAGCTAAGGAGGTGTTGGCTGGGATACACAAAACACTTTTCCTGAAATGCCAGTGTAACCTATGCACTAGAAAAGGATGCAATCCATGCACTTAGTAGAGAAACCTCTTGGCTGTCAGATCACTGAGGGGGACACTGGTAAAATCTTGAATCCAGGTACTGCCCTCTCCCAAAAGAAGAAAGGATCAGTCTGAACGTACAAGATATCAAAAATACCCTCTCCCTTTCTCATTCTCGGGGGGCAATCACAACAAAATATTAAAAGCTTCAGATTTCTACAAAACAGAAAACTAGAGAAAGTTTTGAGCAGCCACAAGCCTTGAACTGCTCCTCCAAAAAGTGGGATAACGTGCAACTGAAGGGCACCTGCTCCCTGCCTCCCAGGCACAGTTCAGTGCAAGGAGCAACCAAAGCAAGGAACAGCATTTGAAGCAAATGTGGAAGCAGATGCTGTTTGAGAGGTGCTTTTGTTCAACATGTACAGTTGTTCTGAGAAAGGTAAAATTACTGTAGGGAGGTTGTGCGGTGGGATATTCCACTCTTTGACAAAAGCTGTCACTTACTCAGAGGCCCGCAACAGGAACAATGATGTAGGATTACAGAAAGGGGCAGAGGGGAATAGGGATGTTTATGAGAGAAAGAGGAAAATATCCTGCCAAATGTTTTTAAAGAAAAATTTCTAGTGGTCTTCAAAACCATGCAGCAGGAAATCCTTAGTTTTTAATCTGACCAGCTCAAGGCATCCACTTCATAAGAAAACATCACAATCTCAAATATTCTAATATTCACTTATTACGCTAAATCAGCAGTTTCCAAAATCAGTGAGTCACTACAATTAGTTAAGCATCTTGCAGAAGCACATCAGAACTGAGAACAAGTTTCTTCAGTTCAACGTTTGCAAAGACCTCAAAAGATCCACACTGAAGCATTAACCAACTGTTAATTAAGCATCCCCAGCTCTTGAAAACCAATTAATAAACTCTCCTTCCTCTGCCATGGGAATAACAACTGGCTTTTGCAGTGATATACTGCGCCACTGCACTCAGTGAGCTCTACTCTGCTGCTTTAAAGCAAAAGCAGGAAGTCAGAACAGAAAATTCCTAGGAAGAAACTCAGACACAGCAACTCACAGTTTGTGAGACACAGCAACTCACAAACTCCTTCAGACTTCCTTCTCAAATAATTCCTTGCCCAAATGAGAGACTTTCTTCCCTCCACCCCATTTTCTCTCTCTGCAGGTGCCCCCAAATACCTTGAGTGGCAGGACAGTATCGCTGTCCTTCCCTGGAACCAGCAGTGTGTTCCACAGCACAAAGCTAGTGCAGAAGGAACTCCGCCACTGTAAATAGAGTATCAGAGCCGGTCCAAGCTGGGAGGTGTGGTTTGCAATGCTCCCTACGCATCTCATCCCCTTTCCAACACAAGCTGGTAGCCTTCAGTTCAGAAAGCAGCACCGGAAAACCTGCCCTGAAGCTTCCAAGGTAAATTTGCTGTAATCCTGCCTTGCACACAGCTGTGAAAGAGAAGGGCTTGTTTCTGATCTGCCTTGGGCAAGAGGGGAAGAAGTGGTAAGAAAGAGCCCTGGTCTCATACAGAACTCACCTTCCCTAAGAAACTCGAGTTGTGCCTGTAGGTAGCTCTCTGCCCACCTCCCATCCAATTTCCACAAGGGAAGAGCTGGAAACTACCCCTGTGAATCCTGCCTCAAGTTTAATTCCACTTTTACAAGGCTGGCAGCCTGTTTCACGAAGAGAAGCACGGAGAATGTAAGAAAAAAGCAAAGCAAAGCATAATATGACAGGACAAGGAGCGTGTTTCCAAAGCGCTGTAAAACACATCCCAGGGGTGGGGTACACATCCCAAGACTATCTCACTAAAGCAGCCAGAGATGCCACCCTCTATCCTGCCACTGACCAAAGCGTCACTCTATCCCACAGCAACCCACTAAGGAAGCAAAGCCACCCCTGCCTGCTGACAGCTGGAGATGCTGATGGGGATTTGTCACTCAACAGCAGCTCCAGAGCCCCCTGGCAGCATGAAGATGTCCTCAGCTGTGTCAGCTCCCTCTAGTTAAGCCTGATGTCTCCTCAGGAGAGGTGACAAAGGAAAGGGAAAAAAGAGCATGTTGATACCCTGGCAAGCTGGCTCTTCATCACCTGGTATGATTTTGTCCTCTTTTCTCACCCATACTCCAAATGCCTCTTTGTGTCAGCCCTCAAGGATAATATTTGCTCAGAAAACAAGCTTGGCCACAGTCAAGAGCGGGCAAGCCCAGCCTCTACAGAGAGCAAAAAACCCCTCTTCCACCAATTTCCACTGAGAAGATTCCAGCTGGTATCTGAAGAGCAGAGACCTCATCAGCCTGAAAAGAGAGGAGCTCCAAATAGCCCCATCCTACCTGCAACAAGCAGTATGCAGAAAGCAAAGGTGAAGACAGGTCCCTTCCCTCTTATTTTAAGATGGTTATTTCAAAACCTAGATTAAAAAATGGGCATGAAGACAATTAAAAGACATCACAATTGTCTTTAATACAGGTTTAACAAGGCCAGAGAGCTCCCCTCAGCCATCTGGGAGGGCTCTGTGATGCCAGAGGGCAGCTCTGCTCCACTCTGACCTCCTCAGAAGCTCAGTTTTGCCTAAGCCTCAGGACTCCACATCCTTTGGGGAAGGCTCTAGTCTCAGCAGTGTAGCTGTGGCCAAAAAACCCAAACCAAACAAACCCATACCAGGTAAGGTATCTGACTCTGAGCAGGAGAGTTTACTCACCATTTTGTTCACTGTGGCTGCAGAAGTCATGCTTAACACTGACCCATGGGCTTAGCTGGGATTCTGCTGGAACAGCACAAAAAAGCAAGCAAACTGCTTTCCTGCACCTGGCAGCCTGTCCTGTCTCTAATCTCCTCTTGGGGTTCTTTATAAAGGTTCTCTTAGTACTTACTAGAATAAAAAAAGCTTATAAGACACAAAAAAATAAATATACACATTGGAGCCACATCAAAGAATCCTTGGCGTCACATGGATAAAGGTCAGGAAACACAAAAAGTTATGGTTCCCATAGTAATGCTAATCCAACCATCCTGCACATCTTTGTGTATTTAGTGGTACACACTGAAAAGAAAAAGCCTTCATCTACCAATGCTTAAAAGGTTTCTGATTAAGTAAAGGCACTTGAACACCACCCCCCACACGCAACATTTATTGTTCTGAGCGGTGGATTTTCAGATCGAATTGGATTAAGCTAATCTAAGCATCACTGTAGCTCCCCATATCTAGGGCAATAGCAAGAGCTCTCAAGCATGATCAGAGACTGAACATTACTTGTCCAACCTGAAGAGAGGAAAGGGATCCAGGCGTCAGAATGGGTTGAGTCACCAAATCGCAGTCGGCGCAGATTCTGCACTTGGATGCAGCAGGGAGGTGGTAAGGAGGGAGGGGAGAGAATGACTGACCAAGCCTCAGATACCCATAACCAGAAAATGTTAATCCATTTCTATAAACACTCATTTACTTGATACTGACAGCCTGAAATATCCTCCTGCCTAGTATCCCACCTCAAAAGTCTGGAAACGGGTTGTGAGTGAACTACAGCAGTGCTGACCTTCCTCCGGCACTAATCTGTGTATTCTCTGCTCTCTGGGTTCCTGAGGTCTTACCTTCATGCTTTACATAAAGCCTGCACCACTCTTCCAAGAGGAAACAGCTACAAGTGGTCCATTTGCATTGAGCAGCTCTGACTGAGCAACCAGATTTGCATCAGAAGCGAAAGACTCCTTGTGCCATAGGAAATACATTAAATCAAGAGGGTTTGAGCACCTGTACTGGAGCAGAGGATTACTCCTCTGGTTACGTGTCTGGGAGAAAGGAAGGCAGAGCATGCATCCTGTACTCCTTTAAGAGGCAAAGAGGGTGAGGAAGAAGGAAGGTAGCTCTCAAGCACAGGAGCAAAGCATGCGATGGAAGAAATGTGTGTTTGTAGGGGCATCCACATGTGTCCTTTTCCACATCCAATAAATCTGAATTATTTTCCTTGTTCCCATGATCTCGGACAGAAGGGCACAGTTCAGGACAACAGGCATCTCTGAACTTCAAAAAACAGAGAGAAGAGGGAGATGCTGCTGTTGAAGAGGTTCTCAGCCCTGCTTCATACCAGGGCACCCACACAGCCCTGCTCATGGAGCAACGTCAACACCAGCGTCCGCAGCAGGGCACGGGAACACACAGCACAAGTCCTTCTGCCCACAGCGTTACTGGATGCCGGTTCCTTTATTCACATCCATCAGCCCCTTGCTCTCACTATCCCTTGGGGTGCACTCACCTTCCCTTTTATGCTCCAGCATCAAGTCTCCATGTTTCAAAGACGCTTTGCAACCCTCCCCACAGCTGCAAAACCCAGCTACTCCTTTGAGCTGCACAAATTCCAGTTGGCATCTAGCCACACCTGCCAAGGGTAACAAGGATTTGGTCACGCTTTATCTTATCTAAGCAATGATGACGCTTGTCTTGCTTCTTGGGCAAAGCTCAGTAGCTCTGCATCTGCCAAAGCTGGGCAGAGGCCAGGAGCTTCAGCCTGCAGCAAGGCACCCCAGAGCAGGATGGCTCTGCTGGCCTGCCTGTCCCACCCACAAAAAACAGGCACTTAGTCCACAAACAAGAACTGTGGAGAAAATAAGGATCAGCAAAATTTACACTTCTCATCTCACCACCACCTCAGATGCTAGCACGAGCATACAGCTCACCTTCCCGAAAAACAGTACAGCCGCACTAGTCCTTGCCAATAGACAAAGCAATGTTTTACAGGGAGTCAGACCACTCACCCAGAGAGAAGACTTCAATATCTGTCCTGCTGTCAACCTACACATCACCTACAGCTTCAATTCACAGCTGGAGATGAGCTTGGTTTCCTCCTCATCATTTTATAGAGGGAGAAGAAGGGAAACTGAGGCAGATAAAAGCATTACTCTTACTCACAAGATGTTTTGCTGAATTAGGTGGAGAGGGATTCAGCTACTCTAACAGTGAGGGCCACCAAGTTCCTGTATTATGTGCCATATCTGCCTCCCTGCACTTGCACCTCTCCACAGCTCCCACCATGCTCAGCCAAGGCTTTACAGCCAGTGTGCAAACTTCTTCTAATCGTCCTTTTCCAGAGGCTGGACTCACCTAGATACTTCCAAACACAGCTGGATCTTTCCTAAAAGGTTTGTTTTCCATAGCCTAATTACCTATTTATGCATTCCACAATTTTATTTTGAACACCACACAGCTCTATTACTCCAAAGGTCTGCAGATATCCTGCTTGTTATTCATTGGAAGAACTTGAGATAGGAAGCAAGAAACAGCTGGATGTTGTTACCTTGATTGTATAGCTACAACAACTAGGCGTTTTTCAAGCCTTCGCTGCATTGCTTTAGCCTACATCCAGCACATGTGCTAAAGGCTAATTCTTTCAAAAAAGCTGTAGGATAGGTCTCAAGAGCCTTGTTCATAGTCTCATCTCCTCTTCAGAAACACAGGTTGCCTCAGTCCATGACACATCACCTGCTGAGAGCAGTGACACCTTTGCATCTGCCAGGATCTTACCAACAACACAAGTTCAAGCCAGCCTCAAGCCCACACCGTGCTGGACCACCAAAGCAGATCTCCAAAGGTTCATGGCTCCCAATCACATTTTTAGAGGTCTTCTACCATCCTCTGAACAACACAAGCCTTTCCTGCAGGACTTTCAGGCATGTGTAATCCTCAAACATCGTTCTGAACCAGGCATGCCCTTCCACATAGACATGGCCAGTAACTGGGGCAGAAAAGTGATATGAATTCTCCTACCAGCACAGAGATTAAAACTACAGAAGCAGAGGCAACAACTCCTCCTTCAGATGACACCTCTGCTAAATTAACTGCACTCACACACTTCACTAAATAGAAAGCAGGATGTTACAAGCCTTCTTGCTCTCAGTCTTATTACATGACAGATTTTCTTCCAGTTATGCCAAGCAGACAAGAACACTGTACCCTTCCAAAGCATCGTACCATACCCCACTTCCTCCAAAAGAAACCTATGATTAAACCCACAGCCTCTAAGAGCACAAGACAGTATTTGTTCCTGCTTTAGTGCTCTGTGACACACGGTTAAAACACTTGGTTAAAAAGTCCACAGGGCTTCCCAATCATGTTACCCCAACCTGAACGAAGCACACGGAAGCCCACCGTGGCTCCAGACTCCATTTTAAAGTCCACAGCCTACATACAACCCACAACAGCTATTTTTGGCATTGTTTTCTCTCAAAGCTCACAGTATTTGTTACTGTGCTCCAGACACCCAGGTCCTGCAGTCCAGTGAAATACTGAGATTCAAGCATTTCTTGGAAGCTTATACAGACACTTATACAGAAATCTCTAAGACAATCAGAAATGAGCATGAGAAAGCAAATTAAAAATTAAAAAAAAAAAAAAAAAGTCATTTCATGGCTTTTTTTTTCTATGTCTGGCTGATGGTTTTTAAAAGCTTAGGGCTGGCAAACCTTTTGAACATACGGCCTGAGGAGAGCACACGTTGCTCCTCGCCACAGCAGAAGCACATGGGAATACTTAGTAGATCCACCCCAGTGCTCCTTGTCCAGCTGCAGAGGTCAGGTTTTCTCAGCAAAATGAGCAATTAGGGCCATGCACAGGGAAATCCTTCTTGGCATCAGAGAAGAAATTAAAGGTTCAGGATGCAGGATGGGGAAAAGAGAACACTGACAGAAAATATTAAGGGGGTAATCAGAACATCCACAGCATCTCTCTTTCAAGCTGCTGGGCTACGGATACGTCAAAGGATCCACAGTGACAAAGGACAGAAAGCCTTACTAATTGTTGCTATTCTGCTCTTCTGGTAGGACAACAAAATGAATCATTCCAGATTCAGACAAACAAAGTAAATCAATTATTTCCACCTCAGATTTTATACGGACAGCAAGCCAAGGCATCTGGCAGGAACAAGATGGCTGCTCCACCCAGTGGAGGAGGACAAATTTGCTACAGCTGAAGCTTCTTGTCACTGTCCTTAAATCCAGGATGAGCTTCGGCAAACAGGCAAGGAGAAGAGGGAGAATTATGTCCCCGGAGCAGCCTTATGAAATCAGATTTAGACAGTGAGTACTTATATTATGGAAACCAGACCTAGATTATTGTACATGAGGATCGATACCCTCAAAGCTCTCTGACCATGAAGAACATTACGCATGGAACTGTGTCCATGTGACTGCTGTTACTGTCAATTGTCCTCATCCCATCAGTTTATTCTCTGAGGCTGCCTGGCAAAGTCACGAGGAACAGCAGTCCCCAGCACTGTCTGCATGCTGCTAAAGACAGTCTCACATGAAGTCCTCATTTGCAATACCATCTTCATATCAGTAGATAGGGTTTTGATTCATCAGATGCACCAGATTGGGGTGGGAATAGAAGTTTTCCTATCTGAGGGTGAGAACACAGCTGAGCAGACCTTCCAGTTGGACAGTTCATACTACTCCCCATAGCTTGCCACAACAAACTAAAAGAATGCTCTGAATACGCAAAAGGTGCTCTGGAGGATGAGAACAACACTATTTGCCCAGCAAAGCAGCCTTGGAGATATTTCATATCATCTTATGAGGGATTCTAAAATCTAATGCCTCAGATCTCACATCAGGCTCTGTGCAGCAGGGTGTCATGGCAAAGGGAGGATTCTTCTAACCCAGCTCATTGCAGTTTCTCAGAATCTACGCTGGACCATCTGAATTGCCCAGTGAAAGGACAGACTAAACTGATTATCTGTTGATCTAGAAAAGCTATTTCCATCGCCCACAGGAGATGTATAGATATTTTTATATATATATATGTATATTCATCTGCATAAACCTGCTTACATGATCCTCCAAAATAAATATAGCTCTAGAGCATGAGAAGTAAGATGCAATTGCCCCTCACCTGGCATAAACCAAAGCTAGAAGTTAAGGTTTTCTGAGAGCCCCTTGATGCACAACAGCCATCATCTCCATCGGAATAACCAAGAACTCAACAGGTCACAAATAAACAAGCAAGCTGTGTTTGGATTATCCTGCCTCCTCAGGAGATTCCTGAGCACTGCCATCTCCCTGTGTCCCAGGCTGGAGATCACTGGCCTCTTTTCCCCTTGGCTGTTTTCAGGAAGTCCTACAGGAAGGACTTGAGGTTCAATACATAAGTTCACTGAAGTGCATCCCATGCATACAGGATGTTAAAAAGACGCTGCAACCTTAGGAGAGGGAAAGCTCTGGTATTTTTTCCTTCCAAAGAGAAGGAGAAGCAGCACCAACACAGCTGCCATAGGGACCTGCAGCATCTTTACTGTGCAGTGTCATCTGCACCTGAATCACGGTAAGAGAGAACAGTCCCTAAACAGAGGATGCTGTAAAAAAAAAAAAAAA
>VXAY01003407.1:673097-704386 GCA_013399855.1 Oxyruncus cristatus
CCCCGACCCCAAACACCCACGAGAGACACGAAAGCCGCGCCCCCCCCCCAGCCCCGCTTTCAGCTGCTCCTCCGGCGGAGCCGCGGGCATCGCCCAGGCGGCTTTGGGAAAGAAGGATCAATTTCACCGAGTTGGGGTATTGGTTATTTTGGTGGCATTAGAGGTTAAAAAAACCCCCAAAACCTGTTCGCTTCACCAGCTGCATGCTATAATGTCAATTACAGTATTCGTTCCCCTCACGTGACAGCATTTAACGAAGTCTCTTCCTAAAAGTTTGGTGCCAGAAGCCTGGACCACGGCGAGCCCGAGCCCTGCAGCGTGCAGCAGACACCCCGCAGCGGCATCCCCCGCCCTGCGCGGGGCTATCTGCCCTGTTCCCGGGGGTCCCAGCTCCGCAGCCGTGCCCAGCTCCCTGGGCTGGCCCCAAGGAAAGCCCCGGCTTTCCCACAACCCAAGAGCCGGTGGTTTCCACGTGCTCCAGCTGGAGATTAACGGCGGCAGACTTTGGTACCTAACCGAAAAAGGCAGACACAGACCAGCCAGTGCCATCTATTTCACCCACAGGTAAAAAGAGCCGCAAGAGACAGGTTCAGTTTCCTCAGGAGAGGTGCCTGTAGTGGAGAACTTTCAAATTTGTGATTAACTTTTTACTGCCTCTTTCACAGGTGCCAAGCACCTGCTATTCCCACAATGCGGTGCTTAATTCCTCCTGGAAACCAGGGCTTACCCAGAAACCCCAGTAAACAGAGGCTAATTTCAGCTTGAGGAAGTGAGAACTGGACCAAAATGCACCATTTTTTCACCTCCAGGTCAGTGCCCATCACATGCTGATACATCTTTACTCCGAGAGGAATTTGAAGGGGGTAAGAGGGGCTAGCAAAACAAACCCACATCAGAGCGCATTCAAAAAATATTTAATAAACCTTTAAAGAGCAAGACAACCTACCACAGCCAGGTAAATATATTGAGAAAGTTTTTATTAGAAGATATATTTCTGCCAAAATAAATAGTTACATTTCCTTCAGCAAAACATTAGAAAATAGAAACAGGAAAGAAAAAACCAAACTATCAACAATTTAATACTGAACTTTTAAAGTGACTGTGAACACTACTTAGTGACATTGCCATGTAAATATGTGACTTGTGTATGCTATTGCTGGTCTGGTTGCTGCTCTGACGTCAGTAATTTCCACAGGATCTCCACATCTATTGTGTGCTTAAGGGTCTTCTGAAACTCAGTGGCAGCAGTGGAGTCCCAGGACACATTTAGCTCAAACAGCTGCTTTAGGTGCTGTTTTCAGGAGCAAGAGAAAACCCCAGAAGAAAGAGGTATTTATTTCAAGGTTCCATTTCCAAGTCCTCTGTTTGGAACTAGAGGTTTCCTCCCCACCCTGTGCAGGAGGGCTGATGTGGATCCACAGAATGAGATGGATGCAGTTGGAGGCTGTCCTAGTAGAGCTGCCCGCAGCGTGGAAATGGAGCAACGTCTCACCAGTAGGCAAGGGGAAGGAGGGGGGAGCAAATACTGCTGCACTCAAAGGCAGATATTGCAGGGGCACGGAGGGCAGGCAGGCCAGAGCCCATCGTAAAGGCACAGGGTGTGTTTGGCACAAACAAGCTGGCTGACAGGGCAGCCAGGTGAGGTGGTCCATTCTCTCATGGATTTAAGGGAAAGACAGAAACAAAGCTTGAGAAGACTGTTGGGAAGGCCCTTTGACTTTGGCAATGCACAGCCCTGCCACCCATCACATCTAGCATGTTTAGTAGAAATGGACCCTTAAGGGGAAAACACACAGAGTTTCAGGTGTTTCTCCCAAACCACTTTGGCAAAAGTGAGAGCTCTTCTCAAAGGAAGTAGTGAATTACTATATTAATTTTTAAAGATTAACAAAACCACTGGGCAATATACAAGTACTAGGAACACCCCAGTGCTGTCAGACAGCAGATTCTCTTTTATTCTCTGGTCTGAGTGTTGCAGGTACACAGCCCTCCAAGAAGCCATGAGAAAATTCCTAGGTGCTATACATGGTGGTCAGTATTTTCTCCTGTCCCTTGAAAAATCAGCTTGTTAACAGTATTAGCAGTAGGGCAGGTAGCAAACCAAACCCAACATCCTACACGCTAATTCTGGGTTACAGAGCATGCCATAGGTATGGACCATTGTACTCAAAACTCTACAGTGTTGTGCAGGTTAGGGGCTGGTTAGATGCACAAGAAGTTCACCATTAGCCTTGTTAAAAGCAGCAAGTAATAACACAGGAAGGAGATAAAAAAAGTGGATTCCTGAATGCACAGACCTTTTACGTGGAACAGTGGAAACAGCAAGGGTTGGGTCTCCTGCAGAAGTCCAGTGAATGCTGTAAGGATAATTGGACATGGACTGCACGAACTTTTTGGTCCAGGAACCTGACCTCTCTCCCACCCAACACTGGAGAGCAGACAGGCCCTGGCAACCCCCTGATGGGCTGCCCAGCCACACATTTTGCTGAAGAAGGGACTGACTGCTACAGATGACCTTGTTCCTGTGAACTTGGCAAGTGTAGGTTAATCAGCAATGTCTGCCCAGAAGACAATTTTGCATGCCATGAGGTACACATAGAACAAAGTTCTGAAGAATTTCAGTTAGCATTATCACAATAAACACCTCCATATCCAAACCAGACTCTACCACAAGGTTTCCAGAGACTTCAAACAGCATGAGGTCTCATCTAGACAAGGCAGTACTGCATAACAAAAATCTATTTCTTCAAAAGCTGCTACAACCCTTTTTCTGTGTCAGTGGACAAGGTGATTTTCCCTACTTCCTTCATCCTTTATTATCTGTGATGAATGAGCAGCAAGAATTTCAAGCAAATGGGTGACACTTCTGAAAAGGAAGATGAGGGTAGTTTGAGGTATTTTTTCCAGGCCTGCAGTGCCTTTATCAGAGCTCAAATCTATAAAGCCAACAAGCTCTCACATGACAGCCATTATATCACTTGGGCAATAAAAAGAAGGAAAGAAAGGGTTAATACAGAGTGGTGCTTTCCCAGTATCCGTTCACACCCTGCAAATTAGCATAGGAAAAACAGGAATTTCCTCGTGAAAGTTAGACCTTTATATTTGAAGCCAGGCTTTGGTTTGTGGTTACAGTTTGAAGTGTTCAAAAGCTTCTCTTTCAGAAGTTACTACCATAAACTAAACTACAGATGAGGTGAAACACAGAACAAAACTCAGGCCTTTTAGTCTCTTGAAATACATGAACCAGAACCTGCAAGCCTTCTGGGTCAAAACACTGGAAGAAGTGGCATCAGCCCAGGCGGCACCAGACCAGTCCTGAGGCAAAAGGCAAACAGAGGAAATCCTGGGGATAAAGGTGCCAAGCTGCAACTTCTTAGCACACTCTGTTGCCAAGAGTATTTTGTTTCATAGTTTAGTGGTTTACATAATCACTCAGTGGTTTTACCAGTCCAGGAAGAAGGGATAAAAAAATAGTTGCATCATTTTCTCCACCCATATATTAACACAAAAAAAGGCAGAGTCAAAAGGGCAGCAGCTTATAAACACAAGATTTTCCTTATGCAGCTTTGTTCCTCTCAGATGTTTTGCTTCCAGATAAAATACCTTAGTTTCTTGCCACTAAATACCCATATGTTCTTGCCAGTTGCTCTGTATGCATTAGGGACAAGAGATATGCCTTTGGCAAACTAGGCAGCTGTGCATGTGCCATTCTCCCCAAGGTAGTCTAAAACAGTGGAAGAAAAGGAATCCCACACCAAACCACAAAATGAACACCTTTTCTCAATTCCAATTTTCATCAAATTCATCCTGCTCCCACTAAGTGACAGTAGTAGCTTGTTGCTGGTTCACTTCCATTAGTTACATAGATCTAGAAGTAAGTTTTTTCTATAGGCTTTAGACAATCAAAGATTGACTTGTTTTGTAATCCAATATTCCTATTCTGATTTCGGAATCCTCCAATTTTTTCCTCTTCCTGTAGCAACTTCCCTGTCCCCTAATTGACTTAACTATGCAAAGCTTAAGACTAAATCTGACTGCATAAGTGCAGGCCCACTTTATAGGCTATGCAGGCCCTTGTGTTACATAGGTAGGTTACATCCAGAAAAGGCAGTGGGGTAATAATCTAAGTCACAAGTTCATACTTGCACTGGCATCTCCTGGGCAGCACCACAGCTGCCCACTCCATTGCCTCCCAGCTTGGAACGGCCACTACTGAAAAGTCCTGATGCTTATCAGAATCTCCACACAAACACCAAACCCATGCCCAGCGCACAACTGTGATGGTAGGAAACAGCACCCACCACCTCACCCACACTGCTCATGCAGACATGATTGAGCAGATTTGCTACTTTCTCCAGCTGTTAGTAGAGCTTCTGGTGTTATTTTTCCCATTCTAAATCTAAGGTGCAAAACAGAGTCTATTATAAATCACTATTCCAGGTATAGGCTATGTAATCAGCTTCAGATACCCTGTCCTGCTCCCCAGCAAAGACAGCATAGGTTTGCTTTGGCCAGTTGCACACTGTTTCTGCTTGGAGAAGTAGAAGACGCCTCATGTAGCTGGACAAGCTGCAGAAAGAGATACCAGGAGCTGGGTTTGTGTTATACTGTGAAGACTTAAGCTTAAATACATGCAATCCCTGAAGGAAGCCATCTCTCACCCTGTGAAGAACATGAAAGTTCATACTTCTACACCTCAAGTCACGACCAGACCACTGCTGAGAAGGCAGTGCCTTACAAAGCACAGTCCTGCCCTGCTACAGACCCACTAGCACTGGTCTTTTAAGGGGCAAGACAAGAGTGGCCAGTTCCAAGTGGGTTGCATGTGCATCAACAGTCCTGTCACTTCACTTCTGTGCTCCTGCTATTGCCAGCTGCAGAGCTGTACCTGTGAGCCACAACACAAGATGAGCAAGCTGTGAAGCTGGTGTAGCTACAAGCCCAAATCCTTCCCACTTCGAAGCCTCAACAACCAAACTTTTTGAGCAAAAGATAGATAGAAGCCTCGGTTTGGCAGGAGATCCATTCTGTTATCACCCACGTGGAATTTCCCTCAGTTGTACAGCCCCTTAAGGAGCAAAGCCCAACCAACTCCTATCAGAGGCAGCCACTTCCCCAGCATTTGCTGTGATACTCCACCACAAGCCTCTCAAAAATAACATGCCCTGCACAATCTCACCTTCCTACAAGCACTTCACATTGCTTCAGCTGCTAACCTAATCCTGAGACAGTCAGGCTAAGCTTTTCCAGGGCAAACCCACACTAACTCCATTCACACTGACAGGAACAGAGCCTCAAATTTAACATGTTTCCCTGGGAAAAAAAAAAAAAAAGAAAATCTGTCAATTACTTCTTTAAATAAGCTCAATGACTTACTTAACACTCAGAGTTCAAGTTGCAGCAGTTCCTTGAGCACAAAAATCAAAAAGAGAAAGACCATTACAACATGAATCATGGAAAATACATGACTTTTCTACACTTTTCCAGTTCCAGTGCAGTCTGCAGCAGGGCCAGCTCTGGCTTCCAGTGTGGATGCAGTTAGGAGAGAGAGGAAAGGACATGGTTTCAGCAATGAAGAAACTCAAGAGGAGATTTGGAAGCCATAAGAAAAATTGGTTTGGCAAGAGGCTACTTCATCTTCCAGTAGCACAAAGAGCTAAGGGATGCCAGATGATTTAAGGAAAAGAACCAAGACACATGCTCTGAAAAACAAAGGAAGCTAAAAGCTGTATGAACTTGAGCGCGTCATCTACATCCTGATTATTTTGCAGTAAAAAGCCAACGGCAACTCAAAGTGCACTATTTGGGAGAGCCCAGCTGAGTCAGCATCAGCCTGGCCACAGGCAATGGCCAGGCCTCAATGCAAGTCTAGAGCAAGGTATCAGCCTGTGTGTGCCTTTGAACACAGAGATCCCTTGCCTGGCCCAGTGGGTAACAAATGGCTACAGTCAATTCCACCAGTCTCTATCCTGGGGAAATCCCCTTGGCAGCATATTCAGAAGCACAGGGCAGCCTGCTGCTGAGGAATGAGACTGGTCCCACCTGGTGTCCGCTCCCCTTCCCACCCACCCCCATCCCCTCACGGCAGCAGGATCAGAAGAGTGGCAGGCACTCTTTCGCACAGTCTAGAGGTGGAAGCTTGATCTGAAACCCTTCCCGAGGGAAGAGTGAGGCCTGCATGTCCACATTGATGCAGAGTAAGCCCAGCATGAGCTGGCGCTGGTACTCCTCCCACTTCATCATGACATCAGACACAGAACGAGTGCTTCTCATCCACACGGGCAGTGCTTCACCGCAAGGTGGCGAGGCAGGAATTGGCAGGCTCTGGGGCCCTCCAAGCTCGAGGTGATAGTAAAGCCTGAAAGACAAATACATGCAAAGAATCAGTACATGGGAAGGCTTGAGCAGGTACCAGACCAGAGCTCCAGAACCACAGCCCTATTTCGTGCTACCACTGACTGCATGACTGTAGTCCGAAGTCTGCGTGTGTGCCTGTTTTGCTCCTCACAACTCTCAGTTATTCAGCTCTTGTGGATAAGAATCACACCCCTGTACTAGGATCCAAATCACAGCCAGGACCCCTCTGGCTACAACTCTGATCTCTTCCTACCTTCATTCACACAACAGTCTCGCCACAGCCTCAAGCCATGGGCTATTGCAAGGTGTTCATTTCATAAGCACAGGAACACAAAGAGACCCAAAGTACTGTCTTGTTTGGAAACTGTTGTTTCCTGGCCACCACATTGCCTCCCCACCCTAAATCAGGCTGAGATCTTGAGGCAGAAGAGGTCATTTGAACACAGGTACTTCTTGAAAGGGACTTTTAGGGGATGCTGGGCCAGAAAATGCCGCAAAGACAAGCACCTCTGTCTTCTATAGGGAGCATGCAATAAACTAGAACACTGTTTTAATCAGACTTTTATCTTCTGTCCTATTGCTAAAGTAACAGCTTCATTACAGGGTCTGCCCTATAATGGGAAGAAGGAAGGAGACCCTGTGCTCAGTCTATCAGAAGCCAAGAGACCCTCGACCAGATTTTCATTTCAGGTAGGGCAGTAAATCCTTCTGGTCAATTTGTGCCTTACTTGCTCTGCTCCTAAGGAGTAGAATCTCTAGAATTCAAACCTGAAAAGGGAAAGGAAGACTCGTCCAGAACAGTGCTGTGAAGGAAAGCAGCCATACCTGGCTGAAAGATGGCTGCCCAGTTTCTTCTTGGCTTTCTTCACAAAGTAGTTGCAGATTTCAGTCATCTGCTCTCTCATCCATCTAATATCCTCAGGAATATCTGGGAGCCATTCCAGCAGCCTGTAAATAGAGAGACAACTATTAGCTGGGCCACATAAAGGAAAAGGATGAAAAGAATGCTAGTTTTGCCTCTTCTCAATTATTTTTAGTGACAAATGCGTTGAGGCATTTACACTACCATTCATAGAATTAAGGGGGAGAAGCTGAGAAAGTTGAGAACAGCCCAGAAGATTATTCTTTACATTTTCTGTCTGCACTTTCCATATTTTTCATCCAGTTTCAGATTTGGAAAGTGTTTTTCTCTAGCCCTTTTATCTGTAAGAAGATAGTTTGTGCAACTTTTCATAGGATACTTCATACTAAGAACAAGCCTGACAAATCTGTCTTCCCAGCTGTGTAAGTAAAGAGTTGGAAATGGTTGGGACTACTCTACCCCTCACTCCACAGGGGAACAACCTCTGGTGTGGTTCCTAATTTCATTCCTTCACTCCCAGATCAGAAATCTCTCTCAAGGTTCAAAAATTTACCACCATTTTCCAGGGCAAGTTCCAGCACACAGCCATCTTCCTTCAAGATGGAAGTACTGGCTCTAACTAAATGACTCAGGAAGACAGGAAAAGTTTTGAGTTCTTGGTTTTTCTGTGTGGTTTGGTTTTTTTGGGGGGTTGGTTTTTTTTCCCCTATGCCTGGTAGTTGTTAGAACTCCTTCCCCAGGAACTCCGGCACTGCAGAATTAGAGGGGATCCTACTCTTTGTCCATTCATGCTCCACCAGCCACATCAAACACTTCTCTGCACTGGGAAGAGCCCTGCTGAGGGACCAGCTGAAGGTTTACCTGAGAGTGAAGGAAACTGCAGACTCCAGAGGCAGCATATAGGGCACCATCATCGCCGTCGCCACGCGTACAGGCAGCATGTTGGTGAGGCCAGTCAAGAAACTTCTTCTTTCAGCACAAGCCTCCAGAAGAGCTGAAGGCAGAAGATGACATGGCTGAATCCCCTTGGTAGGTCTGTCTCTTTCCCTGTCATACCCCAGAAGTTACCCAACCTGAGGTCTCCCCTCTCCACCTTCCACATCTTAAGGAGGTATTGCTCAGGTTAGTGATTCCCTGAGCACAGCTGAGAAGAACAGCTTTTAACTCTATCAGACGCCAGAGGAGGAAGCATCAGGATTCCCACCTCTCCTTACCATGCAGAACACTGTCAAATGCAACACTCTCCCAATCCAGACCTGACAGGGCAAGCTACAACTTTATCTAAGAGACCCCCAACGCTATGCAACCATCAGCAGGTGCTGGTCCGGTCCCTGGGTATGGCCAAGCCCAGCCATAAGCAATAACCACACATTCCAGTGATCCTCTGAAGCAGACCAGGCAGCACAGGAACCTATGATCTCTTCCTTTGAATTATACCTTGGTTCAGTCTGGGAGGCAAGTGTTCGAAGATGTGCTCTTCAACAACAGCAAGGGCAGTACTGTCCTCTAGTTGGTCCTCAGCTTCTGTTTCTTCCTCTTTCTTCTCTCCTGGGGGAGCTTCTATGGCAAGGAGAGGACGGGCAGGACTTGGACGATGAAGGAGACCTGAGAAGAGAAGTCATACTTTAAGAAGGACTCAAACCAGCTGTCCTGCCTTGCTTGGCCTTTAGAGTGCTCACTTCATCCTAAGTCCCCTGAGGCTGAGGCCATACCCAGCCTCTTTAGCTTCCATCTGTTGTAATGCTTACCACAATGAGCTAGAAACCTTGCTGTTATAATTCTCTCTTTCCCCACCAGAAATTCTCACATTTCCCCTTTATGTTCTGCAGAGTGCTGTTTGGCAGAGTTCTGTTGCTCAAATCTGCCAGTCACCAATCTTGCAGGCAAGATGTCCCTCCTGCAGCGCAATCCACACACACAGCTGTATGACCATTGTTATCCCAGTTATTCCGGTTCAAATATCGGAGCAGAAAGTGCCTGATCTACTGCTTATGGACACGAGGTGGCAGCAAGCACACACCCACCGCTACAGCAGCTGGAGGCAAGAGCCCAGGGCTGGCAGTGGCAGCAGTGACACAGCAGCACTGCCTCGGGGCTGCTGAGCGCAGCATTACACTCAGCCCAGCTGCATGTGGAACGGAGCAGGGTATCTGCAGGAGGTCCAAATGGCACTGGTTGGTGCCCAACAACTGTGCTGGCAAATGCAAAGGTGACCACTCCACCTCTGCTTCCTGAAGAGCTGAAACAGCCTTATTAATGAAAATTCCACATCCCAGTATCTGAGGGCACAGTTCAGTTCTGCACTTCCACCTTTCATATGCACAGTCGACTACCCTCAAAGCCAAGGCACCAAGCCTGGCAGAGAACAGGTGAGTCAGCCCACCCTACAACACCCAGTGCCTCACCATTCTTCTTCAGGAAGTGCAGTGCATCCTGATAGCCCTGCTTGCACATATCCCGCAGCACCTGTGGGCAGAGGAAGGGAAGAGTAAGTCATTTGGAAGTTGGCTTAGTAGAGAAAACAGCCAGCTCAATGCTGGCTTTAGAGGAATTCTCCTGACTCCTGAGCTATCCCAAGAATAAGTCTTATTCTTGCCAGCTCTTCACAAGCTTTGAGCAGGATTGGAAGGTATAACATGAATACACTGGATATGAGAATCACAAGATAATTTAGATTGGAAGGGACACCTGAAATCCTACCTAAGTATGGGTTTAAGAGTCACAGCCACCTCATTTCCCCACTTAGAGCTGATGCTGCTGTGGGCAGCCTTCAGCCAGTCACTCTGACAAGCAGCCTAGAGTACCTGCAGATGCCAGGAAGGGCTACTGTGTTTGCAGATAAAGCCAGCTAAAACTAGAGAGGGGGTGGGAACAAACTTGCTCAAGTAATTCAGCACATGAATGCATGCTTATTATGCCCAAATGTCAGGGCTCTCTGGCACTTACATTTCCTCAGAAGCACGCAAAGCTGTTTGCAGTGCCACCTGCTCCACTCGCACTTTTTAGGAGACAGGCACTGGCTTCAGGGTGGCAGCTCCATCCTGACCTTAAAACATCCTCAAGTGCACATTGGCTCTGATGGCTGATACATCTTTGTCTAAAGTGAGCCTGATTTCTTGCCAGCTCTACTCTAAAGAGAGCAACATGGGTATACTTCCCAAGCAACTGCTATCCCCTGAATTCCAGATGTTCTAGTAGCAAAAGCAAATCAATCCATCTGTATGACCCTGTGCAGGTAACTCAAGGTTTGCCAAATCACTGGGTTGATAACGTCAAGATTAAAAACCAGACAAACAGAAGTTACAAAACTAACAGCGTCTGTAATCATCTGCTAAAGCGCACAGCACAGCCAGTGCCTACGTACTGTCCCCCAAGTTCTGGTGTATCCAGGAAACTCACCTGTGGCTCTGGAGGAAACAAGGCCTTTGAGAGGCGGTAGAGGTTACGAAGGTTGAACTGGATGCTTGTATTCGTGACTCTCAGCTCATGCATGTTTGTGGAACTGTCCCGTGGACAGATATCGCTCTCTCCCGAGAATGGAGACACTGTGATTGTGTTCTTCAGCTCATATTGTGGCAAATTGTCAGAAATCCCTCCATCAACATATCTCTGAAATCAAGACAAATGCAGCAATCTTCATTCTCCTAACTGATCAAGCAGCTTTTTTACTATGTCCTTCTTCCTATTTGTGCAAACAACTTGGGAAGAGTATGAAATACATCCACCAGCACTGGAGGAGTCAAAACGAGTGACAGCATACCTGTGTTGCCTATAATCTCCGTTTGCTATGTGCTTTTCTTCCTATGGTTGACTGTGTTGGTCACAAGTATTCAATAAGAAAAGCATATTCACTTGTGCGACTGCTGACTTACATCTCCTATGGGGTTTGACTGCTGTCCAATTAATAATACACATTGGTTGCCAACAACCACCTGCAGTAGAGATTAGCACTGATCTAAGCTGTCACACTGTGACATTGTGCCATTCTTCACTTATGTTTAAAGTGCGTAAGCTCAGACACAAGTCCCCACTGGCAAAAGGGTTGTTACCTAAGAGTGAAAACAACTGGTTTTTTGCTAGCAGGCTTATCAAGCAGCAATCCCAACACATGCATACACATTGGGAATCAACTTGCTGTGATGTGATAACAGAGCACATGGGACTTGGGTTTTGCTCTTAACAGGCACCCTCTTATCAGAGAATGTTCTGTACTTATATGCCATAAACACATTTGTGATACCCTTGCAGGAAGGGCAACCCCAGTAGCACGTTCTCAAAATATTCGTTGGAACCTGTAATTGCACAAGGAGCTGAGCAAGACAATCCCTATCACAGGACTTTGGCAGAGTAAGCAACATGCAAAACCTAAAAGCAAAGGGACGTTGGTCAAGCCAGAAGAGCAGGAAGTTTGAGACCTTTGCAGAGCAACAACGCCAGCTCTTGCAAACCTCAATTACAGATGAGTCCTGTCAGTTTTGTATCAGAGTTGATCCTGCCATTTACTGCCTGGATTCCCTTCCCTTTGGGCAGGTTCAGACACAGATCATTACACAGGGGCTACACAGTCCCATAGATAGGAGCTGTATCTGATGGGTGATGAGTTTGAGCTAGTATGTCTAAACCCAGGCACAGCATGGAAATGCTGACTGGGAGAGGAGGTGCTCCATTCTGCATCCCCCTTCCTGTTGTCTCAGGCAGACTGACCACCGACAGCCTTCTGCTGCACAGTGCCTAGGAAAACACCAGATGTGTTGCCTGGAGGGTGCTTTGCAATTTGTTCTCTCTTGCTCTGGATGGCAGACAAGACAGAGAACTCTCCAAGCAGGTCATCTGAGCCTCGGGAGCAGTTTGTAGGCTCTCAGGCTGAAAGCAATCAAGTTCAGCTATAGGAATCCACCTGGATTTGGACAGTGGAGAAGGTGGAAGGACAGGCTAGATTAAACTCAAGGATGCATACACCCTCTCAGAAACCGTAACACTTAGCTTGCTTACACGATGCTTTCCAGACAACAGAGGTGCCAACAATCAATTGAACCCTCTTCTCCTTCTAAAGTGGCCAGCAGTGTTCCCTAAGCCAAAAGCAACCACAGCCAACTGTCATTGTTTCCCCAAAGCTTCTCCACTGAAAGCCAGACTAGGCACAGCTAGAGCTGGAGACGTCTGGCTGACTCCCTCTGCAAGGGTGAGATCATGACAGGCTGAGTGGGAAGAGGACAGAGCAAAGCAGGCAGCATACCTCTTTTTTTTTTAGAGAAAGTGGGAAGTGTTTTGGCCACTTGGACAACACTAATTTTGCAGTAAGGATGCAGAAAGACATGTTTCCCTGAGGGTGGCAGCATGAGTGCACAGATGCCATTAGAAAAAAAGGCTCAACTACAGTAAGGCCGACAGGCAAAGCCTTCTCACTCCACAGAAATCCAGGGAACACATGCACACCCTACTCTTTGGTCCACCACTTCCAAAGCAATGCTGATTACCATTCCTTTGTAAAGCTCAGCTGCCACTTCTCTGGCTTTGCCTGAACCTCCAGCAACCCAAGCCTAACCACCCTCCAGTCTCCCACAAAACCCCAAACAGCACAGAGCCACAGGCTGGAACCCCCAACTGCTTGCAGGCATGAGCAGCAGCTTTAGGGGATGGTTTGTGGACTGGGGTGCCCACTTCCATTCCCTTATTGTGTCCTTCTGTGCACAGGGCCCCCTCACTCACAAGGTCTGACAATCTTTGTGACCCTTGTTAGGGGTTCTCACCCACATGCTGCAGACAGTTCACAGTTACAGTGTGTGTTGACAGTTCAGTTACTGACCCTTCCACTCCTCAGTATTTAAGAATTTTTTTTTCCTCCCCCACCCACCTCCATCATCCACTCCATGGGGCTACCAGACCTCAGAGAAGTGAATACTGGAAAAAAATTAGGAGGAAGGCAGAATATGGATTTTGTACCTTGCACACAATCCCATCACCTTGAAAACTGGTCCTTATGCCAGGCCTGTCAGCTTATCCTGTGGCAAATACAGTCACCACAGGCAGGCTAGGAACCATGCAGTCCTGTTTCAAAACCATTTCCCAAGCTCATATCCAACCCAATTTAACCTTTTCCCTTGTCAGCAACCCCCTTCAGAACCATGCTTTTCTGGGGAAGAGGTAGGAATTAATTTCTTCATCTCATATTCCCTCCCCACCTTTCCCCATGAGAAGTCATCCCTCAGTGTGCCAGGGCAGCTGCACATTCCAGAAACCCCAATGGTGTACATAGTTTTGGAATTCTGAGATTTGGCTGATGCATACTGACCTCGATTAGCCTCAAAGCGGTGTAAGGCAAGAGCCACTGCTATGCTCCCACCAGCTATGGGGAAAAAGCCCTGCCTGCAGTTACTGAGCAAATACCAAACCATTACTGCTTCTGTCACTTCTCTGAAGGGCTGGACATTGGACATCTCTTCCAGGTCATTTCCCTGCCCAGCATGTTTACACAAGACAAAACCAGCCAAGTTGTGTGTTATGCAGGAGCAAAACAGACCTCACTCTTAGGACACAGGTAGCAGTGGAAGCAGATTTGATGCTGTGCCCTGACAGAGGCATTTTGGTCAGGCCACTTTTGCGAAGCCAGGACACACATATTTTAACAGCAGCCCTCCCTCTCCTTTTGACTATTTAGTTTGCAAAAACCCTTTTAACCTGTGCATTAACCTATGTAGCAGAAGGGAGTGCAAGCTCAGCCAAGGCCCTTAAAGCCCTTTCTGCAATATTCAGAAATGCTCCAGCTCTGCACAGCTTTCAAATGTTTTAATTTCTAACATGCAAACACAGAGGGAGAAGTTGCTCTTGGACAGCATTGGACTGGACTTAAAGAAAGCTCTGGCAGGCAGAAGAACATTATTGTCAGAGAAAGGGCAGGAAGAACTCCATGGAAAAGAGGGCTGGTATCCATACCACTAGTTAAAACCCCACAGAAAGTGTCAGGCACGTGTTAGAGGGACTATACTCATGACTTCTATCCGAGACCCAAGTTCTTTCCACATGCAGATGGTTTGAGCCTCAGAGATGGAGAGCATTGTACCATGCAGCCATGAGAACCATCTGCTAAGCCAGCCAGGCCTCACCCAGATTGCTATACATTACTGTCATGTGAAATCCATTTATAGCCAACTGTGGGCAGCAGTGGAAAGAAACTTCCACTGTTGTAAACTGTTTATTTGGGAAGTTCTCATGTCTCGTCAGGCTAAATGCCGCCAGCACACAGGCAATAAGACTGCTGAAACTGGGTAGCAGCATTTCTGCCTTCTTATTCATTAGTATGAAACTTAATGAAGGACCATCTTAAGAGTCTTACTTACCACTCCACGCAAGGTTGGAGGTATCAGCCCACAGTAGACGGGGATAAAGGTGCTGCAGACACAGGCCTGAGGGAGAAAGAGATCCAGAATTTAAGAATCACAAAGCTACTGAAACTATTACTCAGAGCATCACGCTGCCATGTGCTGACAATTATACTCCAGTACTAAAGACATTTGGAGATCAAGGCATTTCTGCCCAGCCCTCTGCAGTAAGTTTTCATTCACCTGGATCAGTTCCTCCTTGGAATTGAAGTCTGAAAGTATCACATTTTCTCCATCGGAGACCCGTGTCAGGGAAATACCCAAACGTCCTGCTGCAACCTCATGCCCATTCTCCGGCACGGTCTTGGACAGACACATCCGAATGGTCTTCACCAGGTTGAAAGAGGGGTGGAGTGGGCCTAAGAACCTCTTCCGGGCTTCTTTTGACACTCGAATAATGCTGGCACCAGCCTCACCTGCAACGAGAGGAAGACAAATGCACCATGAAATCCTAGCAAAACCAGTCTTCTCCTTTACAGAGCTAGGCACGGAAAAGCCTCATGCCCAGCTTTACTCAGAGGTTTCTCTCCACTGGCTGATATACAACTCAAGAGGCTGTTACAGGTGGGGTGACAAGTCATGGAAGTTTGCTGTCTTGGCCCTCACACTTCCCCACCACAAAGAGCTACCCTTCTCTCGCGTATGTTTGACAAAGTCAGGGAAGATGACGTGCATCTGGCTAAGGCCTCACACTTTTTCTTAGATCCTGTTTCACTGGCCAGTGCAGGGTGCTGGTGAAAAGAGACTAAGAAAGAAAACAAGGGAGATACTTCAATAGCTTTGAGCTTACGGCTAAATCCACTAAAACCTTTCTAGTAACCATCTTTTTCCTGATGGGGGAAAAAAAAGTCAAAGCTAAGCAGAAGTGCCAATAAACAGGAATGTTGGTGCTTTCCGGCTAAGTGATCCCAATTCTGCTGCGACTGTCAGCCACATCTCAGGTGAGATGGACTAAAGCCCCATTAAGGATTTTAGGGACTCAATGACTTACTGCGTCCAATTCCACAGCACTAAAATAGGCCCTGATGGCAAGCAGGACTCACGAAGGCGAGCTTGCTTTACCCTTTCACACAGTGACAAACACAGCACAAAAGGGAAGGCATCTGCTAAGCCCATTATCTCACGGTCACTAGGAGCCCGATCTGGCAAGTGCATCAAAGCTCTCCAGTGGGAAAGAAGGGATGGGAGGAAACAAAAATATCAACCTATGCCAAACCCTCAGCGTCCAGCACGTTGCCCTTTGCGCACACTAACTGCTGCTTCCAAACACATCTCCTAGTCACGGTGAGACACAACAGTTCCTCTAAGTACCAGCATTAGCACTGCCCTCACAGCATATACATGTGAGAAGAATTAAAAAACAGGAGAAAGGAGAGATGCTTTCACAAAAGAAGATTTCTCTCCAGTCAAACTGAAGGTCAGTTCCTGGAGAAAGATGAAAGACTGTCAGTTCAAGCCAACTGGAAGTCCCTCCATTTTGCTCTCCCACCCAGTCTTTCAATTGCAGAAAGGAGGCAGCAGAATGAAAGAACTCAAGTTAGACCCAGGTTAATAAATACAATAAGATAAGAGCAACACCCTCAATGCTATGTTGACACATCCCATTCTTTTGCAATACACGTGTGCCAGCAGCATGTTTTCCATCAATGCAGCCTGGGAACGTGATTCTGTGCTTAGGAAACCCATCAACACCAGTAGCTAAAGCACGCAGAGAACTGGACCTTTGACCACGACCAGAGACTCTGAGGTCAGGATTTTTAGGTACTGTGAGGTAGCAACTTAGTAGAAAAGCCAAAGTTCCCCTCTCTGAAGCAATATTTAGCACTGTAATCCCAGTCTTCAGTCCTAGAGCAATGTTTAGCAGTCTAATTCTGATCTTACTTACTCAATTAGCAGTAAGCCATTGAGCCCAGCCTGTTCCAGATAGTAGCCACACGGTTCAACATCCTTCCCAACATGAAGTAAGTCAGCCTCACAAGAAATTACACTTTTATAAGCACCATGACATTAGCACTCATAATGCTTCCTAAGACACCTTTCACATCAGAGAAAGGGAGGAAAGACACACGAAGGAACTGCAAAAGAGCCAAAAACTGAACAAATCCCAGCCCAGCACCTTGGCCACATGACCCCGGGAAATTCCTCTGCACTGAGTGCATTGCAGAGAATTGCTGGCTTAGCTGAAAAACCTCAGTGGGAGGGTGGGTGTTGAGCATGCAGCTGAGGGGAGACACCCTATGTGCAGAGGCCGTGCTGGGGTGGGGGGTGGTGGTGTCACCCAAGGGATGGTGCTTAGAGAAGGATCATTTCAGGCTTGGCATCTCAATGTGCAGAAAGACTTGAAAGCAATACTGAAAACAACGGCAATTAAATTTAGCTTATGACTGTTCAAGCAAAAATGTGAGCTGGAAGTTTTTACTTAGGAAAAACAAAAGAGGAAAGTTCCAACTATGCCAGGAAACAGTGTCTCAGCATTTGAGGGGAGGCTTCAGTTGCAGCTGCCTGCTCTATCATCATTTCACACCCAAGAGAACAAAGTAAGAATTACTGCTAATTAGCAATTTCATTCTTTGAATACTTTCTGGGTGTTTGTTGGTTTGAGTTCCTTTTATAAACATGTGCACACATGCATACCCACAGGAGCTTTGAGGTATTTCTGTTTAAGGACATCCGTAACTCTGTTGGACTTGTTGGCTCACTTGCACCCAAACCTGAGTGTGGAATGGTTCTGTGGGAAGAGTTCGGCACAGGGTAACCTGCAGCATCACCAGCTTTCCTGGAAATAAGGATAGCGGAGGGCTCAGCCAAAGAAGACAGGTTTACATAGCCAGATCCCTGACAGATGACAAGCCCTCTTGGAAATACATTTGGGAGGAAAGAGAAGAGGCAACAGTGTTTTGATCCTGTTACTACTACCAGAAGTACTATTCCAGGAAAACCAGCTCAAATTCTGCTTGCAGCCTGCTGGAGGGAGCAGCTGAATGAGAGGTGGTCAAGAGAAACAATTCCTACAGGGGTCAGCCACAAAAGTTGTCAATTATTACTAGGACTAGTTCAGTTCCAAAAGAGTCCACTGAAAAATTTCCCATGTTTTTTGATGGATCTGGTGATTCAGGACACAGGGAAAAAACTAAATTTATATTTCCTTATTGAGGTACGTACCATGGGGCAGAGGCAGTCCCTAATAGTTGGCACTGCTTGCTGAGAAAATATTTCCTTCTTCTCACACCAACCAATTGATTCAACACTTCTCCCTATACAGATTCACTAAGGCAATATTCTTCAAAAATTTAGATGTGTAATATTTCATTTTCATTAGAAAAAACATAACCCTTTTTGCCCTTGCCCCCGTCACTGCCCCAATGGGTGTCTTTATACGTGAACCCAAGTACTACAGGGCCATTGTCCTTATCTGAATTTCAGTTATGATGACGCGAAGGAGCATCACACAGTCATGTCCTGAAACACCCCAACATGTCCCTTGCCAGGAGCTCCCCCTCTGCTGGTGATCTGCAGTGGCCACAAGGCAGGGAAGACCCCTAACTGCACCTAAAAGCTCTGGGATAAAACAGAAAGGCTCCTGCAAGCCTGTGCAGTGTGTAAGGATGAGGACCATTGCAAACCTTGAGCACCACACAGCAGGAGAGGGGACAAGTGGGGAAGAAGGGCCTCTTCAGACCCACTTCTTCAGCACAGGGCTTTTGCACTAAGGGCATCATGATGGTCTGCTGTTGACATTAGATCACATTGACATCCACTTGCCAGCCAGCAAAATTACAGATGACCCATGAAGTATTTCAAGTGGAAAAAAAAGCCTAAGACACAGACAAAAATAGGAGCAGAAAAAAACAGGCTGAAAAGGGAGAGGGGCACTCTGGATATTCTACTCAGCAGCTCAACCATGACACTGCAATTCCCTCTGGGAGAGCTCCACCTCAGCACGAAGATCGCCCTCTGCACCAGGGACATTCCTGCTCCCTGTCAACGGGAGCAGTAAACAGGATGCAAACTTAAAGGAAAGGCTCTCCAACGGGGATGGAGAGCAGAGGATGGCACAGACAGTTGATGGATGCAGGGACAGCATCTCCTGTCCCTGCTGGCAGGAGGCTCAGACAGAGAGGTCACACCCCAGACTGCAGATGCAATAACTTGTCTGGACTACTGGGGCAGGCAGGAAACTGTGTGGATCCTCACTAAACCTACTTCTCATTCAACACCAACAAGAATTCAAATGGATTCCTTCCTACACATCCGAAACACAGGACGAGCCACTCCTCCCTCCCCAGTCCCATTAACCAGGTAAGGCTCCAGACTGGCCAGACACACCAACAGCTTTGAAAGAAAGCCAACCAGCAGAAGGAAGAACAGGTGGTTTTGGTATTCCCCCAGCACTCTGACAGCCCCATGCCTTGCTAGTTGGGGATCACATGATCTATGGATCTATGAGCTATTTTTACTGCAAGATTTTCAGGACAGGAGTCAGCTCCTGTGTACTGTAACCAGGAACCTCATTCCAGAGCTGTTTAAGTTCTGCTCAGCTGTCTGTTCCAGTGATGTTTGTGTGATACCCAGCACAGATGCTCCTTGTAAGAGTCCCCAGCTACAACCTTCACACAGCTTTCAACTCAGAGGGTTGCTGAGCATCATTGGAGTTCTTGTATTTCCCATTGGTAGATCCCAGTCCACGTCTGAATTTAGGACTAGCATGAGTCAGGAGGAATTTACTGTCATGATCTTCCCCAAGGTTAATGTATCTTGGTTGCATGACCCTTGCTATTTCAGCTGTTCCTGTACCTCATCCCTGCAAGAGCTAGAAGTCAGTCTCTAATGGTGAGCACAGGTGAGCTTCAGGAGAGCTATCCCACGTTCTTCCTGGGCACAAATCCTCAAGCTGCTCCAACCCAGCATGCACAGCTCCTGCTCTTGCCTCTTCTCCAAGTACCAAAAGTAAGCAATACACCTGCTTTCCTGCCTGGCCTTTCCCAGGAGATGATACAGTCCTAATGATAGCACAGGCCTGTCACCAGCCTAAAAAATGTAAAGCTGTAAACAAGAGGCACCAAAACAGAAGTTTGCAAGCTGACATCTAGAAAATGATTAACAGAGAGCTTTATTGGATGTTTCCTCACAGGTAGCTCAGATAATCAGAGAGGGCCTGTCTGTTCACCCCAAGGAACAGTGCACAGCAATGTGCCAGTGACCCAAGGACAACCCCAATTCCTGTGGGCAGCGACCTCAGCCTGTAAAAGATCCCACTGCCTGGGTGGACTTCTGTTCCTCTTCCCACAAGCACACTGAAGCAACCCTGTTTCCACTCATTGTCCCAAGAGAACAAGAACCAGACAGCATTTTAGCTGAGCTGAACAAAAGCCTGAATGGGAACCCGACCCAAGAGGTTCTGTGAGGGCCTATCAGAGAGGCTGAATGAATGTCAAAGGAGAGCCAAAGGAGGCCCAAATACAAATCCATGCAAGCAATGTCTTACAATTCGCCCTTGTATGACATATTCAGATGACAGGTGTACCTCACCGCTGGAGACAGCTCTTTAATTTCAGTCTGAAACCCTGGACAGATGCCTAAAAGCATTGGGAGTGAAACTCACTTGCCAGAAGTTGTAAAACTGCCACTAATTAACACAAAGACAAAACACTCATTTTTAGATATTTGAGGCTGGGGGTGGCAGTTATCAGTGGAGCCCTTAAGGGCACCAACTGTTTTCACATCTGTGTTCATCTTCCTGTAAGGAAGTAATATTGAGACACACCATGTACCAGAACAAGCTGTTCTTCTGGGACTTCCCTAATTTTTGTTGTTCTGAGATATATTACTTTGTATTTATTTAAAGGTTTTCACTCAATCCTTCTCTCCAACTACTTTGCCATCAGATAAGAAACAGTTCAGCCCACTTGGCTCCAGATAAGAGATACAGGAAGGAGGTTTTTTATTTTTGCTGAGGCAGACAACTGCCCCCACAAACCCACCCAGTCAGTCTGCAGGCAGTCCTACTGTTTGACCAGCTGTTCCCTGTGGCAGGTAACCCTTCTCATCGGGGGTTATGTACAGGGATTCGACTTCAGAGTTCAAACAAATGATTTTGCAAAGGAGATTTCTTAGAAAGCCTGGCCACCGGCTGTACATAATGGTCTTACTCCCCTTTGCTCAGGAGTGAGGGGCACCGACACATACATACCCTATTGCAGTAACTCCTAGGGATCCCTATCAGACTATGGTAAGCAACGCCTATTCCGACCTTCGGGGTGGGGCTGGTGCAAACACCGAGAGGAAGAGACAGCTTTTCAAGTAGGGCCAGCTCTTGCAGCCAGAGGCGGATGCTGAAGGAAGAGTTCAACTCGCAACACTTTCTGGCTCAGATTCTTATTGCTCAGTGTTGCAAAGTCTAAACACAAACTGTGTTTAGTCCAAGGCACAGGCTGCAGCAACAGGGCTAAGTAAACCCAGATCACCTGCGACTAATTCAGAACCAGCAGCCACCCTCTTATTAATGTGTTTGTTCCCAAGGCATTTTTCTATTTCAACTAAAATCGGGGGAGGGGGGGGGAGAGCTGCCAATCACTTCATCTGTTAAATAAAGACAAACCAAAAGGAGACATTTTTCCCCTTTGAGTAAAAAGAGATGGTTGTTTTGTGTGCTCTAGATCCCAGTTAATAGACGAACCAGAACAACTGCCATATGTTGGACATGGGGCACATAAGAAGAAGATCTGCTTTTAAGTTGCCAGGGTTTTTACCTCTTGCATTGAGCAGCTCACCAGGCAGCCCACAGTGACTGGCCATCCACCAGTACCTACAGGGTAAGACCCCCATGCAAGCCGAAGTGCAGCTGCACCATTCACACCTCACTTCTGCTTCGTGCACAAGCAAACAAGCTTTGTGAGAGCAGCCACAAGAGCTGCCAGGCTTGCTTATGTCTCCAGCTAAACCTTTGCACTGAACTTAATGTAGTGTTGGCACACCAAAGCCTCACCAAGCGACTGCTGTTCTGCAAGCTGAGACTTGCTTTGTTTCTGTGGTCAGGACGGAAGCATTTGTTTTTGCAACACAAATCAGAAAAAAGAGCAGCTGCTACTGAGAAACAATCAATAGGAAGTCCAGGAGGCAACTCAGTTCAGGCAGACAGCCAGGATCATCTATCACAACCACAACAGCAATCCCCACTAGCCTAATCTTCCTCTACTGTAATTCCCTAATACAAGGCTTAATACTGCATTTCTGTTCATACCATTAGAGTGAAATTAAATGGCATAACAGTGTATGAAAAGTTGCTCAGGACCCCAGGCAAGCTGTACTGAAAGCCATGTTCTGGCCTCATCCATCCATCAATCCCATCAATGCTATAGTGCAGCTCAAATTGCTTGGGATGACAAGAAAAGGGGATTCACAGAGTAAGAGAAGGTGCAGCTCAGATCCTTTCTGCTCACTTTGAACCAGGGCAATGCTGAGTTTGAGGTAATTTTTTTAAAAATAAGTGCTCATCCAGAGAAAGTTAGTGGAGGGGAGAAACAGACCACAAAACATGTTGTAATGATGAGAAATTACCTTTCTGCTCTGGCTTGCGAAGAGACAAAAGTGAAACCACATCCCACTCTCCACTTTATCCACTGGTGTGAAAATGACTAACACAAATCCTCTAGTCATTGTTATTCTGAACAGGAACAAGTGCACAAGCCTCACCCACGTGCACAATGTTAAACAAACATATCCCATATTCACTTCTGAGGGTCAGTTTGCAGGATGATACCATAGACCCCCTCACCCCCCCGAGAAAATTGCACTTTTTCCACTTCACTACAAGAAAGATGTTTTGGAAAGAGATCAGGGCCTGAGAGTACCTTTGCCAGGCACCACAGATCCACAAAGACAAGAGGTAAAGTAAGCAGTCATCGTTTCTATTTCCACTTTAAAGAAAGAGCTGCCACTCCAGCAGCCCTTCAGCTTTACCACACACCAGCCATTGCCCTCAGCTGGCTCACTAACACCAAAGCAAGGCTGACACACAGCTTTTGGTGGCTTTCAGCCTAATCCCTGCTGAATGCTTTCCTGTGTGCTTGCAGGTGGCAATTGTTTCATGTCCAGAGATACCAGAGGCACAGTTGGCTCCACCACACAGAGAACATTCCGTCCTTCTCCCTCTCCTTTCCCACCGTACACTTGGCTGCTAAAACCCTGACAAAGAATGAAAAGAACAGCCCCTAAGTCCTGCAGAATGCCCAGCTCTCATGCTTGCATGGTCGCCCAACTGCTCCAGTTCGTGCCAAGCACCTCCCCGTGCACCTGCAAGCACACTGCCTGCTGTGCCCGCTCTGCCCCGCCATCACACACAGGCATGTTCAGTGTCACCTTACACCCCAGCTCTTCCCCACTAGCCCTAGCATGAGCAGGGCAGGCTCCAGCAGGGAAGTGAAATTGGGGAGCTTTGTCCCAAAGCAGAGAGGCATGCACACTTTGCTCTAGAAGGAATCTCATTTCGTTGGAGCAGCTTCAGGCAGACCCCAAGGTAAGCTGCATACCTTGGGAGCCATGACAAGAATACCTGGAAACTCTTGCTACCTTACTTGCACAGATATCAGCAGTGGTCCCCAAGCCACAACTCCCAGGCAACAAGATGACTTGGGTTCTGAAAAAAGCCGTGTGAGCAGGACAGGAGCTACTCACAGTGGGTTGCACAGATCCCTGCAAGAGAAGAGCCTCTGCTCGACCCTTCCTATGAGGCTGAGCAGCACCCAAACATGTACAGCAAGATAGAAGTAGCCATGTCCGGCTGAAGCTCACACACAAAGAATGAACTCCGTGTGCAGAAGTATGGCTAATAGTTAAATGCTTAGTTTGTTCCCTTATTTTACCATCACCACTATGTAACAACACTGGACTTGAGAAATCAGTTTAACTCCCTCTGTGTTGACAGCTCACTCTGAAACAGGACTCCAACTTTCTCCATGCATGGTATAACTATGGCAGCCTGAATCCACATCCTGCCTCAATGATACACCGGAATAACTTTTTTTTGTCAGGCCCAGCACTGAATCAGCAGCATTCAGTAAAGCCAGCAGGTGCAGCTCTTGTAATTAACATATGTAAAGGGCTACCTAATTCCTTTACACCCTCAGATGCCACCTCCTCTATTTCAGGATGCTGAACTAGATAATCCACAGGAGTGGCAGCTCAGAGGCACCGGCAGAACCTCCAAAGGATTGGTATTCAATCCTTTAAATCCTGAGCCTAAACAAGGCCTCCAAACCCAGAATCCATCCAAACAAACTGCAGTGTATGAAGAGGAAGAGAATGAACCATTCTCAGAAGAAATCTGCCAGGTCAGCATGCCCAAAAGCCTGGAAAATAGCTACAGAAGGCATTTTGTGAAGTTTGCAGATTCCAGACATCTTGTTAGGGAGAAGTCACCAGTGTGGATTCGGGCTTTATCTGTACCAGAAAGCACAATAGTTTCAGTTCTGGGCAAGTACCAGAAGGCAGCACAAAGTGCTGGGTTCTACTAAAACTACCAGCTTCCATACCTGACATTTCCCAAGCACCAAGAACAATGAGCGTGCCACACACCCAGACTTTTCACCACTGGGATCACATGGAGCTTGGCTTGTTCCAAGCCTTTTAGCTGAGGTACAGTGTCTCCAGAAACAGAGGGCAGCTCTCCCAGACACACTGTACTGCAGACCAGCATAACCCCAAGGACAGGATCAGGACTGTCACAAGCAGCTTGAATCACAAGTGCCAAACTCTCTCCTCCCTTCCTCTGGCCTTCACAGCTACAAGCTCCATCTTTTCTACATTCCCAGGCTCACCAATCCCCTCCTTCCTATGTGCACCTTGGAAGACATTTTCTACTGTCCCAGACCTTATCACTTCAATGACACATTCTGCCTTTTCCTAAGGACATAGACTTATTTAGGGCCTTCCACATGGAATTATTTCTTTTATCCCTCCTTTTCACCAACTCTTAATCTACTTGGTTGACAAGGAACACAACCCAAGGCAAACACACGTACATAGGCTCTGCTGACTCCCACATATTTGAAGGCATATCCTAATTTTCACCTCGAGTCCCAGGAACACGTGGCAGAAAGGAAGAGGACAAGTATAAGAGCAAGGCAATGGAAGTGCAGAAGTACAGAGAATTCAATGAAAAAGTGGTAAGCAGTTTGGAATCCAGCCACCAGCAGGGTTTGTATTGTGGAGAGCAAGGTAGACAGGAGTCACCCACTCACACTGCTCTTTAGAGTAGGAGATTTCTAAGGCTTTGCAAAGGCCCTGGAATTAGAAGGCTTGTCCATTCCCCTCTCCAGAAAGAAGGAACGCTGACCAAATTGCCATTTCTTCAGCCCTTTCATGGTCCCCTTCAAGTACAGCATAAGGGAAGCACAGCAGAGTAGAAAATCCTCTCCAGCCAAGCCCGTGAGCGTTTCATCCGTGCCTCAGGGAGGGCACAGAGCGGATCAAGGAGAAACCCCGAGTGAGCAGAGGCTTGACATCAGAGTACAATCATCCCAAGCTCAGGGCGCTGGAGGGTAGCATGGCCCTACACAGACAGGAAACAAACACCATCAGCTACTGGACAGGCAGGCAGAGCTCCTGTAACCACTACAGCAGCAAGGGTTTGGAACTGGATGATGCAGCAAGGAATCCGAGGAACGTTTCTTGATTTATCAGGACTAAATTTCCAAACATAATCAGTAAGCAGACATAGGATCCTGATGAACATACCACAGCTTCTTCTATTTTCTAAGGAGGACTTGCAGTTGCCTTGAAGAGTTTGGGGAGATAAGAGGAACAGCCTGGACATGCTACAAGCTCAAGACACGTTCTTAACCTGTGGGTGAGAAGAATGACCATGCAAAGACCTCTTGTGCTGTTGCCACTGACACTGTGCAGCTGCTGCTGTATCTGACAGAGCAAGGCTGGGCACAAAGCTGCTCTGCACACTTCTGTCTCAGTGGGGTGCCCAAAGAAGAAACACATGCATTGCTTTGACTATGATTTTCCCTAAAAGTGGCTGTTTGGCTTCCCTTGCACTCATCCAATGAGATGCCCATAAGAGCCTCTTTCCTTATGAGAACTTCCTTAGTAGAGCAGGCAGACAGCAGGAACAAGCTCCTTCCCTCCCAACAGAGGGTGTTGCAGGGTGCTCTGGCTGCCAGCTTACCTCTCTGGACACCTGATCCTGCAGCCCTGTGACCACTGAGGGCACTGATCCAGGCTCAGCAGCTCCTCCAAGACAGGGAAGATTTCCAATTACGTCGGCACAGAACATCTCCCCACCCACCTCTATTTTCCACCACAAAAAGCAACTCTATCACTTCCAGGGAGCAACAGAAGGTTCCCCATGAATTACGTCCACATCTCCAATGTATATACATAAGGGTATTCCTCCTTCCATTGACTGGGCTCTGGCTACTGAGCTCCACAACTTTTTCTCCAGGTAGGGCCTCTGCAGGAGGTACAAGTAACCATCTCCTTTCAAGGGAGGGACTTGACTTTTGAGATGCCCCAGATGCTAAGAAGCTTTCCTTTGTGCCTCTGGGGAGATTCATACTCTCTTCACACAGTCACACAAGACAGCATCACATATACTTCCCCTAGGATAAGCATCATGATTCATGCTTTGACCAACATAAACTGGCATTGCTCTGAGGACTCTGCAGACTCTAAGCTGGGTTATTTCCCTCTCTCAATCTGGGATTTGGTATTAAGACTACACAAACACACACCAAAAATCTCCATGGTGAGTCCTTAAGCTTTTGCATGCACATAATCAAACTGCAGAAGCCCAAATTAGCTGCTGTTGCTAATTATACCAGTTTCAAAAGGTGAAAGGCTTTGTTTTTTTTGTTGTTGTTGTTTTGGTTGGTTGGGTTTTTTATCTCCTTCTACTCAATGGGAAAAGCCTCTACAGTTCAGCAGTGGATTTCCCAGTGGTTACATGGTGACAGCTGACATGCAAACCTTAATGTCAAGTAACTGTTACTTCATCTCAGGTCCAGCCTGGGACAGAGCCCCAGGCCTAAGATACCAGTTTAAAATAATTAAATAACTAAGCCCTGTAAACAACCCAGGAAGAGCTCTCCACAGAACATCCCAAACAACACTACTCAGTCTTGCAGATCTATGGCCTTTCTGTATTCTTAATACTAGAAGCGTCCCCTCATCTTGCTTGATCATTTTCCACCAACTTTGCCACGCTTTAGGAGAACAGCTACCTTCCACATGGGGGTTTGAAAGCCAGTTTTGCCTTTGACAGCAGAACCCACCTCTTCCCCCCAAAATAGAAGCAATTCAGCAGTTCCAGCCCACCCACAGAAAGCTGTGTAAGACAACATTCACATGCCACACAGACAATTCAGTTGGTTAACTATGAGTCAGAAGCACAGGCTGGGACCTCAGCATCAGCTCAAAGACAGCTGTGAAGTGACTACAGCTTCATATCCCATCATTCATCCAGGTTGCTATGCTCCCAAAGCAGGCACACAAATCCCATACAGTTCACCAAAATGAGATGATTCAAGACCGTTAACGAAAATATATTCCCGACTCAGTATTAAAGACTTGAGAATCCAACAGTAGTTGCATTTTAGCATTCCTCGTGACTGAAAAAGAACACTCTTGTCATGTCATGTTAGCCAGTTTTCCTCATCCAGGCCAGCAACTTAAGGATTTATACAGACAGGTAACCATCCTTGGAGCTCCAGGCCTAGAGTTTATGAAAAGCTGCAGGATTTGAGGCATGCATAAGAAGGAGACTGCAAAGCCAGCACAAAAGAACTTTTCACTTGCTTGGCACATACAGGTGCACTTCCTGGTGTGCTAGACTCCAACAGCCCCAGGAGAAGACACAGGTGTGACAGGAGGCCATTTTCCAGAAAACCCTTGAGGCAAGAAGCGATTCACTGGAGTATGAAGCTACAACACTGCAGTATGCACAGTCAGGTAACACGTAAACACATGAGACTTTGCCCAATACACCCTGATAGCCACACAGATTATTCTAGTGGAAAAATAGCAATGCTTTTTCACGTCAGCAAACAGAAGAACCTCAAAGCTGGAGTGAGCACTTCAGAGGCAGGACAATACCACTGCTGTAGCCCTGGACAACAAATCCAAGATCCCTACAACTTAATGGTAAAGTGCTTATCAAGAGCTAGGCAAGGTCATATCAGACCGTAAATACCTCTTATATAAATATAAAGTCCCCTGCCTAACTAATATGCATGCCAAATTAAGAACACTGGGCATTCTCAAATGTGCCTTTGAAGCTCACAGTGTGCTCCCAAGGCTGCAGATCATTTAGTCAGGGCTTTCAGTTCAGCATTAGCCTACAGCAAAGCCTTCCTGCCCTACACAAATGATGACAGTGTGATCTTAATTCAGGGAGAAGGTAAAATGAGTTTAGAGGTAAGTTGAACAGATGCAAAGCCCAGAAGAAAAAAGCTGGAAAAGAAACCACTAAATGGGATCTTACACTCTGAATTCAAGGAAAATTTCTCTCTAATCAGGTTCTCAAAAAGACTAGAACCAAAGAAAAACCCAAAGGAAGAAGTTTTTCCACTCCTGCCCAAGAAGTATGTCTTTGCACAGTAGAGTCTCATTCTGTTCACAGCCAAGTACACAGGCATGAAGGCACTAACCTTATCTACACACAGCCAAATAAGCAAAGCTTCTGCAAAATTCCCCTCTGCTTATCATCCATCAAGAGACACTATTTACCATTCCCATTTGATAGACAGGGCAACAGACAGTGCAGGGTAACAGTTTCCATAAGATTCATAGCCCACGGCCTATAACACCTGCTCTCAAGCAGAAAACAGCTGCACAGCACACACAGATACTTCGGACCCTACAAGAGCCTGTACTAGATTGAACTGCTCTCCTGGTACAGGCTCAGCTGTACCTTCTGCCCTGTCCCCTTTTCCCCCTATGATTTCATTCTAACCTCTGGACCTCTGCTTGGAAGCTGCACTGTCGAGAGGGTTTATGATACGGACAAAGTGCAGCGATACCATGTCCCGGCCACGCACCCCATTTGCTTTTACTTTCAGAAGTCAACTCTGTTGCCTTAGAGCTGCTCTCTATCCAAGGTATATGCCAGTCACACAGGTGAGTCAGAAGAAAACTATTCTAGAGACATCAGACTGTAGACAGAACTTGAACACCCAAGATGCAAGCCTTGGCTAGCTTTAGACAGCACGGTTTGCCCTCTTTCAGGAGGGAGGTGAGTGCTGCCTGCCCAGAAGGTGGCCCTTAACTGAGCCCTCTTAATAATGCCTCCCACTGTACCTCATAGGGAGTGGGAAAACCTATTCCAATTCACAGGAAGCTCTCTACCAGGCTGGGTGTCTCCCTGAGGGCAACCCCTGGCACTCTGTGGATGTTCTGGACATATAAATAGCAAGGCAGATATGATAACAGGCTTGCTCAGGACTTGAGCAAGGCAAAGGATTTGGGCACTACCGTCAGCCTGTCTCACACTTGTGCCACACCTTGGCACGGGGACCACCCCCTTAGGGAACTAATTGGGCAGACACCTCTTCAACAGAAACAACTGTAATTAAAGCAACCAAACCCCTAGCAGCTACCTGTAAACGGATCCCTACACAAGAAATTATTAGGGGAGGCCTTTTCCCTTGTCCACAGTAAAAACTGGCACCATGGCATTATTACAGCTTTTGAGACCTCAGACGGGGGTCTGAACAGCTGTTAAAAGCTTCACATCAGGCTGCGTAAGTTACAGTTGCACTTCATTGGACACTTCTGTAAACAAAATAGTCAGGAAGGAAAATTTTAAACCTAACTGCACAGAAAAAGATGACTTTTGCTCCGTGAAGGCTACATCTCAAAATTCTACCTGTCTCCAAAGAAAAGGAAGTGTTTTGGAAAAAAACCTGCCATCCAAGTGAGAGGACTTCAAGCAGTGAACAGCTCTGGCTTCCCTCTGCTCTAGGAGAGGCTCAGAATTCTCTGAGACTAAATAGATATACCTGATTCTCCCACCCCACATTTCCCTTTCAAGCTTAAGATACTTTTCTGCATTTGTTATTCTCAACATAAAAGCTTCCAAGTACAGACTTCCCCCCCATATGCAAAACAACAAAAAGCTAGGAGGCACCACAGACCATTTTCTTCAGCTGTTCCCCAGACACAGGGACACACTACACTATGTGTCTGCTTCAGGGATAACTTTTTAAGGTTTATTCTGTAACTTGGAAACAGAGGTAACATCTAGCTGAACTGGAGATCTAGCTCTTGCAGAGGGCAAGAGAATTCCTTGGTGCCCAACACCTTAAGGAATAACTCTGTTCCAGAAATAAACATGCAGATTAAAAGATGCCCAACTCAGAGATACTATCCGACCCTCATCTGTACACAGGTGCTCGGTGTCTCCACCTCCAGCTGCTTCACCTCCCGTTTGCGGCCACCAAGAGCTGGTGCCTACATGGCAAGAGGCTCCTCTTCTCACCAAGAGCCCCACCAGACCTACATCCAAGCAAGCCAAACCCACGAAGCGAGCCCAACAAGCCCACATTACATGGGGGCGGTGTGTGTTTGTGCGTGTGTGTCAGAACCAGGATCCCTGCGCCGACTTCCTACTGTCGGGGTCCTCCTTGACCTCAGCCGCGCGTCAGGGACCGGGGGAAGCGTGCGGGGGGGTGCTGGGGGTAAAAGGCCTTGAAAACAAAGCGCCGCTCGCATTTCGGGAGCAGGAGGGCGCAGAGCTATTTGCGCGAACACGCCCACCTCGCTACTCTGTAACTCAGAAATGAGCAATAACGAAGGGAAGAGGCGAAGGAGCGCCGGGCTCGCCCCGCGCTTACCGAGGCAGGCGCCGCTGACGAGGGCGGTGGCGGTGAGCGCCCCGGCCGAGGCGCCGTACACCTTCTTGGCGTTGGCGACGAGGAAGGGGGCATGTTCCTGTAGGCAGCTGGCCACGCCGATGTGGTACACCCCCAGGAAGCCGCAGCCGGCGAAGGAGATATTCCAGGTGGAGTCCAGCGGGAACATGGCCTCCGCGCCCCGCGGGAGGCGGGGGGGCCGTGCGGGAAGCAGCAGCAGCCGCGGCGGGAGGGGAAGTCGCGGGTCTGCTCTCGCACTGCCTTGGGACGGGCGGGAGGCGGTGCTGCTGCCGGGCTAGGGGGTCTGAAACACGGCAAGACTTGCCGCTGGTGTACCGGCGGCGGAGGCCGAGTTTATATGCGGCGGCGCGGCCGTCGGGCCCGCCCCCGGCACGGCCACCGCCCCTCCGCAGCCCCGGCTGGGGCGGGATCGCCCGGCCCCTCCTCCCAACCCTTCCTCCGGTGAACCCCGTTCCGGGCCCATGGGCACTGAGGGCGGTCACCGCCTGTCGAGCTATAAAGGCGTGCTAAGGCCGCTCTGAAGCGGCGAGGGTCGAGCCGGCTGCTGTTCACGGCACCCCTAAGCCTCGCCCTGTACCGGAGGCAGCAGGCTGCTCTCCCCCCACTAAACAAGCTATTTATTGGAGGCTTCTGCTCCAAGTTCTTGGGATTTCCTTAGTTTTTCGGGGAATGGGTAAGAAACGTGAGAGGAAGGGAAGAGCTTTCCCCTTCCACAAAAACCTGAGGAGCTAGAAGTAGGCAAGACTAGGCACAACTACATTGCAAAAACTGGGAAAAAGACAGCCCCCCCCCCCGCCCTCCAGCACTTTACTTCTC
>VXAY01003407.1:704459-739818 GCA_013399855.1 Oxyruncus cristatus
CCGCCTTAAGAGCTTTCATCTCCCTCAGAACTCACAGAATCACAGAATATCCTGAGTTGGAAGGGATCCCCAAGGATCATCGAGTCCAACTCAGCCCTGCACAGGACACCCCAAGAATCATATCGCATACCTGACAGTGTTGTCTAAATGCTTCTTGAACTTCCCTATGTTTAGTGTTATGACCACTTCCCTGGGGACTATGTTCAAGTGCCAAACCACCCTCCAGGTGAGTAACCTTTTTCTAGTACCAATGTAAACCTCCCCTGACACAACTCCAGACCGTTCCCTCAGGTCCTGCCACTGGTCACCGGAGAGAAGAGATCAGTGTCTGTCCCCTCACTTCCCCTCATGAGGAAGTTGTATACTATTCACCAAAAAGCACACAGTTGCTTGCCTTTGCTAACCTTCTCTCAACCTTTTTTCTCTACATGCATCTAAGCCCACCAAAGCACTTACCTTTGGCCAGGGCAACTGCAATTTTCAGTAGTGCTTCTGCACAAGCAAGCCCATGCTGTATCAGCTCTCCACAGAGCACCACTGGGTGAAAGGCCAGTGCTAGCAGGAGATCAAAATAGCTTTCAGAAGCTGGAAAGATCCCCTTGTCATAAACAATACAGACTACAGTCATTCAAACAATTAGATAATTATGAAAGTTTACAGGGCTATCAAAAGAATCAGCATAGCAAGAAGCAGCTGCTCGACTCAGAGTGAAAAAACAAGATCAGCAGGAGGGAGGTTTGGGGGATACAAAACAAAAAGCATAGATAGTTTTTTAATGGAAACAACATAGGGCAAAAGCACTTTCTACCAAAGTTTAAAAAACTACTTAATTCATCGTGCCATAAAGCTCTTTGGATTAGTTTTCTTACCAGTCAGAAGATTCTCATTTGGGATACTGTTATACCTGTCCTTAACAGCTACCAGACTAAACAAAGCCAGGCTTTCCTCCCCACAGGAATTTCACCAATTATGTTAGTGGAGGTCATCCAAGTAGCCCATCTCCTGTTCCTTACACTCCAAATATCCTTTCAAATGACACAACATAGGCTGATACCCTCCTCACAGAGAGGCCATCCAGGTTGCAAGAACAGCTGTTCAATGCCTCAGTCTACTGCCTCACAGTCAGGTGACTGAAGTAACCAAATTTGGCAGGTAACCCTTGTATAAATCTAATATTTGAGGTCAATCACACTCCAGCCTCTACAGACAGAGTGCTTTTTCATTAAATGTTTGTGCTTTCCTTTCATCAGACAGGCAGGTCCTGCCCCGGAGCCCACCACCTCACCTGGCTGCCAGGAACTACGTATTAGCTGATTCTGGAGCACCTAAAAGATTAACCTTCCTTATCTCAAGTCCTCTTGCTCATACCCACCCTTCTCTCTCTTCCTCTCATAACTGTACCTGCTTTTGTAATTTCCTTCCTCCCTTGCGTTTGATGTGGTTACATAACCCCTGTCAGCCCTCGTCTCCTCCACCTGGAGAGGTGAACACTGGCACACCTGAGCTGTGAGTCTCTTAAAGGCCCTTAAGACCAAGACAATCATATTGCTTTCACCGCATGCTCCTGATGACACAGAAAGGTATTTTCATGTAGTTGAACCCAAAGAAAACATTTTCTCTTGCCTTTTCCAGAACAGAGATTGTTCTGCAGAAGAACCAGTCAATGGGCTGTGACTGTAGTGAAATTCTGTGGCAAAACTGAGCACTGAACCTTGTTTGCAGATACCTCCCTAATGCTTGTAACTACAAGAACATCTTCATTCTCAAGCCAATGTTGCTCCCTTTTTTTGGCCTTTCACAAACCTTAATGTTCCTAGCATGTCTGGAAAACAGAAACAACAGTGCTGTGACAATGCTGGGGTTAGTTTCACTGGATTTCTCAACAGCAATCTCATCCAGAGTTGTTTACATCACTCTGCCTTGGCCCTCAAGGTTACTTATTTGAGGAGGTTAATGCTGCCCTGCTGAAACAGGTTGTTGAAATGAACCATGTGAACACTAATCTCTTGTGAAGTGCTGCCTGGGCACTGGCATGAGTAGGCTGGCAAACAACTGTGTTTTTCTCAAAAATAAATTAACCCCGTAAACTAATCTTTTTCCCCCTTAATAAGACAGTACCATACTTCTGCTGTTGCTCACAATGAGGCAATAAGCCAGATCGGCGAGATTTACAAGGCAGCTCTTCATGCGTATCAAACTCCTGTTGGAACATTGCAAGTTCACTCATGCCCTTACATGTTGAGATGCCACTGAGGCAGCTCTGCGTGCAATCCCTTGTTGTTGTATTTATTTTCTAGCCTAAGGAACGGTGAGCAATTAGTACATATGAGATAATAATGTACAAGCAAACAATCTCTGTTTTTTCAGGTAGGACCCTGGTTGATACCAGCTATTGGGAATTCAAAGGAAGATGACAGGCAGTCTGCTAAAGACTTCTGAATGTTACTTCAATACTGCTGCCCATAGTCAGCAAGACTAGTGTAATGGTCATGAAGCCCAACTTGAGTGTTCCTACCATTGCTGGAAAGCCTGACTCTAATGTCTTTTTCTCACCTGTGATGTTTGTGTGTATCAGGCCATCCCATGACAAACACTTGGCACTTGCTTCATAGGAACACTTCCTGAGGCAAGGGATTGGTCCTCTTGTCCTACTCTCTTGGGACTGAATTTTCCTTCTAGGAAAGCTACTACAGATCTCTCTCCCCTACGTAAGTCGAACATACCAAGTTCAGCAGCCTGTCTACATGTAGCAGCTTGCAAAATTGGGCCTTAGTAGTAAGAGTGAAACCAGTGAAGTTGAGAGTGGCCCCAGGGAGCCATTGCTTATTGCTTTACAGTAGTGTCCAGGACGTTCTCCCTGCCTTCCAAGTAGTGAAGATGTCACGTTACTCTCCCTGCCCCATGGTGTTTCTTAGGAATGATTTTTTAGTCAGAGCTGATTTGAGATGCAGCATTCGTGTCCCAGTGAGGAAAGTTCACACATTTCAATGTCAAGCCTATGACTAAATCACTCTCTCCTGCTGTCAATTTGGTAATGATCAGTTACCAGTGTAATCTCCAGGCACAACACTATCTTTCCCTTTCTCTTCAATGCCCTTAAACCTTTCTTTATGAAGAATTCAGCACAAATCAGTTCTAAACAAAATTGATTCTGCCAGTGGACGGACTAGGCCACAAGTCCAAGTGTTTGCAGGCACTAGTTTTCTCTGACAGCATCGTGGAATAAACACATCCACCCCATCAGTACCCTTGCCTTTGAAAATCATTGCTAAGTCTGAAAAGGCATAAGTGACACTTGAAAATTCAGAACAGTGACTACAGAGGAGGAGTAGGAATTCTAACTCTTCCATATCTGAAGCTCACTGAAACCAGCAGAATGGAGTGGTTAACTCCATCCAGTGCACCAAACAAGTCTGCAACAAACTTGCAGGCATACCACTGCTCGCATACCAAGCCATCAGGAGACAATTGTTTCTTAAAGAGGTAAGGGGAACGAAAGCTTAATAGGTCTTGATTTTGCTTTCAGAAGGAACATTTACCATGCAGAGGTTTTAGCCAATTTTGTAAAACGTATGAAATCTTGGAGCAGAGCTGTGCCCCGGCCTTCTCGAGGAATATCTAGGAGGTGGTTATGTTACAAACACTGGTTCCTTGAGATAATGTAGCAAGTGCTGTATTTTCAGTGCTTTCTCTGAGAGCTGTCCCCCAAAATTTCTTCTCTAAGCCGTTTACCAAATCAGCTGTCCTCTTTCTAAAAGCAGACTGAGCTATAGTAGTTTTCATGAAAATTATGCACTTTCAGGAAGGAATTCAAAAGTGTTAAGAGGACACCCAGCACAGAATCAGGCCCGCAACTCAAGGCTTAACAGGTCACACAGAGAGGACAGACAAAAATAGGGTGAAGAAAGAAGTTATCTAGCTGTAGTTGTACTCCCCCCCTCAATCACAATAGCCAGCAGCTGGCATCACAGGTTTCAGTTTCATCCCACAGGCCTGGGCACAGCAAACTCATCGAATAGCTCAGTGCCATCGAGACGGATTCCTTTGTGCATGGAAAAACCCTACTGAGTGGTGTGACAGCGCCGTCCCTTCCTGTGAAAACATCAGCGTTGCTATTGCAGCAGCCAAGCAAGGCAATATGGGGGAGGGGGGGGAGGAGGGTACCTGTCAGTAAAGTCATGTTGAAGAACCACTCTTTTTCAGTGACCTGGAGAAATCACCAAGGAAAGAAACACAGGTATAGTTGCACCCCTCACGGCGCAGAACCACTGCCATTATTACAAGTCTGACAGAGAACTACAGTGAACATGAGTGTTTTTCATTACTACCAAATCACCATGATAAGATTTAAGAGCCTAAGTAGATGAAAGGTATTGGCACAGTTACCTCCTGTAGCTTTTTCTTGCAGCAGGCACAGAAGGGAAGCAAGGGTTAGTTGCTTAAATCATGGTTCTTTCAACTGGTCTCTCCTTTGGCTGCTGTCAAGTATTGGGCGTTTCCTCTGTGCACCACAGGGAGATAAAAGTTTTTTCCTACTTGGATTTCACCAATCTCTCCTCTCAAGTACTTGCCATACTTAGTCCAATGACTCATAAAGAACACAGTTGTATCAGGCAGTGCTTTTTTTTTCCCCCTCCCAAAACAACTACATTAGAAGAGCTCCACAGTATACACTGCTCCAGGACACCTCTTTGTGACACCACCTGTGCCAACCTGGCATGGGAAGATCAGCACTGGTGCAGTTTGTACTCTCTCTACTAACACTGACAGATGACTTCCACAAGAAGTCCGGGTTAGTTGCCTGCCAAAACTGTCTTCTAACAGAAGACACTTACTGGTACTGTCCCTAGATCTTAGAAATCCAACAGGGTGATGAAATAGGTCCTTTTAAAGTTCTTTGCAAAAAAAATTTATTAAAATTAGCTCTTAAATTATAATGTTTCTGATTAATCCAGACCTTATATCCATTCAGTTTCATGTTTTGGAATTGAAAAAACAGATCCTCTAAAAATAAAGTCCTATTACTGATGAATAGATGGGACTCTTTACTGAGTAACTGGGATGGCAAAATGGAGAAGGTTAACACAAGGTAGATTCAGCATCCACATACTGTTCAAGAAACACCAGTGTCAAAACAAGCATCCAGGCTGACACAAGCTTTGCCATTTCCTCAGTACTTTAAGAGCTGAGTCCAATGGCTTGGCAGAAAATTCACACACCTGTTGCAGAGATAAAAATCAAGGCCTGTCAGAGCTATTTTAAGAACAGCTGTCTGAATCCAATAGCACTTGTATGGTAATAATAATAAACTCAAAAACATTTAAAACAAAGAATTTTAATAATTTCTCTATAACAAATAATTAGTCAAATAGGCCGAATCCCATGTCATCATCAGATTCTTCAGATTCCTCTTTCTTCTCTTCCTTTTTCTCCTCAGCTGAAGGAAAAAAAGACCAAGCAAATGGTCAGTATAAACACTTTTTGCACCACAGATTTCCAAAATACAAGTTTTGGTGATCTCAGCTCCCATATTATTGACATTTCAGTCTCCACGGTTCATCCCAGTCCCTTTCAACAGCCAAATACGAACACCAAGGGGACACAGTATTGCAGGGATGTGCTTTACACCACCAAGTCTGTTTGATTCTCGGTTCTAAGCCAGACCACTCTTAAGGTGGATAAGGAGCAAATGCTTCTGATTGCCCAAAGGAAAAGTAACTGTTCAGTTTACATGTCAATCACATACTGAACTGCCAAAGTGAACAAGCCTTGAAATCTGAACTAAAGAAGCTGCCTGTGCCTCTCCACTCATACTCACCAGCAGCAGGGGCAGCAGCTGCAGCAGGGGCAGCAGAGCCCCCTCCAGCAGAGACTGCCACTGCTCCTCCAGCCGGCATGCTGGCAAGTTTTCCATTACCTGAGAGGGACAGAAGAGAAAGTATTTACATGCTCATCCCAAGCACAGAGGTTGGGGGAAATGGAAGAGAAGTGACAGTGCAGAAGAAACAGATCCTGTCTCATGTACTGAACCTGTCACTGTTTGCTGAAAGGAACAAGAGGCTGTATCCATGATAAATATGAACTATTCTATGAGAAACACTCAGCAGTTTTAAGCTTCACAAAGGCTTATGCCAAGAACACTGACAGCACCTTACTGGTAATTTTTCTTCTGTGCAGAGTGCCCTATGTTTCTTCTGGAACCTGTCATATAAAAACAGTAGCAAACACATCCAATTTTGCACACCCATGAAGACTGTTCTCTGGATATGGCACAGTAGCCCAGAAATCGATAATATACTCCTGAAGTACCGTATCGGCAGCACTGCTTTGCCCCCCTCACCTCTCTTTTTTTTTAAGGGTATAGAGAACCCCGAGGGCATGACTGGATCACACAGGAGGTAAGGGGAAAGATGTATTTATGGCAAAGAGGACAGCATTTTAAACAAATTCCCCAGCACCCTATGAACACTATTGCATCTCCTTTGAGACTCTTGATTTATGCTCATATTTGGAAAGCCTACTAGTTCTCTGGCATCTGCCTTTCACATACCAAGGCTCCCTTGGCATTCAGAGGTCATGTACACACCATGTTTGCCTGTATTCCAATTTCTGGGAATCGGTTTCTAAATAATTCCGTGTTACTTCAATAAAATAGCAAAGTAAACAAACACGTTTCATATGCATGTCAGTACGTTCTGAGAAACAATTTACTTAAAGTATTACAGAAGGAGATAGCCTAAGTGTGTTGTAAGCTCATGCATAATTGCTCTCTTAGGTCTTCAGATCACATGGACAGAAGTGTCCACGTGCCCTCATAGCAAAGTCAGGCAAAGTCCTGGCAACCTTTAAGCAAAAATACGCCTAAAAGTTCCCTTGTGCCTACACACTTGCAAAAAAATAAAAATTCATTAATCAGAAACCTTTGCACTACCTCAGCTCTGCTTTACTTCAGTCCTATGACCCAGTCAATTCATGTTAAAAGTTACAGCTTAAATCAATCTGGCTTTGGTAAGAACACAAGCTTCTATGGAAGTCAGCACTCAGAGTCTTATCTCAGGGAAAAAGAAATGCCAGACTTGGGGAGCTCTAGAAGGGAGGTGCACTGGAGAGGCTTGTGCTCCTTGCAGAGGGTGTAACTGTGCCCCCCACGCCAACTCACACTGTGTTCTTCACCTTTTACATCAATAGTGCACACAAGTGGGCAAACACAAAAAATCCAGAGACCCTGAAGGAAAGCTGACTCTTTCTCCAGTAACATGTCCAGAAAACTGTATCATGAGCAGACCACCAGTAAGCTCATACATGCTTAAGTTCTCCAGTTTAATATGGTCCACAAGCGAAACCCAGCAGGTACTGGCACTGACCTGCAGGGAATTAGAATGGACCTGGATTTCAGCCAACTCAGCTGCGATCCAGCATGGAAGTTCTCGACCACAAAGCTAAACGGATGAACAATCAGGGAGTTGGCAGCAGTTCCACGTTCTCAGATCTAAGTTATCAAAGTAGCAGAGGCAATACCTGTAACACTCCAAGACTCTACTTACCCTGAGCAATTACATCTTCAATGTTTTTTCCATTCAGTTCACTAATAACCTGTGTGAATAAAGTTTAGAATGTTAATACTTTCAAACCAGCATGAGAATAAGCTACATTTAAACAAGTTCTGATTAATCATCATGTACAATGGCTCCATCCTGATGCTCACGCAGCCCCGAAATTCTTTATTTCTCAGTGGAAGGAAAAGGACATTGAAATGAAAACTTCCACCAAGTCTTTTATATTTTTCTGGGAAAGCTTTTTAAAGAGATCTGTTACAGTAAATTCATAATGAATCCAAAGATCTTGCAGAAAGGAGGACACACAGATGTTGTGGAGCCAATTAGCAAACCCCACTAATGGTGTTAGTAGTCCCTGAGGGACTGTTAACATTTCTTGCTTAATGCCCCCTGGGAAGCACTGGGTCCTGTACCAAAAACCACAGGGTCCCCTTCCCAGCTTTGCCAAATGTTAACAGCCAAGCTAGCTATTGTATGCTTGCACTGGAACACAGAGTCCCAACTTCAATTTTACTACCATTATTGTATAACCAGGGATGAGGAAAGCAAAACACAAACCCAAATATTGCTAAAGCAAGCCAGCGCTTTAAAATAATGCCCCAGACCTTACTGATGAGTCCTGGCTATCAAGAGTCAGTGCTGAACACTGCTGAGTAGCCAAAGCCAAAGGACTTCAACCAAGAGTTTTCCAATAGGCACCTTCTGCTCACAGAGAACGTGGGACGTGTGAAACGCTGTGCCTGCGTTCTTGCTCCATCCAGGAGAAAGGTGCTTTTAAGACTTCACTACGTTTACACTGGTTTAAGATACAGCCAATGCAAATAGAAAAGGATTAATTAATTATGACCAAAACAATTTAAGAAGGTATTAAACCTAAACAAGACAAAGACAAAACACCTGGCACTTAACCTGGAGCACCACAAGTTCAAACCAACATCCCAAACAATGAAAAGGATGCTGTCAGCTCAGCCAAACCCACTGTCTGGTTGAGCCTATGATAAAACACTATTTCCAACTGGGAAAATAACTTCTTTTTGCCTCTACCTCTCTGGAAACACTCCACATATGAGTACGGCGTAGGTGATAAGATCATTTTATTGGTTCTTTTTGTTGTTTTTCCCCATGGCCACTGATTTTTTAAGTCCACAATGCTGAATATCTGTGATATTACAAGAAACATTCTAGTTAACGTACTCTCTTCTTCAAAAGTCTTTAAACACAACCATTTCAGCATTTATTTTCAAAATCTTCCTACATCCTAGTATACCTTTAAAATCCATGTTAGGATTTGCCTATGTTTCTTGGTGAGGAAACAAATGGTGCCTTGCAGCACACTAAGTAAGAATGTAAGACTAAAAATCAGACCTTCAGAAGTGTTAGTTCTGAATCAATACTGACCAGAAACTAAAATCAAATAGGAAGTACAGACTATACATGATGTCAAAGCAGAACTTATTTTCAATGTGTACTCACTTGTAGCCACCATCTCACTGAGAATGATTAGACTGAACAACCAAAAGTCAGCAACAACTCACAAGAGACCTTTGTGGAGGACATGCATTGGCAAAGAAAACCAGACTTAACTAAAGTTGTAAAACCAGCTGTGATTGGCTCAGCAGCGTTTTAGAAATCACACACGTAAGGGCTACCAAACGTCGGCACAAAGTAAGGGCAGATCAACAGCGAGGCAACCAGAACACTGAAGCCAAGGGAATAGCTCCAATGTCTGGCGCTGGCTGGGACGCAACCACCTGGCATTAAGAGGCAACGCCACCTTGTTCATGCGTTCATCGTCCGTCTCGATGCCGACGCTGTCGAGGATCTTTTTCAAGTCCTTGGACGTGGGGGACTCGTTGCCCCCGAGCACAGCGAGGAGATAAGCAGCGACGTAACGCATCCTGCAACACAGGAGAGCAGCGTCCTCAGCGCCCACGGCTGAGGGCAGACCCAGGGGAACCCATGTCCGCACCCTGCCCGCTACAGCCCTCTGGCTCCGCTTGTACAGGAGCACCCGCGCACCCTGCACTCTGCCCGCCCTCTGTCAACCCGGGGCCCGCACACGGCAGGCCGGCAAACGCTCCCGCTCTGCGCCGAAGGAACGCGGCGCCCGGCGTTCGGCTAAGCCCGTCCCGTCCCTCCGCCAGCCTCGGCCCAGCCGCAGGCCCGGGAGCACATGGCCGCCATCCCCCAGCCCACCGCCCGCAGTGGTCTTTCCCAAGCCCCGCGGGCTGAGGCGGGTGGGCCGGGCGCGACCATTCCCGCGGGTGGGGGGTGGGGGGGAGCCCCGCGCACTCACTTTATCGGCGGCGGCGGGACACGGGCCTGGGGCGTGCGCTCGCGAGGGCCGCGCGGCGGGGAAAGGGAAGGGGCGGAGTATCGGCAAAGCCTTCTTCCCGACACACCTCAATAACGAGCGCTGCCATTGGGCCGCGCCGGCGGCGCGCGGGCACACCAATGGGGAAGCGCGAGCGCGGCCGCCGCCGGCGCGGCCGATAGCGCATGCGCAAAGCGTGGCCGCCCATGCTGTCCGGAGAGTGCTGGGAGACGTCTTGACACTTGTTGGGATGGCTGTAATTCCCAAAACGCACAGTCACAGGGTCTTCTAGCCGGGAAAAGGCCTCTGAGATCACGGAGCCCAACCTGTGACCTAACACTGCCATGTCAACTAGACCATGGCCTTAAGTGCTATGTCCAGTCTTTCCTTGAACACCTCCAGGGACGGTAACTCCACCACCTCCCTGGGCAGCCCATTCCAATGCCCAAACACCCTTTCTCTGAAGAAATTCCTCTTAACGTCCAACCTAAACCTCCCCTGGTACAGCTTAAGACTGTGTCCTCCAGCTGCAGCACCCTGCCCTGCCCTGCCCTGTGGTCTGCACAAGCCCCGCTGATCCACACACTGTGTCCTGGTATTTGTTCATTTTGTATCTGCACAGAGAGGGGCACTGGGTGGTAAAATCACAAAGTCAGAGCGCATCTCAGTGCAGACATAAAACAAGGTGTGGCCTCACCAGTGCTGAGTACAGGGGAACAATCACTTATTGTGTCTCGCTGGCTGCTCCAAGGTCATCGAGTCCAACCATTGACCAAACATCACCATGACAATTAAACCATAGCGCTAAGTGCCACGTCCAGTTGTTTCTCCAAGATCTCCAGAGACTGTGACCCCACCACCTCCCTGGGCAGCCCACTCCAATGCCTGACCACCCTTTCCATGAAGAAACATTTGAGTGCTGGGCCCAGTTCTGGACTTCTCACTTCTGTAAGGGCACTGAGGTGCTGGAGCGAGTCCAGAGAAGGGCAATGGAGCTGGTGAAGGGCCTGGAGCACAAGGCCTATGAGGAGCGGCTGAGGGAGCTGGAGTTGTTTAAGCTGGAGAAAAGGAGGGTCAGGGGAGACCTTATCACTATCTACAACTGCCTGGTGGGGGTTGGCCTCTTCTCCCAGGCAACTAGTGGAAAGGACAAGAGTCCTGACATCAAGGAATCAATTAGGTTGGAAAAGACCTCTGAGATCATCAAGTCCAATGTATGACCAAACACAACTTTGTCAACTAGACCATGGCACTAAGTGCCATGTTCAGTCTCTCCTTAAACACTTCCAGAGACAGTCATTCCACCACCTCCCTGGATAGCCCATTCCAATGCTCACCCTTTCAAGTGAAGAAATTCTTCCTAATGTCCAACCTAAACCTCCCCTGGTACAGCTGGAGACTATGTCCTCTTGTCGTGTCACCGGTTACCTGGGAGAAGAGGCCGCCCTCTCCCCCCACCACACAGCTACAACTTCCTTTCAGAGAGGCCCCTTTGAGCAAGGGCCGCTTCTCGCAGGGCACCAGCACCGGGGCACCGGCCGGGAGTCGCCGTGCGGGGGCCTCCCCCTCGGGGCGACACGGGGAGCAGCACACACGCCGCCGAGGGGCCTCGACAGACAAAACGCGGCGACACAGCGGCTGGAAGCAGCTGCCCTCCGGGTGCGATGAGGGCTGGCTCGGCAGCCCCCAGCCTTGCGCCCTCCGGGGCTCGCAGCCCCGCACCGTTTCTCTCCGTGGATTTGCAGCGAGTGAGCACAACACCCGGAGCTGCCCGTGCCTCCCGCTCCCTTGGAGCCCAGGAGAGCCGCACCGGGACCGGCTGCGGTGCCGTCTCCGTGTCAGGAAAATCTCCTTTCGTGACAGCGCCGTGGCCGCAGCACGCCTGGCCCTGGGGCTGCCCGGGGCCGCCCGCCCCACGTCCCGCCGCCTTTGGCACCTCCCCCGCCCCGTCCCACCCCGGCAGCGCGGCTCCCGAGAACTTTGCAGGAAGTGCCAGGCAGAGCCCGGCCCAGCCGAGCCCTGCTTAGACTGCTTAGACGCGCTTGTTGAGGGTCGAGGGCCGGAGGGGTGAGACAAGCGGGGCCGTGCTCGGCGGGACACGGTGCGCGGGGCCCGGCTGGAGCTGCTACCGTGGGTCGGGACGGCGGGATGTGGGGTGGCGGGGCCAGGGGCAGGGCACGTGTGGACAGTTCGGGACCCGTGTGTGTGTGTGTGTCCATGTGTGTGTGTGTGTCCATGTGCGGGGATGTGTCCCTGTGCAGGTTTGTGTGCTCGTGTGCGGGTCTGTGTGTCCGTGTGTGGGTGTGTGTGACCCTGTGCAGGTTTGTGTGTCGCTGTGTCTGTGCCTGCCTGTGCACAGGATGTACAGACTCGTGTATGGCAGCACACCCTGAGCTGCTTCTGTGGCCTCTCCAGCCTGGGCAGTCCGTATCTCCCCTTTGGTTCCTTCACCATCAACAGCTTTACAAAGCTATAGCAGATGGTCTTTTTTCTTACACATGTGTTGTGTACAGCCTGTTTTGTAAGAAATGCTCACCTTTATACTAAAGAAGCAGTTTCACTTTTATCCCATTGACACTTGGTTCCTCAATGGGGTTTGACGAGGACCTGTCGAAGTTTCTGAGCTGCCTCTGGGCTCTGCTTCCTGTTCTTGTCATTACATTCCTGCTCGTTCAGGGAGATGGGTGTGACGGATGTGACGCCTCCACCAAACTGTGCCTTGGGAACATCAGTCCTGCCGTGTCCCTCAGGTTAACAGTAAAAGCACTGCTCCTCAGGGTATTGCTAGGGCATTAGCTTGTTTCTGCTGGCCTTGAAAGTAGGAGCCAAATTTGTTCTAGTTCTGCATCACTCATTCAAACTTTTGTTCACCTATTTGATCCATGGCAGAGTTTACAAAGAGCTCAGGATATTCACATCATAAGTTAGTTTAATTGTCAAGCTCAGGAGGAGTTGCAAAAGATAAGGGAATTGAAAAGAGCAGGAAACAAGGTACTTTTGGAAGTATGTGATTACTGGTATAAAAAGAAGTGTGGTGCCTCTGCTCATCTTTGAACTACCTGTGTGCTATGGTAATAGTGTCTTCTTTTAAAAGTCGTAGATGGATGAAGGCTTCTTCACACTCAGAAAGCAGAGGAGTAATTAATTTGTTCAAATTTTGTACTTCTGCTCATTTATGTTTGAGTCCTTCTCAGCAGGCACTACGTGATATCTACTTTTTCCCTCTTCCTTTGTCTGTGGAGGATGCTGAGGGGAAGAAACAGGGACTAGCTGGTAACTAGCTGGCCACAGCTCTGTGCCTGGTTTGCGCTTCCTCAAGAGCCCAGTCTGACTGCGCGGTCCAGTGCTCCTGTGTCACGGATGTGCCTTTCCTAACCCCGTCCCTGGCCCTGACACGTTTTCTCTGCTGCCTTTTGCCCGCTCACTTTTATCCCATTGACACTCAGTTTCATAACTGGGTTCAATGAAGACCCATCACGGTCTGTGAGCTGCCCTTGGGCTTTGCTTTTGGCTCAGCTCTCCCTGCCCCGGTTTCCTTCTCCACTTGTAAAGCTTCCCACTAAGGCACTTGGAAATCTGCATAAGGAATAGGCATTTACATTTGTATCTTTTAAAGTTAATATTACTATTTATTCTGGGAAAACTGAGGTTTTCGCTAGGAGGAGAAGCCTCTGTGGCATCTGTCACCCTGCATTTCTGTGCTCTCTGCCCACAAGGCTTTCAGTAACATGCATGTAATCCTCCTTGCCCTTTTGCTTTGATTATAAACTGTTTCCAGCCACTCTGGGCTGGGGCAGGAGGCCTTCATGGTGTACTCGTGTTCTCTTTCAGCTCCATCTTTCCTCCTCCTCCTTGTCCCGGCTGCCTCGTGGTGCCGCTGGTTCCTGCCTGCCTGGCAAGTCAGAGCATGTCCAGACCCCATGGAGGAGATGGAGAAGATGGTCGAGCTGCTGAGCCTCTGGGACAAGTGTGGGGAGGGGACTTCGGGGGCTCCTGCGCTTGCTGGCCCCTGTCTTGCAGGCAACAGACTGAACCTGGATGTTTATCCTGATGGCTGCTGCCATTTCCTCTGGCTGTTGAAGGAGCAACGGGAAGAGGTGCTCCAGGTGGAGTTCCTTCGTCTCAGCAGCAACGATTGCCTCATTGGCACCACGCTGGACAGCCTTCCTCATCTGGGGCACCTGAAATCCCTGGTGCTGAAAGGTAAATTGGCTCGTCACCATCCAACTTTTCTAGGCTCGGATTTTCTGTTAATCTTTCTCTCCAAATCTGCAGGACAAACTGCCCTTGGAAGTGTTTTGTTCCAGTGCCCCTTACCTCAGCTTTGGCTCTTAGCCTTGCTCAGAGCTGCATGCAGATTTCAACAAGATACAGGTTTTATTTCCTTCGTTTCTACAGCTGCCTGGGGATCAGTTTTTGGGGTCTGGTTGAGTTGATGCTGCGGCATTTGCTTTAGCCACTCTCTTTAAGAAGAGCGTTTTTTGCTGTTATTCGAGAAGAGGGGGATTGAAAGGTGTTGGATTTTTTGGTAAATGTTTAGCCCCTCTTTAATTTTTGGAAGTATAATATACTGTCTTTTCTGCATTTCCATCTGAATGAATCCATGCTTAAGTCCTTGCTTACTGCCAATAACTATACATTTAGCAGAGTTCAGGACAGACCAGAAGAGGCTGTTCAGCATTTTATCTAAAGTATGACTCAGGGCATGCATGTAATTTGGCAAAGTGTAATAACTGGTAGAGCTATAAATATTAGATCATTATTTGAACTTCCTCATCTCTTTATTGTGGGAGGATCTCAATACAAGTGATATAATTTCTATATCAGACTGAATCATTTGCTCTTTGGGAGGTGCCATTTTAAAAACAAATAAGAGAAAAAAGAGGGAGTTTGTGGACAGAATTCAGGGTTCTAGCTGAAAACTGAAAAGACTGAGGTTCATTTCTACATCTACCACAAATTCCTCATGTGAATAATTTGAGATACTTTTCCATCTTTAGTAAGGTGATGATAACAGCAATACCTTTTATTAGTCCTGTTTAGTGAGGTGTACACACACCCTGAGCATCCTGAAATGCAATAAAATAATGCACTAAGATTTTCTTAAGTACAAAGTGAAATGTGTCTGAGGGTTTGGTTGTTCTCATTTTGCACCATTATGCAGCATAAAAAGTATTTGGTGCCCTCTGCTGTATGTGGATACAAATAGAGAGCAGGGGAGGACGAGTAGGAAACAATGAACAAATAGAGAAGCTTCCTTTTGTTTGCTCAACTTATTTTCCATGGGTGCAGCTCTTCTCCAATTTGAGTGTCACAAGTTGGGTGGCGAACTTGTATCCTTCTTTCTCTGTGCTGTCTGGCCTACACAAAACTGAATTACCTACTTCCCCCCCGCATTTTCACTGCTTTCGCTATATCTGCCCTCCAGTCTTGCAAGGACAGGTCTCGGTTCTGGGCTCTGTTTGTTTCTTGACAGCATGGACAAAGCCTTGAGGACAAGGACTATCTTCTTAATCCATAAAGTGTTGTGTGTTGGCCACTGATGCTGGTGAGGAAGAGGTGGAGAAGGAGAGTAGGAGTCTTGGAGGTATATGGGCCACCTTGCTGAAGGGTGGTAGGTGTGTGGGGTGTCCCGGCTAGTTCTGAGCTTTGACTCCAGATGTGTTTAGCAGAGCTGTACTGGTTCACTGTGGCATCTAGATTTTGTAACAGATTTTTACCGTTACAGCCCTTTCACTGATCAGGAAACTGAGGCATGAAGCAGAAGACTCACTTCTCGTCCAGAGAAGAGCAACAAGTCTGGTGAAGGGACTTGAGCACAAGCCCTATGAGAAGAGGCTGAGGGAGCTGGGGTTGTTTAGTCTGGAGAAGAGAAGGCTCAGGGGAGACCTCATCACTCTCTACAACTCCCTGAGAGGAGGTTGTAGCCAGGTGGGGGTTGGTCTCTTCTCCCAGGGAGCTATCAGTAAGACAAGAGGGCATGGCCTTAAGCTCTGCCAGGGGCCGTTTAGGTTGGATATTAGGAAGAAATTCTTTACAGAGAGGGCAATCAGGCATTGGAATGGGCTGCCCAGGGAGGGGGTGGATTCTCCATCGCTGGAGGTTTTTAAGATGAGACTGGATGTGGCACTTAGTGCCATGGTCTAGTAACCACGGTGGTGTTGGACCAAGGATTGGACTTGATCTGAGAGGTCCTTTCCAACCCGGCCGATTCTATGATTCTCTGAGTACTTTGTAATCAGTGCTGCTCATTGTAATCAGTAACTCCCCATCTCATGAGTCTCTGGGCTAAGGAGTCTCACATGAGGCTGGTGAGGTATCCCTGTAGCATACTGACTTCTTCTTCTACTTCCCTCCACACCCAGGAGGCCATGCTAGAGATAAGTTTGGTTGCCATCAGCGTGGCTCCCTGACAAGCTTGCCACAAGACTTTGGGAACCTGAAGTGTCTCACCCACCTGGATCTCAGCTTCAACAGACTCTCCACCTTGCCGAGCTGCATTGTCCACCTCCCCAATCTCCGTGTGCTCCTGGTGAGCTACAACAGCCTGGTGGCACTTCCTGAGGACTTTGGCTGTCTTAGCAAGCTGACTTTCTTTTCTGCTATGAAAAATCAGCTGACGGACTTACCTCAGAGCATTGGGGAGCTGTCAATGCTGCAGAACCTGGATCTTTCAGAAAATCTTTTGCAATTGCTTCCTGAAGAAATTGGGAATCTGCACAACTGCAAAGAGCTGGTTCTCTCTGGGAATTGCTTATCAAGCATCCCAGACTCCTTAGGTATGTATTTTATAGGGGAAAAGAAGACATGGGCTTGCCAAGCTTTTGGTACAGCGTAGCACCTCTGAGGCCCTTGGTCTCTGTCCCCAGAGCTGTTAGCACGTTGGAGCCAAATGAAAGGGATATCTGGAAGAAACGTGCTTGGTTCAGTCAGTCCCTTCGAGCATTAATGGCTCTCTGGAGCACACTTTCTGTTCCTGTGGATCAGCGACATGGCTAAGATCTCAATACAATTTACAATCTGGCCTGGCTGGTTTCGGGTTGCACCCAGGACTGGAAACAGAAGAGCTGGGGTTTGATGGGATGCAAATCTGGGCTTGAAATCACAGTGTACAGTGTGGACAACTCCATGGAACTGGGCTCTGACTCTGCTGCCCAGCCTCCTGGCTCTTGGATCCTCTATTACTTTGTACCCAAGGTTGTTATTGATGCTGTCACAGAAGTGTCTTACATCCACACTCATAGCTGGGTGCTGAAAAGCAGGGGACAGAGGAGGTTGTGTTGCCTCTCAGCTAATTCGCTGCACCCATTTATTCTGTGAGCTATAGAGATGTTTGGCTTTTGCGCTTTTCCCTCATTACATGTGCGTTTATATGGGATGAGGAAGGGGGGGTTAGAGCTGATGTGTGACACAATTAACGACTTCTTGTTCTAACCTGCAGCCAATTTGAAGTCTCTGCGTGAGCTGCGTCTCCACAGCAATTTCCTGGTGACGGTCCCTGCCTCGCTTGCCAGCCTGCCCAACTTGTCCAGACTTGCTCTGCAGAACAACTGCCTCCGTGATGTCCCCGCTGAGATCCAGGCCTTGCCATTTGTGGACCTCCATGGCAATCCCTTAGGAGAAGCTGAACCATCTCTACAGGCTGGTAATTGCAAGGCTTCTGCTGCTGTGTGTTCTGCCCAGCTGTTCTCTCACTCAGCCCAGCATGGTGTAGATGGGTTTGGATTAGAGAAGACAAGCAGGGGGGAATCAGATCAGCCTTTATTTGTCTGGAATAATTATTAGGTTGTAAGGATACAGACAGTACTAGTTATGTTTTTGTGAGCCCAAGCCTGATCTGAAGAGCTCAGTGGTCCCTGGAATTGGGCTTTCTCAATAAGGTTTTATAGTGGAAGTGAAAATGGGATTCACAGAAAATGGATCAAGAGAAGTCTCTGACTGAGGTCCAGCCTTTTTAGCAGACGTGAGCACCAGTTCTTGGACTTGCTTCGTAGCCCTAAGGCTGTGGTGGCTCATGCTAGAAGCTCAAAGAGCACTGAGAGGTCATTCTGCTATGCAGTTACCTCCTGCTTTCCTGTGGTTCACAGGCTACAGGGGAGCAGCTCTTTGTTCAAGGTGAAGGTGATGAATAAGCAGGAATCTGAGAGGGTTTCCCAATGGTGCTCATGTTCACAGGAGCGAGCACTGATTCCCAGGGGTGGCCCCAGGCAATCAAACATGGCCCTGAGAGCTGCAGGTCTGGTAGATTGAAATATTTCCTGATTCCCTCTGCTTCTGAGCTTCCTGGGGGGAGAGTCAGCATTTCCTTGTCTTGGGACCTCTAGGCCTCTTGCCATCCTCCTGCTGCTGCTTGATCTGGAGCTCGCTGCAGTGTGAGCAGGGTTCCATTAGTGGCTTCTGTCAGATTAGGATTAAGCCAAAACTGTTCAGCATTTTTTGTCTACTCTGGTTTAAGTAACCTCTGTCTCCTCCTCCTACCCAAACCTTCTTATTGCCACAGATGAATCCAGTGCTAGAAGGCTAAGAAGACTCTCCTGTAGATTAGGAAAGAACAGGTAAGCCTCTGTTACGAAGAACTTACATTACTGTGGTGTGACAAGGTCCCAGATGAGATTGGTGGAAGGTGGGTATTGTATTGCATGAGTGTATAGGCTTATAGCCTCAGCAGGGCAGTCAAACACAAGTATGAGATTCTTCTGTTGTTATTTGGAGGGCTGAAGTCGTTGCACAGTGTCATACATTCATGCATTTCTTCTACAAGCTTTCCTGTCACCTCTGAAGGCTGCGAAGTGGTCCTGCCCTGTGACATCCATTTCTTCTTTCCACCGGGGGCTGTCTCTGATCCTCTGTTGATCAGCTTCCGACTCCTTGAACCGGACCCTCAGTGGGTAAAGCTTAAACACCATGATGTCTTGCTGAGTAGGGTCCTGGAGCTGCAGCCTCATGGGGTCAAATTCCAGCAGGTGAGGACACATCTAGGTCACCTCCTGATAAATCTGCCTTTGCAGTAACTCATCAGAGTCTTCTGAGAGAGGCTTTTGGGACTTTTCAGAGCGCTACCCCCATAACTGCTGCTTTTAAATATCTGCAGGACTGCCTTTCAGAGAAGCCCCACTGCAAAGATTCAGAAAGGACATAGCCAGCTTCCCTGGCACTGTGCTGGCCTGGTGCCTTTGCCTTCCCCACTGCTCCTAATTCAGCTGAGCTGTAACCTTTCTCACTCACAACTCTCCTGCTATGCCAGAGGATAAGTTCTGTTTCAGCATCTGGCCGTAGCTTGCAAAGAGAACGGTTTGCATCCTTCTATAAACATCTGATTGTGTGGTTTTCACCCCCAGCCTCATCATGGCTAACAGCAGCTCACTGCAGAAGTTGCTTTGCCCTTTCTACCCAGAAACTGCTGAACTTTTCCTGCTGTCCCACTCCATAGCGGACCCGACACCTCCTGTCACCTCCCCAGAGACTGCAGGGTAGAGCAGATTCCTGCACTCCCAGCATATGGGTTGTGCTTCACCTTCCCCCTTCTTGTTTGCACAGGAAGCAGAGCTGGGCTTTGTTTTATCCTTTCTATTGGTGTCTCACAGGAATGCTTTTTTGCCAGGAGGTGCAGATCTGGATGCCATTTGTTCCACCTCAAATTCGTCACCAGCATGAGGTGGTAGTTCGGACCTTCAGTGGGCAGAGCTGGAGTGATCTGAGAACGAGAGTGGAGTGGAAGAGAGGATTAATGGTGAGCAGATTGAAACGATCAGCGACACACATTGGTGCTCTTTGGTTTTGCCCAGCCAACAGTGAGCCCATTTGAAACATCTCATGAGCTGTATTTTGACCAGCTGCTATAAAATGTAGTGGATTTCAGTTCCAGGTTTCCTCTCTCATGGAGTTGTGTCTCCTGAAGGTGGTGAGTTGCAGCCTGCCATGCTTCATCCCTGTTCTAGTGCTTTCATCTGCTTGGCTGATACCGGTCCTTATTTTCCTGCCTTTATTGTATTAAATTATATGCCTACATATTTTCTTCCCTGCCTTCTGTTACAGACGGCTCACTGCAGTGTCCTTCACTTCTCTTGGTTCCTTGTTGTGGGTCAACTTGTGCAAGATGAATGCAAAGTGCCAGCAGAGGGGACATTGCTCTTTTCCAGTGTGGATCCAAACATCAAAGTGATCTTTCCTCCTGGAGTCACCAAAGAGCCTCGCAGTGTCAAGATGCAGGTATGCATGCTTTAAAAAACAACCTTTGGTAAGCTGTGGTGCAGCTGTTGTCCCATGCCAAGTACCGGATGTCTGCCCTGGGGTAATTCCTGTCTGACATGGGTGCTTCATGGGCTGACCCATCTCAGATCACCTTCTTTCTTAACTTTCCTGCCTGCAAAATGGGCCATGCTGCAAGCTGTCCTGTGGGGTGTCCAGCAGACCAGCAGGTAGCTGCTATAAAGGGGACACAAGGAGATTTTGCCTCTTTTTCCCTTGCAAAACGGAGCTTGGCAAAACAGCTCAGTGACACTTGGGTGGAGAGAAATCTAATGTGGATCTAATTTTAAAGCCACACCACTAAAATTAATTGTTCTGTGTAGTTGCTAGATAGTGCTAAATGCTATTGTAATATCTTGGTCTGTCCCAGCTTGCAGGTTGCCAGACTTCAGCCAAAGTTCACTGTGCTTCTGTTTCTCACTGGGTCCTGAGGCAAGAGCAGCATTTGCCTGCTGGGTGCTGGGGGAGCTGAGTGAGCAATGTGGGAATTTGGTATGTGACTGCTCTGCTCACTGTGCTGTCTGCCATGTCCAGGTGCTGCAGATCCCTGCGAAAGCGATGAATGAAATCATAGCCGATGCAGAGTGCAAAGCCAGTCCCCTGATCTGCCTCTCGCAGGACTCCCTGGTGGATTTTCTCAATCCAGTGACAATTCAGCTACCCCTCCCGCCCGGAGTCACAGGTTAGTTTATTCCTAAAACTGGTAAAGAGAAATGCCATGTGTGGGAAACCACAAATGGCAAGCTGAGAATTTTATTTGCCTCTGCTGTTGATAATAAAGCTTGCTGCTTTTCCTGCAAAATCTATCTGCTGAGTGAGTGGTGGTATAGGGTGATGGGAGCTGAAGGTAGTTCAGATCCATCAGATCAGTGCTGGCCTTCACAGACCAGATAAGCTGGGAGAATAGCCTTGGCAAATGGGTTTCTCTATCAAAACGCATGTGTATGTAGACTGCTGGTTTCAGTATGGTGAACTGGACAGTCACTCCTGCCAACCGAGGAGATGCTTGGTAAAAGGGCTTTGATTCATGATTGGGAATAGCTTGGAACAGGAAATGAAGATGCTGCCTCCAGGGATCTGCCTTCTCTTTTCCTTGCTCATGACTCGGGTGCTGAGGCACTGCAATTAAAACTGTATGATGATATGCTAAGCCATATCCCAGTCTCAATACTGCTAAAAAAGTGAAAAAGCCTCAGTTGTGCCAGGGATTCTTCTGTTTGCTGAGTACCCCATGTATCCTAATTCCTATTTTCTTTGATCTTTCCTGGCTTTCTTGTGAAGAAGTAAAATTTGTTTGGGTGTGATATGGTCTTTGTTATAACACTACTCGGTATTTTATGTCTGAAGGTGCATCAGGGTTGGAAAGTCTTTGGGATGTACATTAGAAAGAGAACTTAATTAGATTTTGGTGTTGAGAATTGTCAAATGAATCTGCTGGTGGAAATCAGCACACTATCATTTTAAGTCTGCATATTTTGCCATAATACCCTTGAAGCATTGGGATAGCACAATCCTTTTGTTGCTTCTCTTCTTTGAGCAAAGTTAAGTCCTGGATGTTGAAGGCCATGAGCCTTAATTTGGTGCTTTTAAAAAGTAGATCACCCAAACCTGTGGCTGGATTTGTAAAGCAATGAATAAAGGCTTCTACTGCCTATAGCATCTCTTGATTGTTGTTGTCTTTAGGGCTAAATTTGGATCAGTTAAAGCTGCGTCTTCTCCATGGTGACCTGGAGGGCCAAACGTGGGATGACATTACCAGTCAGGTGGTGCTGAAATTCACTCATATTTATGTGATGTTTGAAGTCACTCACTTCTCCTGGTAAGTGCAGGATTAGTCCTGAGGAAAAGATGGGATGTTCATCTGCCTTGCTTTTCCTACACTCTGACCAGAAGTCATGCCATTAACCCTATCTGTTTGCTTTTCCCTTCCCTTTTCCCTTTGCAAGTCAGGCCCAGTTTAGCACTTTGTCTCTACCCATCATTTTTTAAAATCTTGTGGGTATGACACTGGTTTTTCTATCTGGACAGGATCCCTCATGTTTCTTAATTCCTTGTCTGCCAGGTACTGGCTGTGGTACACCACCAAGACCTACATTGAAGGCATTGCCAAGAAGGTCTATGAGCGGCTGCGTCTGTACCAGGTGAACTTCATTGCGCTGCAAAGGAAGAAGGATCCTGAGCAAGTCCTGCTACAGTGTGTCCCCAAGCACAAGGTCTGATCTGGGTTCCTTTGCCTTGCTCCTGAGCTTCCTGGGCCTCCATTTATAGGATATAAGGGCAGCAGTGCACCAAATGGTCCTGTTTACTGCCCCAGAGTCATGGCTGGGGTGTGCTGTCACCACACTGTTCGTGGTGTGATACTGACTCACAGGGAGCTAGCTGGGGGAAGAAGGAAACCTCATTCTGCGCAGTGGCAAATGCCATGCACTGATTTTCTATCCTGAGGATTGGGCTGTTCAAATCAGCTGAGCCACAGTTACTGGCCATGTGTATGCTGTTAGCATCCAGCAAACATGAGGCAAAACATGTTGGCTTAAACTTAAAGTTAAAGCTTACACGTCACTTGTCTGACACGGGCTAGTGGTGTGGGCAGCAGCACTGCTTTGATTTCATTTGGAGTGGTTAGAAATGGTACTCTTCCCAATGTTCCTTGCTGTTTACAGTTCAAGCAGTGGACAGAACATATGACCCCTCCTTAACCTGCTTCAGTGCAACATCAGGTTAGTTTATGCTACGAGTTTGAGCTAATCAGGCTGACTTTGTAGGGAAGATGGGAAGCATTCATGCATTCTCTTCTGCTGCCTCTGCTCTAGGGGTATCAGCCCTGAGCAGTGTTGCTTCAGATGTTGGCAAAGAGAGTGTGCATCTGTGTTTGTGGAGCGTGTACCTTGGCAGGCACTGCCGCTTGGTGAGGTGAGGGTTATATTATCAGACTGCCAGTACTGGGCTGCATGTCCGGCTCTGCATAATCCTCTGATCTGGTTGCTTCTCTTAATTTGTTTTGTACTGAAATGACCTGTGGACACAAGCATCTGCAAGGATTCTTTATATCTTGGATTCTGGGCTAAAATTATCTCTGGAGGAGGCAGCAATGATACTGACAGTGAGATCCTGGTTTGGGCGTGTCTGTATTCCTGCTAGGGGTGGTCATGGGGTGAGAGAGGTTTATTTTTAAAAACAGAAGGAAGAATAGACATTTTGGGCCTAAGCTGACTCTTGCATTGCCTCCGACTCACCAAGTCTGCCACTGTGATCACAGACTGCAAAGCCAAAGTGAGCTCTGGTGTATTGTATGAGCTGTTGCAGCATGTGTCTTTTTGCAGAGAAAATGTCTTTTAATGGTATATTGTGAGTGGGATATGGTAGCAAGTAAATCCCTCCCTGTCTTTGAAGGTTACTGACGTATTAAAAAAGATACATTGCGGAAAATGCTTTTTTTAAAGTCAGCTTTGGGATGGCCTATCTTTATTAGTCTGCACAGACTGGTTTTTATTTGAGAGGAGACATAAAAGGCACAAAACTCAGAGCACCATTTCTTTGTCTTTAGTGAATGTACTGGGGATAGCAGGAGGGAGGTGTTTGTTCATTTGTTTACACCCTTTTCATGTGAAATGGTCTTCCCCTTTTGAAGGTGAGTGAGAGGAATATCAAGAATGTAGGGACATGGGCAAGGGGACAGACATGCTTCAGACCAAACACGGTGTCCTGTGTTGTCATCCTTGTCAGGTTGACCCAGTGCTGCAGAGGCTGAAGAAGCGCTATCAAGGACCTGAGCCATCCGACATGGTGGAGATGTTTGAGGGAGAGCAATTTTTTGCAACTTTTGAGGGAGGCATCAGCATCTCTATGGGTATGGCAGTATTGGGCTCATTCTGCTGCTCCCTACCTCTTGTGCTCCTCTGGCCCCAGGCACGTTTCTGCTGGGGGCTGTACTCATCCACGACATCCCTCTCTGTCTGCAGTTTGACCACTGCTCACAGCAGCCAACCCATGATATAGTCACCTTCTCTGGTCACCCATCTTTTGTGTCTGCTTTTCCCCATGAAAATACTGTTTGCACACTTTCATTTCTTCTCATGCTCTTGTAAACCTGCAGAGGGCAATAGCTAAATGTGTTTATTTTATGACTGATCTGCTCCTGCAGCCAGCTATGCCCGTTTCCTGGCATCTTTGACACCACACTGGGATGCCCATGGCGATCTAATTAATGTTGCCCATTTCTGAGAGAACACATATAAAGTTGGGCTTTTTTTTTAGAAGATATTTCTGAAATAGTCCAGAACAGATAATTCCCCCTGCTGTAGCCACTAGAAGAGAAGGAAAGAGGGAGCAGGACAAAAACTCAAGATGATGCTTTATGTCCCAATGTGTCTGCACCTGTTCCATCTGCAAAATGAGCCATTTTCTGCAAAACTTGAACACCAAACTCGGTTTCATTGGTGTAAAGTAAACACAAAGTGCACTGATCTTTCACTGGAGTTCATGAGGCCAGAGTCTGTCCCTCTGTCTTGATTTAGGCTGGACTCGTAATTTCCAGCTAATTACATATATGAATGTTGTGCCTGATTATATTTTTTTCCTTTAGCTCTACTTTGCACCCCTGTATAAATGGTGATGAGATGGGTGACCTCTTTTCGTGCATTAAAGGGTGCTATTGCAGCTGATTCTGCCCTCCAAGGGATAGTATGGACTGAGATGGGAAGGAAGCACCAAGGATGGACTTGACTCCTGCTTTGTCTTCTGTTCTTGAACTTTGTCTCTACCTTGTGTCCATTCTCATTTTTCACTTGTAGGATCTGCTTTCTCCACAGTCAGTGTTTTCTGCTTTCCTGTGTCACTCAGTGAGGAAGGGAAGGTTGCAATTCTTTCAGCTGTGAGCAGGAGTAGTTAGTAGCATGAAGGCTGCTAGTGGATGATGGGCTGTTGGCCAGGCTGGAAAAGCTGCACACTTTTCTCCACAAGTTGACTGTTGGCTGCTTCTCTGCACAGATCGCCCTGACTGTGTGGACGGACGTCTGTCATTTATTTTTTACTCCCACTTGAAGAACATGAAGGAAGTATATGTGACCTCCCCTGTGGACAGGAAAGGCCAGGCTGTAAAAGGCCAGGTGAGCAATGAGTTACACTGACTTTTTGTTTCCTCCTTCATCATCATTGCTTTTATAATACTCCTCATAGTAACCTGAGTGCTGTGCATGACTCTTCCTCCCCTCTTTCTCTGGTTTTGGATTTCATTGACTAAACGCTGAATAATCAAGAAGTGTAGTCTGGAAGGATCACTCATCGCTTAGGACTTACATTCCTGATGTTAATTCTTGGGGTGTTGGCACGAAGTCCAACCTTTATGGCAGAACCTCAGTGCTCCTCCCAGTTGCATGTAATTGAGAGGCCATATTTGTGATCTGAGGATAGGTGAGAATGTTGAATTCAGACAGAAAAGACATGGTGCCAACAGGCTTGGCCACTATGCTTGAATCGGAGCCTCATGGCATGCTTTCTGTTTGCAAAGGTCTCCTTCTACCGAGGGGCAGTTCCAGAGAACATCCCTGAAGATGCCAGCAGGAGGAGGAAAGGAGCACACTCCCTCTGGCTTGCTACTCTTCCCATCAAACTACCTGTAAGTTGTCTCCTACAGAAAAATCAATCTAGATGGGATAGGAGCATGGCCTTCCCGCTCAGCTAATTTTGTTTTCCTCTGTGAGAAGGGATGCAATGAATGACCACAAGAAATAGCTGCCCAGTTAGGTCGTGCTGATTTCCCACTCGCTGTGAGTGAGCTCTTCTGAAATGAGAAACATGAATAGCTGGGAGTAGTCTCCATCTCTCCTGTCGTCTTGCCTGTCAAGCACAGGCTTGTTGGATGGGTGATCAGAGAGGGCGGATCCTTTGAATGAATGAGGGATGTAGTACACAAGGAAGCTCACTGTAATTAAGAAAAGTGTCTGTTTTGTTTATAAATTTCTTAGTCACACAGCTCATGCAGCAGGAAAAAAGAAAGGGTGAGGATGAGGTAATTATGCTGGATTTGAATACAGACATGAAGTGTAAGTATTCTGGTGTGAGCTTCAAAGTCTAGGCTGTGTGTTATAGTGAGAAAGGCAACTTTTGCTTATGGAATTTAATTGATTTTTGAGAAGCTTAAAACAATAAATACTTCGGTAGGCTGGATGCTTCCCTTCAGATCACGTGCCATGATCTCACATCCGTTTCTGTCACAGGCAACCTCAACTACAAATCCAGACTAAGTGCTCTCTTACTGCTGAGGCAAATCCACTTTGGAGACATGGCTCATTTTAAACTGCTCCATAAAGACAGGAAAGGAAATTTCCAGTGTGAGCTATGATTTGATATTTTTCTGAGGCAGTGAGCATAGCTGGTCATTGCCAGCATGAATGCTCCTTACTTCTCACAGCCTGACTCTTCAGCCCTGAGAATTTCCTTTCTCCCCGGTAGGAGGAAGGAAATTTCAATGTGGAGACCGAGTGGCCAGACACCGTCCTCTATGAAAACAATTTGTAGAGGAAAGAATTTTCTTTTTCTTCTCTGTGACACAGCAATTGAAACCCCGCTGCGATGAGAATCCTGGTCCCCTGTGTGGCTTCTCCTTCCCTCCCCTGAACCTGGGCAATGCTGAGACTGGCTACCTGACACAGGCAAACCTGCTGAGCATTGCCAGGCGTGTGGGATCTGACTGGCAGACCATTGGCTTCAACCTGGGCTTGACCTATCAGCAGATTGAGCGCATAGGACACAATAACAGGTAAGATAGGACACAGTGATCAACAGTGATGCATTCTATCTATCTATGTATCTATCTATCTGCAGTGTAATAGTATAAATTAATGCTTGGCTGGTTGGAAGTTTTTACATTGTAATTGTTTCACTGAATAAAAGATGGGTTGACTAATGGTTCTTCTCAAAATAGTGCCTTTATATAATGGAAAACTGATTATTTTCTCTTGCCATTATAAAACAAAGCTTTTTGTTTGAAAAACAAAATTGGGAAATAACAAACCTGATGAGCTCTGTAGTTGAGCTGAGTTGCATTCCTGTTTTGTTCTGTGATCTGGATTCCTGGCCAGACTCCATCTCTTACAATGAGCAATGGTCTATGGCTTTAATTGTGAATATCATCTTTATGCAAAAAGAGCTTGTGGTACCTCATGGGGCATGCAGTCTGACCAAAAAGCCAGAGCAGTAGGAGAGAATTAGATTTGTTCTACTATTCCTGTGGAGAAATTATATTCAAAAGCAGAATGCCTTAATTTGTTATTTCCATTAGAAAAATATTTTATAGAGAAATGCTAATGCAGGAGCTGCAACTCCTGTAAGATGGGTGGGGAAGAGGCAGGACCACTGAGCATTTTGTGTGTCTGGATGGCTTCTCTGGGGCTCTAGCCATGGACTGGGACCTTAGGTCAGGTCTCGTTGGATTGCCAGTCAGGAGACTGTGTTGGTTACTTTTGTGCTTCCTTGTTTCTTCAGAGACGACCTTGATAAGCAGATCCTGGGCATGCTTTTCTCATGGGCTCAGCAAAATTCGGAGGATCCTGACTGTGTGAGGAAGCTGATTACAGCCTTGAAGAAGAGTGACCGCCAGGACATCGCTGATGAGGTTGAAACCATCATTGATCTGGGGCGACAGAAATACAGCGAGTCCATCCGCCGCGTGGGCTTGGAGCCGGAGAGCAGCACGGAGGACTCAGCAATAGCTACGATGTAGCACCTAGCAGGAAAAAATGAGTTTCGTATGGGGTCCCTCTGCAAACCGAGAATAACAGTGTCTTGGGGATGCTCCCACCTCAAGGGCCATTGTCTTCCTGAGGAGCTGGGCGTTGATTTACTTGTGAGCAGACCGCTGAGCTCTCTTGGGTCTGTACTCACATGGCACTTCTGCCAATCCCAGGAAGTTTCAAGTGCATTTATGAGCGTTTTCTCTGCTTCCACTGCTTGACCTCATGCTTTAGCTTTCAGAAACATGGAGAAATTTAGAGACAAAAGTGTCTGTCAGTTGAGTACTGGCTAGTGTAGTATTTAATGAATTAATACTCATGTTACGTGTATTTATTTGTAACTTATTCCTGTAACTGTTCTGCTGGAAACACTGGAAACACTTCCACTCTCCCAACAAGCACTGGAGCACAAATGGGGTCCATTTGTGCTCCAGTGCTTGTTGGGAGAGTGGAAGTGCAGTCATGAAGGCCTGTGATGTGGTGGGGACTGTTCAGCTATTTCTGTTAATGGTGTGTTTCACTCACATGAAAATATGAATTGTATTCTCCATGAAAATGTTTCCTGTTTTCTGTCAAATCTCTTCTTGTTCCCTTAAGTCCAAACCAAAACCTAAGTATTCTTGTGGAAGAGGGAAAAAACCAATTTGATAAAAATTTTGGGGAAAATTTCTCTCGTTTTTCAGTTTTGCTCCAAAAGCTATTTTGAAATAAATAGGCTGCTGCACCTGCCAGGCTTTTTGGATGAGACCTACATGGTGCTGATCTTTGACAAAATTCCAGTTTCATTTTACCAAAAAAAGGTAAAAATCCATAACCTGTTCTGGGAGAGACTGTAATTTAAGTGAAAGTAAAATTTCCCTTGCAGTTTCAAAGGGATAGTCCTCACATCCTCCCAGCGAAATATGACTGTGTAGTAGTGAAGATGTGACCCCTCCTGAAGTTTGGTGAAAAACATGACTTAAATTTGCATTTTAAAAGCTGGTCTGACGAGCTGTGAAATGGGCACTGTTGTGGGATTGGCATGAATTGTGCTGAGCTAACTTCCCAGTTTTTCAGTCTGAGTATCTTGTGTAAGGCTGGAAGCATTTACTGCTTTTTAACTGCTCAGCTGGTGACTACTGAGGTGCTCTTCTCTTCCTGTTCGCTGTCTCATGATGGCCCTCAGTTAGTGACCCAGTAATGACAGTGGAAAATTTCATGCAAGCTTTTTGAAAGATGACTGTCCCCTAAGTAAATTCAACTCTTTCAAGACAGATTTACATTCAGCAGAACTCTCTAAGCATTACTTAAAGGGCTGTTTGCCGTCTGAAAAAAGAAGTAAGTGTAAAAATGCCAGGTTGCAACACCCAAAGTCAACCTGCAGTTGCAGGTTGGAGAAATCCTGGTGTTTACTTCCCCTTGTGAAGAATCATCGGTGGCTTCCCTGATGCTGTTTCAGACCTGCCATCAGTACTATTGAAAGAGAGGCATAAAATCGTTCACAACATCTCAGTCCACAGAGTGCTTAGTGTCCAGTCCAGAGCACTGGACAACGACTTACAGACTTGAGTTGCCACCTTGGGCCTAGGGACTTCCTCAGATCTGAATTCTTAGGTGCTGCCCTCAAGTCTTATGTTGGGTTCAAGTCATCAGTTCTCTTTCGAATGTACGTTTTCTCTTGTATTCTGTGTCATATGTTCTTGTCTGTAATTTTGATGTATAATAATTTTGGTCTCTTCTCCCAGGCAATCAGCAGTAGGACAAGGTCTTAAGCTCTGCCAAGGGAAGTTTAGGTTGAATATTAGTCCTTGCCTTTTCCAAACAGAAGATAGTGGAACCGGAAAATGTGCAAGGGGCAGGAAGTATGCTCAGAGATGAGTACTAGAGAGTATTTTTTATTTTTTCTACAGCAAAACTATTAGACCTCATGGGAAATGATGAAGACTGGGAAAAGATGATTGCCATCCGCTGTTTCTCAACTAGGTGGCACCAAATGAAATAATCCAATATCACCTGCAAATAAGCAAAAGTGGGTACTTTTTTTCCCCGCTGTGCATAGTTCAAATACTAACTCTTTGCTGTGAGATGTTTGAGGCCAAAACATAAACGTTGTGTTTAGAAACTGATTGATTAAATTGGTGGGAAAAAGATCCTCTAAAAAGCAAATTAATATGGAAAGCTGAATGCATTCCCACTTGGAAGCAGCGAGAGATCTGGGGATGCCTTCCTCAGGCAAGAGTTGAATAAGACAGCAGCAACAGAGCATGTGGAGAAACAAAGGAAGGCAGATCAGACATATCTACTTACTTTCCCTAGAAAACCGAGATGGCTGCAAATTTTGCTTCTGCTGAAGCCCTGTGGATAAGAGAAGACCACACTTGCAAGGGTTGGAGGAGGTGGCTGTTGCTTGAACCTTTCCTCAGAGCCATGTGGCTGAGCTTCACTCCTGGATTGAGAATTTCAGCTGTGACCCATAACAAACCAGGCAGCACTGCCCAAAGGGAGAGACAGGGTTTCTATCTTATACATGTTAAGCTTGAAAACACCAGCTCTGCCTTGCTTTCACTGCATCTCAGCAGAGAGCTGCAGCTGTGGGACAGTTCCAAGGCAGCAGCAAGAGCTCAAAGCTTTGGGTGTGAACAGGATCACATCTGAGTAACCCCAGATGTGTCCCAATCTCTGCCAGGCTTCTGCCAGAGCAGGTCTAGGCCAGACCCGGCCTTCTGGAGGTGTTTAGCATCACCAGGTTTAGAAACAGCAAATGAGAGAGTGGGGCCTATGCAGGCAGTGGCTGCAGCCTCTGTGGAGACACCCATCTCTCCCCACTCTGTGAAGAAGGGACTTGGCTGATGGGCCTGAGTGGTTAGGCTTCTAATTATGATTTATTGAGATGATGGACAGAAGCTTTAGATTACAGTGAGAAGCAAGAAAGGTGGATGAGGGAGGTAGTAACAGGTTAGCTGGGTGAGGACAGAAGCTTAGGTATAAATCTTCACCGTGGTGCTTCTTCAGCCAAGTCCTTGGAAGATTTCATTCCCTCTGAAAGCAGCAGTGGTTGGTGAGAAATGTTTTTTGTTTTCTTACCTCCAGGTTGGAGAAAAATGGAAATCCTTATGATTCTTTAGCATCTTCCCAAGGCCAGAGCTGAGAACAAGCATGGGTTGTGACACTGGTTGTAGCTGCTCCCTCTCAACACTGCAAGTTTCTGACTCCTGGCGTCTGGTACATCCCTCATGTGTTGCAGGAGCATCAGGCTGAGTGACAATCCTGGCAAGGCTTTCAACCTAGTGCACTGAGAGGAGCAAAAAATCAGTGTCTGCCCCTCAAAAATCCCTTACAACAGATGACTGGGTCGAGGTCTGGGCAGGGAAAAGAAAATCCTCCTGCTTAAACAGGCTATTTTGTGTCAACTGCTGTGCATCAGTGATGGCTGGAGGGCAGAGGCCGTCACACATGGATCCATCAGTTTTTTGGGATCCCAAAATAACATGGCTCTGAAGGAGCCGGCGGCAGCTCTTTGTGAGGCGGCAAGCCTGGAAAACTGTGACTCTCCCTGAGGTCAAGCTGTTTCACCCACGGCAGGGTAGCAGTGTCCTCGGTGTCCACTTCCCCTCCATCCTGGCAGCATGGGGCCATCCCACCTTTCTGCCGCCAAGAAACAGCAAAGCAGGTAGACGTGGCTGCAGGTTTCACATAGTGAACAGCTGAAAGGACAGCTGAACGAATGAGCTGTGGAGGGTGAGGAATGCAGAAAGATCCTGGAGCAAACTGCAGTTTGGCATTATGTGACCACACACCACAGGGGGAAAGAGTGACGTTCCCTATCCTACAGTGTCCCATAAATCCAATGCCACCTCTGCACAGGGAGAGATGCGTACTGTGGGATACTGTGGGCCATTTTCTCCCTGGGAAGGGGGGGAAAGCCCTGCTGAAAGGCTCCTGGGGTAATAAGTGGCTGCAGCTGTGGGCTCCCTGCCAGCAGCTGTGCCCAGAGTGAGATCTGGAGGCCGATCTCACAGCCAAGACAGCGCCATTCATCGGCACTCAATAAACAAAAGTGCCTTGCTGTTTTCTGCAGGAGATAAGCGTGCAGGGCATGAGATTGCTTTCCTTTGTGCTCTCTGTGCTGAGTGTGGGAGCCTGTGTTGGCTGCCAAAGGAGCCAAGACACTGCTGCTGTGGGATATGCTGCGGACAGGCGGGTGGAACAGGGGCTGCTGGGTGCAGGCAGCCCTGAGCCTGGAGCCTCGCGGGCACTAGGCACTGGAGAGGTGCTGGTGCTTACTGGAGGTTGCCAGCCCCGCAGCATGTGTTGCAGGAGCTGGGCCATTTTGTAAGCCAGTTCAAGACATGTTACCTATCAGCACTCCAGGGTCAACCCTGCAGCTCTAAAAGTCCCTTACAAAGGGAGGACAATTCTACATTTTTGATTGTTTGTTTTACACACACTTGTGTCCCTTGAGCATCAAGGACTTTCGTCCTACTATTTGTTAAGGCATTTGAGTCAAATAGCTACTAAGAAGATGTCTACAGGCTGTTTCCAAGGAGCAATGGCCAGAGGGGACAGACTGACCATGTACGCTGGTTCACCTGTGTGGTCTTGCAGCCTTGAACTTTCAGGGACAACAGAGCTGAGGCTGGGGTTAAAGCTGCCCTTTTCTCACATCCCATTCAGTCTCCAGCTGCATCTACATCCCCTCTCACTTCTGTAGTATCAAGTATCTGCACAGAAAATGAAACCAGACCTGCTAGGTCAGTGGTTTGTGGGTGATTCCCAGCATCCAAGCGGATGGCCAGCTGTTAATCTGTTCGTTTTATTCATACTGTTTGGCTGTACTCTAAGCAGTCAGATGCTGAATGCCTCCCCTAGTGCCTCTGGGCTGTTACCTTTGGCAACACATCCTGTGGTCCCAGCGGAGAACGAGATCAGGCTCAGTTGAGATTGATTTTTCCAGAAAACAATGTTGACGAGTGCTAATTATGTTACTGCCTCTTCAATATTTATCAGCTAAATTGTCTACCAATGCTCTGATACTCCTGTCCAGTATGGCCACCAGGCCAATGGAGCAGTGACCACTGGCTTTTTTAAGCATTGGTTTAATAACCACACCCATCAGGTGCTTGGGGATTTCACCGGCATTACACCATTTACTGAAACAGAAAACAATACAAATGGGGAAGGAAGCTGAAAAACGCGATCCCATGAAAGCCTCTTTCTTTGCAGCGGACTGAACTTGACCCATGTCCTTGCAGGGCTGAACCAGCCCACGGCCACTCCGGCAGCCAGGCTGAAAGCAGCACAGGATTTTGAGACACACAGGGTGAGCTTTGTGATGAGCCAAACACAAACCTGGTATAATGCCCCCGTGTGTGCCATGATGACAACAATGTTGCCTTGTACAGAAGGTCCTGAGCTCTGCTCTTCGCCTTGTATCAGACGCAGACACTGCTGATTTTGAAGCTCCACTCTGTACTGAACAGTTTTAAATCTCTCTTGTGTCTGTTAGAAGAAAAAATTTATGTCTGAAAGCAGAGGAAACCTTGACAACCTGGCACTCACTGAATGTGAACTTTCTTCCTCTGCTTTCTTTTTTTATACCCTCTCTTAAATGCTGCCGGAAGAAATGGGTCCTTTGCGCCATGCAGGTTACAAAGAGCAGTTGTTTTTGTGCAGCAGAACCAAAAATAAAAACGTGTGATTGCAGTCCTCCTAAGACACAGCACAAAGATGGACAGAGTTAACCTCTTCTTTGCCAGGGGATGGTACTACCAGTACATCTATGGGATGGCACAGCACACTGTGATAAAGAGTAAAATCCGAGTAAAATCTGAGTAAAATTGCTGCGTTCAGTTCAGTTCATTTTCTGTCTGAGCTGGTAGAGCGCAGCTGAATGCACTGATGCCTTTACAAAACAGGGCAGAGCAGGGATGTACCACCACCAAGGAAAGGAGTGGGAAGGAGTTTTGCAGCTGGGAAGTGAGAAGGAGTGACCGCAGCTCCCCCGCATTGTTTTGCTGTTCCCCAAACTGGGGGAGCCCCATACCAGTGCCTGTCACAGCAACCTGCCTACAACCCTTGCCACACTGCTTGCTTTTCCAAGGTTGTGGTGGAGACAGGACTGTGGGCTAGACAGACTATGCTGGCAGCTCTCTGCCCACAGCATTTGCATTTTCCTTCTGCGCTGGATGCTCATCCAATATATGCCCATAAAATGGCCATGGTCTCCTTCCTTGGTCAGGGACCACCCTTCTGCAGTGAGCTTTCCACCCTCTGTGCTGTATCTTCTCATGCTTTGACCAGTTCAGGTTGAAAAGCGCACAAGCTGCTCCCCTTTTCACCTACATTCAACTCCTTAGCATTGGCTTCTGATGCTTCACTGGCCTCCAGTTTACATCTTCTCACCTTGGGATCCAGGTCCCTGACTGTGATAACAAGCTCCTCTCATTTTCAGGTGCGTGAACAACTGTGATGTTTCTGGGCTGTTCATCACGACTCCACATAATTGTCGCTTCCTCTATGTACACAATGTCCTCATTAGCCCTACATGCTCCTGGTAGCATCCTTGTAGGCACTCTGATCATCTCTGATAACTGAATTTGTGCTCTGCCAGCTCCTGTGAGTCCTTGGTGCAGAGTCGGTAACTTCACGCTCACCGTGTCTCTTATTGGCAAGTGCTGGGTGTCTGTGAGCAGTAAGGGAGATTCCTACAGATATATTCCGCTGGAGATCTTTCCCTCTCTCCCTGGTGGTGTTGCACCTGTGGATGGCACAGAATCATAGAACGGTTTGGGTTGGAAGGGACCTTAAAGGTCATCTAGTTCCAACCCCACTGCCATGTGCAGGGACATCTTACACCGGACCAGGTTTCTCAGAGCCCCATCCAGCCTGGCCTTGGAACATTTCCAGGGATGAAATACCCACAGCTTTTCTGAGCAACCTCACCACTGTCACAGCAAAGAACTTGGTCATCCCAAGAGGCACAGAGATCTGGCTGGCTGCTGCTGTCTTCCTTGCCTTCATGCTTAGTTTCCAAGGTGTGCTGAAACAGTCCCCATGGTTGTTTTGTCCCAGCAAGGACTCAGGCCCCATAACATTCCTGAAGCCACAATGGAGCCTGTTAATCCCAAAAGTGATGCCCACCTTTAGTCTGGCAGCTTTCCCGTGGGGCAGCAGGCAGCACAGCACGGTGACCCAATTGCCAGGTCGCTATCCTGAAGGGAATGACAGCATCACAGAATATTCCAAATTGGAAGGGACCCACAGGGGTCATTGCTCCACCTCTTAGCCCTGCACAGGACATCCCCAAGAATCCCATGTGCCTGAAAGCATTGTCCAAACGCTCCTTGAACTCAGCCAGGCTTGGCGCTGTGACCACTTCCCTGGGGACCCTGCTCGGATGAAGAACTTTTTTTTAATACCTAACCTAAATCTCCCCTGACAGAGCCTCAGGCCGTTCCCTCGGGTACAGATGGCAGGTTTATTGTTTCCCCCGCCGCACTGTCGCTCGCCCCGTGTCCCGCCGTGTGCCG
>VXAY01003407.1:740024-839652 GCA_013399855.1 Oxyruncus cristatus
GGCCGGGCCGCGCCGCGCCAGGAGCTCCGCACCCCGCGCCGCACCGTCCCCGGCCCCGGCGGGAGCCGCCGCCGCCGCCCCGGTAAGTGCGGGTACGGCCTTTCCCCGGCCCTCCGGAAGCGCCGCCGGGCGTCCCGGCACCCCTCCTGCCGCCGGGGTGCAGCTCTCCCCCCCCGGCCTGGCCCCTGCTGTACCGGCCCCGTCGCCGCTCACCCCGGCCCCTCACCTCAGGGCTGTGCCGGGCGCCCTTCCTGCACCCCGCTCCCTGCGGGGCCGTCATCTCGCCCCGGGGGCTGCGGGCTGCCCTGGCCCGCTGTGTGCCCCCGGGAGCTGCGGGCTCCCCAGAACTCCCACCTCCCCTCCTCACCCCGGGGGTTTTAAGGCTGCCCAGCCCTTCCCCTCCTCCCTGGGGCCGGGGTCTCTCTGCCAGCCCTGGGGGCCCGGGGCTGGTCGCTCCCCGCTTTCCGTGGTGCGGGGGTTGCCCTTGCCGGGCGCGGGGGCTGCAGCCTCGGCACGCCTTCCTCTCCCTGCCCGCGCCGGGGAAATTGCGGGTGACACGTGTGCGGTGCCACCGAGCCCTTTAGTGCCGCGGAGCTGCTGCTTTTTGTGTTGAAAGCGATTTCCGAGTTTCTCCGGGGCTTCTGGTTTTTGGGGCGATTCGCAGGAGTCTGTGGCCGCCCTGGTCGCGGGGCAGGGTCCTGCATCTAAACCCCTCTGAACTCCTTCCAGGCTCTCCTAAGCCAGATCTGTGCCTCTTTGAGGTAGGTCAAGGTTATTGTGCTCTTCATTCAGTGGATGGGGAAAGTGGAAATATGGACAGACTGTGGGATTTCCTCAAGGTCACCCTGGAAATTGGACCCCAAGCATCCTCTCCTCGCTTGCTGCACCCTCTGCCGCTGCTTTGCTCCCTCTGGGTGAGGGTGAAGTTGTGGAAATCAGATTTTCCAATGCCCCAGGCCTCTCTCCTGCAGAGCCTCTTAGCTTTTAGTTTTTACACCTTGCCAGGTGTCAGAGCAGGATTCCAGCAGTATTTATTGGGCCTAATATCTTGTGGCTGTTAAGTGTTTACAGTTAAATACTGGGTGTTTTTACCATAGTATGTTCATCTCTGAGAGTCTCGCTGCAGTTAGGATCTGACCTCATGGTGTTGCTGCTGCAGTTGGTATGATATCTGCAGTGATTTTTGATCACTGCGAGTAACTGTGGCTTTACCTCTCAGAACTCACTTCTTGGCAAATGCAAGCAAAAGGCAATTGAACTATAGTGGTACTCGGCTGATAACAGTGGATCCTGTGGGACTGGGTGGTGGTTGTCTTCTTGTCCGTTGCTTGTGTTTTGCTTTGCAGGCTGTTATGAAGGAAGATGTAGACTAGTTTTAATAGGAGGAGTTACTCGAACCTCTTCCCCAGAAAATAAACACTAGGATATAATGAGGAGTTACCCCTTTCAGTGTCTTGCCTGTAGGATTTTTTAACTGTGTGCTACTACTTCTTGTTCACACAGGTGCAGGTTTTTTTCTGGTGCTGTGCCCTTGGGCTCATCTGTTCACTGAGTGCCTGTCATAGTCAGGAGTGTTATGTTTTGAGGGTGGTGGCAATCGTTGACAGGGATGGATGGCTGAGTTGGAATAGGGAACAATCTGTGTCATAAATTGGAGCCCTGCTCTGTTCTGAAGGAAAGTCTGCAGTCTTGTTTGATGCCCAGCAATCTTGTTAATGTCTTACTAAGATGCCAGAACCCTAGAAGATCCTCCTGCTGCCATTTTAAGAAGGGGTAGTGTGCTGTATTAGGTTACTAAAAGGTAGAAGTCAGTGACAGCCTGTCAAGGCCATTTACTCCCCCTTTCCTGCCAGTATTTAAGTTAGTGGGCAGGATGGTAGAATATCTACCTGGCTGGCCAAGGTGACCGCAGCATGTACATGTGGAAGCAGCCCCCTGCTCGCTTGTGCATCATGTTTTGTGTTGTAGGTCTCTGGCAGGGCAGAGGTGTGATGCAGTGAAGGCACCGAGATGCAGCAACTGGTGTTTAGTGTGCCTTGAAGCTGGGGTGTGATGAGGGTTTGGAGCTGTGCTCTGATGAGGGTGTTGTAATGGGGAAGGTTTTGCTTAGGAGTTGTAAACATTTCATGTGCCTATACAGTTGTTCTTGCGTAACTTTTGTCATTCTGAGAATTGTGAAATAATAGGAGGGAGAGATTTTCTGGAGAAGGGCTGCAGTGTTTTTAGGTGGGAAAATATGCTCTGTTTAGCTGCGGTAAAACATACGTATGGAGCCAGCATCCCTGATTAGGGGTCCACTTCTGCAGATTCCCCTAAGAACAGCTTTTTCACAACAGGTAAAGCCCAATCTGGGGAACACCCTCATTGCAGCCTGTGCGATGACCCTGCAATGGTGTGAAAATAGTTAATTGTCTTTTGCACTTCTTGGGGAATATATTTAGTGCTGATAGCTGGGTGTGCAGCTGCAGGTTGTGCCCTTGGTGGGGGGAAATGATGGGAGCCCCAGGAAAGGAGCTATAACCAGATGCCAACCCCTTGCACAGCAAAGGGCTTAGGGACCTTTGGCACTGGCCAGGTGACCCGGCATTCAGACGTAGCAGGAGCTGATGACACAGCAGGAAGACTCCAGACTGTTTGGGTGCCCAAACTTAAGAGTATAAAAGCCCAGGAATGCCTTTGTTGGGGGTCCCTCCCTGGAGGCGCCAGCTTGAGCTGTTTTTTTTGTGTTCCTGCGCCACAATTAAATTCCTTTAAGGATCCAGACATCTGAGACTGCTGTGGTAACCCAGGGCTGAGCTGGTAATGAAACCTTGTCTGACTGTGTGAGTTCGGGTGTGCAGTTAGACAAGTGGGACACCTCTCGGGTCACTGGAGTTGCCTGATGTGAAGGGGCTTCAGTCCCAGCAGCCCCTTGCTGGGGCCCATCTGGGGTGGTGGGAGTGTGATTCCTGGAGTGGCTCCTGGATAGTCAGTGTTTCCTTAACACACTCTGGGTTTTATCTGAATAATCTGCAGACAGGAGGGTATAAGAGTGACTGATGAGTTGTTCCTTTTTCTTCAGCAGGAAGTGCCTAGGTGTGGTGTAAGGCTGCATGGTCTCCATCTCCGGTCCTCCAAGGAGCCAGGCTTTGGGTTTGCTTCTGGGCTGCTGCTTACATGTTTTACAAATGTTGGGAAACCTGTGGACTCTCACCCCACTGTGGAAATAAAATGCTCTTGGAGGGTAATTGCCAGATTCGCAATAGTGCCTGTTGGAAGATGGTACATCCTTGTGAAATCCGGGGGATGCAAGGCTTGTGTGTTGGGAAGAAAAGTTTATCAGTGTTGAACATAAATGTGGAAGGACTCAGGTCCTCTGGTGCTGGCTGGCAGCAGGTCTGCCTTGTTACAGCACTATTCTTGCTTTTGTCACTTGATCCTTGGGCTCACTTGGGGGCTGGGAACTGCAAATCTTCTGCGCTGCCAACTTTCCAGTGCCAGCAAGGTGCCCTACACAGGGTGTATCTCTTAATGGGCTGGGTTTATCTGCCTAAAATCACTTGGTGCTGCCAGAATGACACGGAAGAACTTTGAACTAGGCCTCAAGGGAAAAGGAAAAGGGGAGGAAAAATGCAAAATATTTTTTGTTCCATTCTTAGGAGAACCTGTGATGGGGAGATAATGTGTAACCAAAACGAGTTTGGAATGTCTGGGACAAATGAATTTCCTTGTGATCCTGAGTGCTGCAGTTCACATGTATTATGATAGGGTACTAATGTCCTGTGAAGGGTTTTTCTGCAGTTTCCCTCTTTATAGGGTTGTTCAGAACAGGACATTTCTTCTTAAGCCTGTCTTCTTCCTGGCCCTGGTTTTTCAGGATTTTTTTTCCTATTGTTTTGTTGGTGGGATATTTTTATTTTTTATTTGCTTTGTTTTCCCCCAGAATGAAGTTTCTACACAGCTGTGGCAGGTCAGTGCTGTGCTCCTTCACCCTTGATATAGCTCTGGCAGAGGCAGTGGAGCAAATTTGGTTTGCACCAGCTGAGTTTGAGCCATCATGTGGGAGCCCCTGAGCAACAGGAAGACCCTGGGCTCCAAGACTTTTTAGCCTGTCCCTGACAGGCTAAAGTTTGTTAATGTCCTGTTAGGCTTCCAGTTGGACATGCTTTTCTCCCAGCTGCCTCTATTCCCCTGTTTAATTCTGCCACACTGTGTAAGGACAAATGCCTGCGCTGCTCCTTCAATAGCAACAGTGCATGATGGGGAAGAAATTGCCTGGTCACAGCATCCTGCCTTCTGCTACTCCAGGTACATAAGGACTGGTAATTATTCCTTTTACATCTGTGTATGCATTCACCTAAATCCTTAATGGTGCTTTCAGGAAATGCAAAAGCCTGCTTTGATACCTGTGTTTGCATATTCGGGCTTTCTTAGAAGTGGCCAAACATCTGCTCAACTAGAAGTTGGGACAGTTGGAATTGTCGATTGCTTATCATGGCAAAGGAGCTAGGGATGCTGCCTGTTGGAAGCAGTGCATTGCTTTTACTTGTTGCTCTTGAACATGTTGAACACCTTGGCATTCCTCAAAAATGGCTGCGTGGACTCGAGCTCCATGGTGGAGGTGGTTGCCTTGTGTGCCTACAGTGAGACATCCGGACGTGACCGCAAGCTCCTCTTCTCCTCTGCCAAAGAGGTGTCTGAGGTCTAACAGGGCAGTGTGTTTCAACTTCCCTGGTGCCTGTGATTTGATGAAGCCATCCTCCTTTGGCAAGGCTGAGTGCTCTGGCTGTGCCTGACTGGTCTGAGGACTGTCATTTGGCCATATCCAGCTAGCAGTGTGGCGGGTTGCTACAGCTAATGCTGTGTTGCTCCAGCTAATCCTAACAGCAGATAAATATTTTTTTTCCTGTCCCCTTCTGTTTGCCTTCCAGCACAAAGATAGCAGGAAGGAGGAGGTGGATTGAGCTGTCCAATGCCAAACTTGGATGTTGCTTTAACCTTGCAGTATTGATTGCCTGGTAGTTCAAATTATTGTGAAAATAAAGTAACAGGAGGTACAAAAGCTTTAGAAAACAAGGCAAAACCCCAGACAAAGCCAGTGAAAAGACCTTGTCACTCTGGGTGGTTTGGATTTCTGTCTGGCAGTTTCCTCTTGCACATCTGCAAATATAAAAGCTTTGAACACTTGCTGTCTTAGGAGGGCTGTCTACACGGAGATTATATCCTTGGGGAAGGAGAGGCACCCAGGCAGCACTGCTTGTTCTGTATCAGAAGAAATGTGATGGGATACTGTTTATTTAATTTGTGGGGTCTCGATTGATCTTAACTTAGTGCAGCCTGTGGTGAGCTGCTCACAGGAATGCAATCTTATTTTGTTTTGTTAATTTTTTCATCACTGTTTCTTGTTCTCATTTTGGTATTGCTCTTGTGGGTGGGTGGCAATGTCTTGTCAAACCTCCCTGTGCCCTGCTCCTTCCTTTGTCACTGATGCTGGTGTATGGTGTATCAGGAGAGCTGTATGGATTTTTTTCTTTCCTGTGTCAGAGGCATTTATCCAGAGCTAGGAGGAGAGGCTGGTTTTGACCAAGCTGTGAGTTTCTCAGAATAGCATGAATTCGAGGAGCTGGAGATGACTGTAGTCACATCAAAGACTGTGCCTGCCCTACCTGGAGTTTGACTCCATGATTGGGGCTCATACTTTCAATTTAAAGGCTGCCCCAGCTATGAGGAGGAGTTTTGTGGACAAGGTGGGGAGAGGGAAGGAGAAGGCAATCTTTATCTCTTATACAGGTCACTGGTGCTTCTGCACTGAATGACTAACTGGCTTGGAGGAGGTGTTTGGGAAGAGAGAAGATATGTGCTTTTCTATTTTAATTAAAGCACAAAGATAGGGGACTTTCAGCAAATCATTTCAGTAGGAGAGAGATGCTGTGCAGGTGAGCGGTTGGTTTGGATCAAGCCAGAAGGAAGTCCTGTAGCTTGATCCTGTATTTCAAAATTCAACTTCCAGTGAAGCCCTTTTGCTTCGACAAGGGCTGTGCTGTGTGGTGTGGAAGCTCCTAGCCAGGAGGAGTGCTGGCTTTGTGTGGATGAGCACGTGGAAGGAAGCAGTAGCATGTGATGTGCTTAGTCTGGGGCAGCGCATCTTCTCTTTGGCAGGAGGGCAGTTACCTGTTGCCTGACAGGCATGGTGGGATGGAAACACCTTCTTCAAGGCCATGTGCAGACTTGGGAGCGTGTTTGGTGCCCTGTTCAGTGCTGCACTCTTTGCTCTGCAACAGGGATTTATGAAAAAGAAGTAACTCTGTGTTAGGGACAGGCTCTGTCAGGGGGTAACTGTGAATTTGGGTATTGCTTTCTCCTTTGTTACAGATTTAGAGCTTGACCTGGGATAAGCAGTAAAATGTCTGTCTCTGACTCTGTTCCCTAGAATCAAATGGGGACAGCAGTGCTTCCAGGGTTTTGCCACTTGTAAACAATGGCAATGGCAGCTGTTGCAGAAGGTATGATTTGATGTAGTAAATGGCCTCTTCTTCTAGGTGTTAAATTTCCTTTTTCAGTTTGGGTTGGCTTTCTCAAGACTGGGGTAGTAGCTTCCTTTTCCAGGCCCTGGGTAATCTGAGCTCTTCTCTGTAAGGCAACAGGTGCACTTCTTGTTTCGTCTTATCCTTTGGGAGTAGCTGTTGTTCATGAAGGCTGTTTTCAAAGAGTAGTAGGTTTTTTAATGGACATAAAACTCTTTGTGATGATCCCCTTCCCCTGAACTGGCCCACTTGGCTTGTTAGCATCTGAATGTTTGCATGACCTGAGCAGCTGTTGTCTTTCGAATGCTGTTTTTTATTTTTTGCAGAAACTTACAGTGTAGAATCACCAGTGCCCCACTCTGGTTCTTCACAACTAATGGAGAGCTTGAAGGAGATAGCTTGGATACTTAAGTGATAAGCACAACAGAAATGCCAGACGCTATATAAACAACTAAAATCAGCCCCCGGCCCTTCCTGAAAGAGGGATGAGTTGCAGAAATACTTCAACAGATGGTCTGAATTTGACTTTGGAAAGGGGGGAAGAAATGCCAGGCCACTGCTGAGCTGTGTGTGGGCGCGTGCCCAAGTGCGCCATGCAGCGTGCAGCCTGGCAGCAGGCTCCTGGGGAAGCTGAGCAGGCTGCTCCCACAGCATCCATGTGCTCGGGTGGCACCTGCGCACCGCTGACTCAGTCTCTGTGGCTCTGCCAGGACCCTGGTGTGGTGAGGTTCAGCTGTGCCTGCTTGTGAGGCTGCTCTGGTGGAGGTGGACGATGGCCGGTTGGCAGAAGCATGGGGTCAGCTCATGGGGAGAGGCTGCAGAGCTGCTGTGCAACTTCTGAGGTGTTGCTAGGCACATGGGTGAGACTGTAGGAAGGTTGTAGGGTGCAGTTACCTGGACCTGTGTCAGTGCAAATTGAGCTGATCTGGAGCTGGAAACAAATGGATCAACTGTGGTAAAGGGCATGTACTCTTTGGACACACCTCTGCATATATGTGAGCTGGCAAGCTTGCTGGCAGCTTGAAAGGACACGGGATAGGAGAGGGCTTCCATGTCATGGTTGAGGACTGATGAACTCTTGCAGAGCTGGCTGCTGTGGCCAGCCTTCCCTCTCCCTCTCCCTTGTTGAGGTTACTGCTCTTGCAGGGGAAGGAGAACACAGGTTCCCCAGCTGGGACCAGACCTGGGGTCTGATACCAACCATGGCAGCAGCAAAGTGGTGCCTCACCTCGTGAGTGGCTCTGCTGTTAGGCAGGCAGATTCCCATGTCAGTAGCCACAGCTGACTCTGAAGGGCGGTGCATTGAAGCTCAGAAGTCCTTGTCCAAGGACCTCTTGAGCAGAACCGTGTGTCTGGTTCCTGCTTTGCCGAACCACTGTTAGTTTCCCAAGGCAATGTGCCTGCTGCACTTCTCACTGGCACGACAACTCCTTGTGTCTACTGCTGCCTGCTGTTCCTGCCACGCGCTGTTTGGTGAGACAGTGTTAGTTGGTAGTTAGAGCAGAGTTGTGAGGTATCCTTCAGGGATGATTTTTGTTTGGAAACTTTCTGAAGACAGGTCCAATTCTTAAGCAATGCAAGATGAATTGCTTCACTGTGGATGTGTCAGGTAAATCCTTGTGGATGCGTCTGGCGGGTAGCAGCATTGCACTGCGCACTCGGAGTAGCCAGGTAAGACATTTAATGTCTAGAGAAGGTCTTCTTTTCCTCTCACTCTTCTTCCTTTCCTATATTACCCATCTCCTCCCGCTCTGTTTAGGTGAGCAGGACTGCATGTGTTTTCATTTGTCTGTAGCCTCTGAAATATGTTGTCTTCCTGCTGGGAATGTCTTGCCTGCCTTGCAGTCTCCTGATTCAGAGCACTCTGGGTGAGCAGGGAGCTGGTGAATGGATTATGCCATAGACGCCAGAGCCATCAGGCAGCGGTTGCATTCCCCTTGGCAATTCCTCCACTTGTCACAGAGTGCGCACAAGTTTCCCTGGAGGAGCTGCTAACCTCATTAGGAGCAGCATGACCCGTGTGGGGCTGCTGATGTGTGTTTAGCTAGGAACCATTTTGCTATGATCTGAACAGCTTTGACATAAGCAAACAGCTGAGGTGGTGAGGAGAGAAATGCTGTTTGTGATACAGGAGAAGAGCAGTTGTGTTCATGTACCCCCACAGCAAAGGGACTGGCAGCAGCAGTATTCCTGTGGCTGAGACAAGGAATATTGATTAACATGACATTTAAGTGGCATTTCTTCTAGTGTACTGGGAGCATTAGTCAAATTCTGCCTTCAGCTCTGAGAAGTAATGAGATAAGCTTCCTTCCTTTGAGAGGGCTCTGCCTGCTGCTGCGAAGTGTTTGGCAGGCTGGAAGATGTCCTTTTGTTATCCTGTCAATTCTCTGTGTCTAGTCCCTTGTACAAAAGGTACCTGAAGTACACCCTTGGCTCTGGCAAGCAGACTGTAGACCAGTACAGACTTAGATGCTTACATGGTGGCTTCTGCTCCATGCTTCTCGGTCACCTTGCCTTCGGTGAGAGCCCAGCTCCTGACTCTAAAAGGTGGCACAGGAGGGAGTGTGTTCTTTCATACCCTGGGGTCCTCTTTTGTTAACCTGCAATATTTTAGCAGTGGTTCCCTTGTTGGTGGCTCTTGGGGCACTGTGGCTTTGCTACAGGAACAGGATGTGGGGTTTGATGGATGCTTTGCAGTCCCAGTCAAGCTAAAGCTGCCCCTCTTTGGGACTCCAAGTGACAGCTATCAGTTGGCACGTAGACCCACAGGGCTCTGGATTTCTAGGTCTTTTAAATAATTCTGTTGAGGGCCCAGAAGCTCTTATCTCCCAGGCTTCCACGGAAGGATTCTTTTTCTATTTCATTGTTGTTTATATTTTTTTTTTCTGGTGTGCACAGCAGGCCAGGCTGCAGGCTGCTGCCAAGAGTGGCTTCCCTGCTTCCACTCCTGCCTCTTTCTGCTTGTGTCAGCCAAAGCATTTGTGTGTTTGCAGCTATGTATTGACCTGGGAATAGGCCTGGTCCAAAATGAATTCTTCAAGTTGCTGAGGGAGGGGAGAGCTCCCTCCTTTTTGGCAGTAGCCTGAAGTTATGCTGGGCTAGTGGTTGAGTAACCACAGCTTCTGCTGGGAAAGCAAATCACGTGTCATAAGAGAGATGCAGTTTCCTGGGGCTAAAAATCCCTGGTACTGTTCCCTTCATGAGAATATTTGCACCTTCTTTGCTAACGCACTATCAAGACTGCACTGAGCCTGTAGCAGTGCCTCTTCGTGTAGGACAAACTGTGTTGTGCTTCCCTTCCACAGCATTGGGTCTCACCTGGTGCCTGTTTGTAGATTTTAATTTTGAGAGGGAGACACAGCATCATGTCCTTACCGCCAGAGATAGATTGTTGCTTTTCAGGTCTCCTAGGGATGGCCCTGTGTACTGCCAGACTCAGGTGGTATAGGAAGAAGAGAAGAGAGGGTCAAATCGTGCCAATGCCTTTGCTTTGCGCCAGCACAGTCCCCTAGTGCGCACGGGAAAAGCATGTGCTTCAGAAAGCGCTCGGTGAGCACATGTCCTTGGAGATGCAAAGAAGTATGACCCACTTCCTCTCCTCTTCCTCTTCCTATCCCTCCCTTGCATGGCAAGAAGTGGTGGCAGTGCCTAGCAGACACCCTTGTGTGAACATAGCTGATGCTGAGCCTTCCTCACCAGGGGTGGCAGAGGTGAGGGATCTGGTTAACCTTGGGCTGGAGAGGTGAGAGGCTCCTCTTTGAGCACATCTGAACCTTGCTGGGATTGTGTCTCTCTTTCCTGATGTTCTTTTGCTTCTCCCTGCTGCAGCTTGTCCTGTTTCTGAAGGTTCCGTTCCTATTTTGGCATGGGAGATATGCACTGGCCTGCCTGCCTGCCTGCCTCCATGAACAGATGGGTTAAGGGTGCATATTGGGATTGCCTAACTTGCTTAAGCTCACATTGCAGGCTCTGCGTGCTGCCTGTGTGGCCGAGCTGTCCTGGGTGACTTCAGGGACATGGAGGAGACAGGTCTGTGATGAGCACAACATGGCTGAATGCTGGGTGACTTGCAGCCCTTGGTGCTGCTCTGTGGCTTGAGGCTGCTGGTGCCATGTGGGAAAGGGGCTCCCTGCAGGGTCTCTGGCTCATAGTGTGTCAGCAGGGTGTCATCCCAAGACTTGTGACGTGCTCTGGGCCACAGAGGTAGGAAGAGACAAGCTGGCTGGACCTTTGGAGAGAGGATCCTGTGTCTGTCATTGCACCAAGAGCTGGGTGAACGAGCAGGGCTTTTTGCACCTTAGCCAGGCAGCAGCTGGGCTTAGCAGGCCGTAGGGTGCCAACCACAGCACTCTGTTGCGGCTTCTCCAAAAGCCGTGTCAAGGCAAGTACTTTCCACTCTCTCTCAGCTATTATGAAAGAGCCTGGGTTTGCTGCACCCTTGTCTCACTTGCCCTCAGGGCATGCTGGGCTTGTTTGAATTAATGTAATTAGCACATGCCTTATTAGCTCACTAAGGCACAAAGAACTCATGTATATTTGTAGCCAGGTTAAGCAGCCCCTATAAATTTAATAACCGTGTCCTCCTGAGTGCAAGGCAACAGTTAATCACTGGTGATGACTCAGGACCAGCCAGTATGGAGGAAATTTGGACAAGGTGTGTATGTGTGCGGTTCTCTTTTATTCTCTTTTATTGTTGTTTGCTTTTATTAATGAGCAGAGTCGTGAAGGGAATTAGCCGTAGACGGAAGGGAACTTTCAGTGCAGGTTTACCTAAACAGGCAGCCCTGGATATTTCCTATGCTCTCTGCTGTCTGTAGAAAAGGATCTGTACAATGAATCAGCGAAATACAACACTGACTGGGAGGCGGAAATGTACTGAGATAAACTTTAGCAACTTCTGCTTGGAACTCTGCTCCAATCAGGTTATATACTATTTTACTTCATTGTCTGCCTTTTCCCCCCGGTGAGTCCTGGGGCAGAGGAAGTAGCTAGTGTGTTCTGGCGCTGCTCATGTCTGAAACTGTGAAAGAACAAGGTTCTTGTGAAAGGACAAAAATAGTTGCAAGCAATTTCATTCTCTGCAGCACTGTTGTCCTTGGTTCCTTTTATTGGCCTGGAACTTGCCACACACAGCGCTTGGCTAGGTCCAGTGGAAAGCTGCAAGAATGCCTGCCACCAGGTGTTTTGTGGGTTTGAATGTTTTGTTATTGTTGTTGTTGTTTGTTTGCTTGGTTGGTTTGTGTTTTTGTGTTTGTTTTTTTTTTGGTTTTGTTATTGTTTTTAATTTTTTAAATGTTTGTGTTTTTTGTTGGGTCTTTTTGTGTTGTGGGGGGTTTTTTTGTTTGTTTGTTTTTCTCCACAGAAGGTTATGGTTTGTGCTCCACCACCCTGTAATGATGCAGTCTGCACATCCGTTATGGTGGCATGGGTCTCTGTTCCTGTAGTCCTGCATGTGGGATAGTAAAGTTCTGTGCTGCTTTTAAAACTAGTGAGTTAAGCATTTTGGGGGACTTTTCTCAGTCGAGACCACTATGCACACAAAGGACACTTCCTGCATTTCTTCTTTTCTTCCCCTTTCTGCAGTAATCACTGGTCACGCTCTTTGTGGTGAGCTGGAAGGAGGAGCAGGAATAATGGTACTATAAAGTAGTTCATGTGCTTGCATAGTTTTGGTCAGGTTTTTTACAAGTAGGTGTAGGGGTGAGATGCATCTATCCTGCCTGCTCCTCCTCCCACTTTGTACTTTACTCATTTTTCTGTTTCTGCCAAGTAAGCCTAGGCTTTCAAGACCTGGACTTCTTCCAATCATCATGAACTTGTGCAGGAGCATCACTGAGAAGATGAGGCTGTTACAGGTGGAGGGGCAAGGAAACCTCGTGAAATTGGACAGAAGTGTGTATGTGCTTGTAATAATGAGCCCTCTTGCTGCAACTGGCAGAGGACCGAATCCCCAGGCTCCAGCAGAGCTCTTCTGGCTTGCATCTGCTGAGTGCCTAGCCCTCCTGGGAGGCACGGGAGGAAAATAAAAGTCTGTGGGATGACAGGGGATGCACACGAGTCGGTATGCAGCAGGTTGAAACAGATGAATTTATTTGTCCTTCCTTAGAGCCCATTCTCAGGACAGCCCAGTGCTGGAAGCTCAACAAGTGGAGAGGAGGCACTCTAGGAGGTTTCTGGAGTATGTGGAAGATAACTTCCTGACACAGTTGGTACATGAGCCTACGCAGGGTGGTGGTCCACTAGACCTGCAGTTTACAAACAGAGAAGGGCTGGTGGGCAGTGTGGTCATCAGAGGCCATTTTGGGGACAGCAACCATGAAAACAGAGAGTTTTTGATTCTTGGTGAAGTAAGGAAGGAGGTCAACAAAAGGATCCAGGAAGGCTGAGCATCCTTTAAGAAGGAAATCTTAGAGGCGCAGGAGCAGGCTGTCCCTGTGTGCTAAAAGGCAATTTGGCAGGGGAGAAGACCAGCCTGGTTGTACAAGGAGCTTTTGCAGGAACTCAGAGGAAAAAACGGAGGGTTTATGACATTTGGAAGAAGGGACAGGTGACTCAGGAAGAGTACAAGGGTGTCAGTAGGTCATGTAGAGAGAAAATTAGAAAGGCAAAAGCTCGGCTAGAACTCACTGCTGTGAAAGGTGGTTGTATAAATATACTAACAACAAGAGAAGGCCAAGGAGAATCTCCATCCTCTACTGCACGCTGGGGGAAACAGTGCCAAAAGCTGAGGAAAAGCCCAAGGTACTTAATTCCTTTGTCTCAGTCTTAAACAGAAAGACTGGTGATCCTCAGGGTAACCGGCCCCCTGAGCTGTCAGGGGTGGAAGTGTTGATTTGCTGGAGACTCTACAGAGGGATCTGGACAGGCTGGATTAATGGGCTGATGCCAACTGTATGAGGTTCAACAAGGCAAAGTGCTGGGTCCTGCACTTGTGTCACAACAACCCCATGCAGTGCTTGGGGCAGAGTGACTGGAAAGCTGCCTGGTGGAAAAGGACCTGGGGGTGCTGTTTGACAACTGGCTGAACATGAGCCAGCAGTGTGCACAGGTGGCCAAGAAGGCCAATGGCATCCTGACCTGTATCAGGAATATGTGGCCAGCAGGACCAAGGCAGTGATTGTCTGTCTGTATTAGGCACTGTTGAGCCCACACCGTGAATCCCGTGTTCAGTTTTGGGCCCCTCACTGAAAGAAGGACACTGAGGTGCTGGAGTGTGTCCAGAGAAGGGCAATGGACTTTCAAGAAGAAAAATCTTTCCTAGTGCTGCATGCAGTGTTCTGAGAAAAAACATACTCATCTTGTGACATGAAGGTGATGGTCATCCATAGCAGTCGGTCCTTGACGCAGCTGCCACCAGACTACTTGACTTGGGGCCATCAGAAGTGTCTTGAAGGCCTAGAATAGCATCACATGCATCCTGCACACCCCATGCTGTTCCCAGGGCAGGGCTGCCAGGTCTCAGCACGGAGTCCACAATGGGCACAACAATGACCTGAGCTGTCAGTCCTTGCCCTCTGGCAGCCTTGTGTTTGGCCACAGTGAGCTGGTGCCATCCCAGGACTACACACTTCAAGGCATCTAAGAGGAACAGCTCTGTGGTTGTTTGAGTGTTGCTCTGATGAGGTACTAATGCAATTTGACCTGAAAAGATGCTTATTTCTCCCAACAGGGCCACTGGCATCCCTTTCTTTCAGAGGAGAAAGTTGAGAGTCAAGAGCCATGGTTTTGTTGCTGATAGGAAATGAATGGTCCCTTTCATGCCTCAGGACCTTAATTCAGTGCTCTATCTCATTCCTACTGAGTGAGCTAGAATCTGACCCTTGCTTTCCCTTAGGCTTCTTGGTTGATTGTTTTTAATCACTGTTTTGTACATGGTGATTATTTTAAATTGGGAGGAGGGAACTGTTTTCTATTCTATTGGTCTCTTGGCAGAACACCCAAGCAAGGAATTTGCACAGTTTAGTTTCTCTGTGGTATGTCCTTCCAGATCAAAGGGTTGGTCTGTCTGTCACCATCATCTGGCTCTGCCTTGACCACCACAGATTGATTATTGAAGAGAAATTCCATATGTAAGTTCTTAGTTGCTCTCCCAGCTTTGTCTCCCATCTGCCAGACTCCCAAGTGCTCAGTGAAGCTGTCCTTTCTTCAGCTAATGCTGCATTTCTCTGAAGCTGTAATTTCTTAAAAACTGGTACAAAGAACAGATCCAGAGGAAAGTGGATTTGAAAATATTTAGAATCGCACCAGTTCAACTTGTGACTACGTGATTTCTCAAGTGGCACTTGTAAAGGGGCATTGCTGGCAATAAGCACCCACTTACGTTGTCCAGTAATGTCCAAGCTGCACTTGCTTGTACACCGGTGTGATCATGTGCAGGCAATTTTCCTATCTCTCAGTTAGCTTGTGCTTCCACTTGTTGACTCTTCAGATGCAAAATAACTTAGCTCATTATAATCTTAATTTAAATAATCATTTTATCTAGAGGTTGCCACTTATATACATATATATAGTTCATTGTGTTTGCATATGCATTACTTGTTCTGTAGGTACTTCTTACGGATCCCTTTGAACTGGTGGAGGGACTCTACAGACCAAAGGTTGAAACTCACCACGATTTTCAAGCAATGTGCTGAGCCTGAATTTTTGCTGTGGCCATGCCCTGAATTTGTATCACCACATCACTGAAGATTTTATGATGAGAGGAATTGAAAGGGTTTTTGGCCTTCTGGCACCTACTCCAAGACTGAGTTTGCCTTTGAGCATGAATAGTTGTCCTAAATTTAGAGGCTATTTACTTGTGTTGTACGTGTTCAGAGGAATGACAGGGGAGCAGGGCTGTAGCATACTTGATGTGGCATTAGTGCAGCGCAGAGGAGCCAGGTCTCTTGAGACTCATCTACTAGACCCAATTGCCTTTTTGAGAACTTGGAGAGGAGGCAGGTTGAGATGGGAAGAGTGCCAACATCTCCCATCGGTTTCCTTTGCCTCCCCCTGAGTCTTGCCAGGGGTTATGTGAGGACTTTCAGACCTCTTGTCTCTCTCTTGCACTGCCTTCAGAGAGTCTTTTAATGACTCCATGTGTTCTCAGTAAGATGACTGCAAGCTCATTTGTCCTGCTGAAACCTTCCCTCTGGTTCCTTCAACTTGGCAGCTCTGATGTCCTGGTAGCAAGACTTCCCATGAGCCCTGGGTGAGTCACTTCATCTAACAGCTGTCCTTACTCATCCTGTCTTGTAGTTCAGTTGCAAAACCTACAGGCCTGAAGGTCAGTGCAGCCCCTAAAATGACAGATCCCAGATACGCACAGCACAACACACCTTTTGGTGTGCTGCAGTACTGATACCAAGCTCAGCTTTAACATGAGGTCAGCTTTCCATCTCTCCATCCAGGGCAGTTTCCCAAGACACACAAAGTCAAAGGGTATGTCTGGTGTTTGTACCAGATCAGCACAGCCCTGCTTCTCAAGTCTTTCTGTCTTGGCAGATGGCTTCACATTGAGCAGTTGCCCTTTGCAAACTTTTCTACCCAGCCAAAGTGGGACGTGACCTGGTAACTGGAGTGTGGTGGAGCTGGTGCTAGGACCTATGAAACTAGACTCTGTTTCCTGAGCTGTCCTGGAGTGGATCTGAGGGGTAGGAAACTCGTTTAAGAGAGAGATCATGCTGGTGCAAAAAGAGGCTTCCATGGGACTCCCCTTGATAAGTAATGGGGCAAACGGCTTCTGCTCTAATCTAAGCAAGTTGCTGGTTTTTGGCCTGGAGAAGCTCTCCAGATCAGGAAGGCCCTTCTCTTGCTGCCCACAGTGCTTTTTGGAGGCCTTTCTCCAAGGTTTTGCTCTCACAGAGGCAACAACAGGTGCTTGTTGTCTTGACTTACTGCGAAACATTTCTTAGCAAAACAGGCAAAGTCGCATGATGCTCTGCTGGGAGTGGGGGACCAGCCAATTCTTCCAGCAGGATGGAGAGCCCAAAGGGAAAGGGGAGTGGGAAAACTGGATGTGTTCCTTCTGCTCCTACTGCCTGGAGGCAGGAACATCCCCACCTGTTTCCCTGCTCTTTTGTCCTCTTGCTTTCCAGTAGTACCTGCTGCTCCACTCACTTCGATCCTTGCTTTGGAGTCAGCAGCTATGTTGGCTTTTCCCAATGTGGCTGAGACCAGGCAGACAGACAGACAGCTGCTAGAAGCAATTGAGTGTCTGCCTGCTGTCTTTGGTAACTCTTTTGCTTTGCATCGAGGTGGTCCTGGTGACTGATGGCAACAGGTAAATCTGGAGAGAGAGAGAACTGCCTCCAGCACACAGTGGGACTTTTGTCCCTGAGATAGGAGGCTTGGTTCTACCAGCTCAGAAGAATGTCTTGAGTGCTGAGCCCTCTCCCCCTTTGGAGAGTGAGGGGGGTGGCTGCATTTTCAAGGCCAGTTTTGTCTTCTTGACTGCCATTGTGTGAATCTCTTGTAATCTCAAGTACATCCTGATGGAGAGGACAGTTGCAACACTGTGCATGCGGTATCAGAATACAGGACATTGCCATAGTCTGAGGGGCTTGCAGGATTGTCCCCTGTGACATTTCCAGCATGGTCCTGTTGTGACTCCTCTCCTTGCAACTTTATGGATGACTGCAGTGGTTTGCACGGGTAAAGGATGTGGTGGGTAGATATGTCTGCTAAGATGCTGGACTGTTTGTGTTTAAGGCTTGTTTTTTTCCTAAGCCAGAATGTAGTCATAGGCACAGGGTGTTTCTCAGGCTACCAACTGTCTGAAGGTGAAGGGCAAGTCAGTGATGGAGCTGGAATGAGAGGTCAGGAGCCTTTACTGCTAATCAGGAGTTTTGTTCCTCTTTTTCCCCTCTGTGGGCATCCAGGTAAATCTGTACTGCCACCACCTCCTGTGTTTGCAAAGCCGAACATCTCTATAACATGCCCGCAGCCAGGGAACTTGACTGTTTCTTTGTGGCATGTGGGAGATGTTTTGAGGCATTCTCTCATCACAAGGTCTCACAGCATGAAGAAGTTAAGGCTCCCCAGATGGAGCTCAGCATGCAGGGAGAGTGGAGGCTGGATATGGGGGCAAGGTTTGCCTGCAGTTTTGCAAGGGTGCCAGCCTGACTGCTTTCACAGGGGTAGGAGGGGGCGGAGGGGGGACACCCTTGCCGAACAACTGGAGGGAAGCCACACAAGACAAAGCTTGTGGAGGATGGAAGGGACTGCGGGAGCAGGGGGTTCTTGTGGAGGGCTGTCAGGACGGAGTTCCTTCCGTTCTGGGGCTTGGCATCCCTGTGTCTTGCAAGCTGAGTTGGCACTGTGCCACTGAGCCTGCTCCCATGGAAGGGAGAGGTGTGAACAGCCAATGGTGCAGGCAGCTGGCATGGCACCTCCCCGCAGGGACTTTGGCCTTTTATCACCTGAGGCAAGGGGGGAAACTCCACTGGCTGGGCTTGGTGCTTTCAAAGCTCAGGGTGGTACAGGGACAGTTGAGCGCTGACCACGAGGAAGGTGAGTTTACATCTGCAGCCCCAGGGTTCGTGTCTGGTGGCAGAATGGTACAAAGGGGCTGTGCTGGGCCCCTGCACAGCTGGAGAGGGAACAGTCTGTGAGGGTGGGGAGCATCCACCACTGTGTTTGAGAGCTACTTTGTTTTCTTGAGGACTAATGCCTTGCCTGATCCTGCACGGAAATTTATGTCAGTCCCTGCTTTCAAGTACCTAAAGGCAAGTGAACAGCAGAGAACTGACACCAATTCCCTGCATGCAACCTCTCTATCCCAAAATGTTCTGAGCAGGGGAAAGCCAAGTTGACAGCTTCTTCCCAGGTGAGATTTCGTGGTACCGACTCCTTCATGCGCTCTGTGCCTGTCACACATCTAGAAAGCAGCTTCTCTCAGGAAATATTTGCAGTTTCATTTTGCACTCCTTAAACCTTAATCATTGCGATGGCAGCTTTCTTTCAGTCATTAGCAGAATTGGGCAGATTGTCTGCACCTTCAGATGCATTTGCTCTGAGAATGAAAGTGTTGTGCTGATCCCAGAGGGTTTCTCCCTCTCCCAGCAGATATTTGTTGCTGATCGCTTCCCCCACCTTCTCTGAACATGAGCAGTTTGCGTGGCTGTGTCCTCTTGACACAGTGGATGCTGGCATGGCTTTGCTCCCTCCTCTCACCCTCTGAGCCCCGTTTCTTCACAGCTTCCCTCACCGGTCCCTGAGTTTGCCTGCTCTCAAGATAAATCAAAGTATGTGGAAGGGAGTCCTGACTTCCCCTTTTGCTATTTATTCTCAAGTCAAGGTTGTAGTTTGGACATTTGCTTTCAGTGACAGCTCCCAGTGTGTACTGGCCTCCAGTTCTGTTTCATTCTTTGCTCTGCACAAGTGTTTGTGCTGACATGAAATCAGGGATGGGAACACATGTTTAAGTGTAGGGAGAAGACGGGTTTGCTTTCTTCGGCCACAGCACCTGCTGACGTTTGCTAAAGATTTTCAGTCAAGACATCAGCCTGTGCGTGCTCAGATAAATCGGCACGTCCAACATTGTGCGCCTGAGAGGATGTGCTCAGCTGCAGTGGAGCTGCTGGGGAGGGGAGAGCCTGGAAATGGAGGACTGGCAGAGGGCAGAAGCAAAGACCTGGCCTCTGGGAGGTCTGCAGAGTGCTGCTGGCAGGACTGGGGCAGCTGGTGGACTGGGAGTCTGCAACTGTGTTGGAGGATGCCAGTGGTGGCTCTGGCAGCCTGTCAGGGGAAGACTGGAAGAAGGAGGGTGCTGTGACTGGGTAGAGCAGTGGCATCTGGGGGTAGACGTGGCAACCCACATCCGTAGGGCAGTGCGGTGGCACTAAGTGCAGTGAGCGTGATCAAAGAGGTGTGGGTAAAGTTAACCTGTTCCTTCTCCTGTGATGTCTTGGCTCGTGGAGATGTTGAGTGCCTGTATCTCCAGTCCAAGTTTGCTGGTGTGACACCTGGTATGAGACAAGATGAGGTCTCTGTGCTCCCCTCCATGCCCCACGCTGGGCTGTGATTCTCTGGTAAGCACTTTTCCCTCAGATGATAAGGCGAGAACCAAAGGTTGAGAGTTCGCCGCATGTCCCAGGCTGATCAGGAGAGCAGATGCAAAGGTTGGCCTGGAGAAACCCTTACTGTGTGGGTAGTGTATGTGGTGTGTGGCAAGGCAGGGGCAAAAAATAGCACTGCTTTGCCAGTGGCTTAGACTGTGAGGACCAGATACATCCAGAGCTGGCCAGGGTTGCCTTGTGGTATCCCAGTCTGGCTGCTCTGTCACTGTCTGGAGCTGGCTTTTGGGAGGTGAGAAACGGGAGAGGCAGGGTTGAGGAGGCTCCTGTGCTACTTACATGTGTCAGTGTGAGCTTTGGGCTGTTTGCACTGCTTCTCTGCCTAGCACGGGGGTGATTCCCTCTGCTGTGGTGTGTGTGTGGCTCTGAAACTAATTTGCTCAATCATTTTAATAAATGTAAAAGGGATGTCCTGGTGTGCAAGTAATGGGGCATTAATCCATGCCTAGCTGTGTTAACAGCACTCTGGGAAGGAAATACGCCCATGCAGTTCTCACTGTTAATTGTGGGATGTTTAACTTAGGATCCCCCTTCTGTGATGGCTGCTCAGCCTTTTTGGCTTTCAGGTGAGTCTCTGGTGGCTCTTGCCTCCCCTGCCCACCCACTACCATTTTCCTCGCAGCTCCTCATCTCCTTGTGCCATGCAGATTCCCAGTTCCAGCAGTGAGTGCCATTGTCCACTTGGCCATGAAGTTTAACCATACAAAGCCTTTCTGAGCCATCGACACTTTTTTGGTGTTGCTGGCTTGTCTGCTGCCCCAGTGCAGGTGCTGGTGGGAGATTTCCTAGGAAGATGCAAGCCTTGCTCCCTGACACTGCTCCCACGGGAAGCCTCGGAGCTACACCTCTATGTGGCTGCAGATGCTTGCCTGCTTTTATTTGCAGCTTTTGGCTCCTTAGAGCACTGTGTTTCTGGGGAGATATACTTAGGTTGTTACTTAATCTCCTTTCTAGGTTAAATGTATAAAGTTGTTCTGAATTTGTTTTTAAGATGTCCTATAAAATTAGTGGAATAGTCCTATAAAATTAGACTCTTCCCAGTCTGGTTTTCCACCTCTTAAACTGCAGGACTGTAGCAGCTATTTTCTTGCCCTGGAAGCGACTGGGGTCTAGCTCTCTGCAGAAACTCCCTGGACAGAGCACTGGGGACTTCATCATTCACCATCTTTTAAAGGACTTAGGGAGTTTTGTAGATTACAGCAAAGTGCTCAGATAAAAGTTTGTAGTGACTTTGGGTTTGTTTTGCAAATGGTCATTCGTTGGAGCTCTCTTTAAACAAACAGAGTTCAAATAAGCTTTCCACTTCAGTGCATTAAAATCCCTTAATTCATTAAAATCCCCTGGCCACAGACATAAAGGCCTCTGCTGTGCCAGGGGCTGTTTAAACAGTTATCAAGTGCTGGTGTCTGCTGTAAAATGATCACATTGTTTGCTTCCAGTCGGTCGTCCACAAGTTGAGTGGCTTTTGTTAGGGGAGATGATACTAGTCCTGGTATTTGCTGGCTGTACAGCCAGCACCAAGGAAACTTGTAACTTTGCCCAGTTTTAAACCTAGGGAGGTTGTTTTTACCCTGTCTTGCTGTGCAGCTGCAGCAGGAGCGTCTGTTCCCTTGTGGGAAGCAGGAGCAGTTTTCCAGCTGGATCGGACAGCTGGGGAGGGCTCTGTAGTTCCTGGGCAGGTAGACGGCTGAAGCCAAAAGTCAAGAAAAAAAAGGGAAGAGAGAGTTAAACTCAGCTCTCCCAAGTCCCTCTTGGTGCAGAGGGACTGCATCGCCCTACTTGTATCATCAGGTAAGAAACAGCCCTGTGGTACATTTGTGTGTCCATATTGGTCTCTCACTCTCTTGGCTACCTGGCAGTGGTGAATATTGTCAGCCTTGCTGTCTTTTCTTGGTGTTGCCCTTCGCAATGGATGCCTGGCCTCCTGAATGCCTCTCTGCAGGAAAGGGCACGGCAGGGACAACAAGGAGGAAGTTTTGCCAGAGTTTGGTGCAGCCTGTCAGGACCACTCGGTACATGTATGTTGTCAGAGCTGCTTCAGTAAATACAAATATCCTATTGAGGGTGTAGACATTATCATGTCTCATGAGTTTTTGTGGCTCAGGGCTTGTTTATGCCAGGGTTACAGGCTTTCAACAACTGATCTGCCTATATTCTGGTTAAACTGATAGAAAATTAGGTTAACCTAAACCAAACTGCTCTTGTGGACGTGCATATGAAAGCACACGTAATGAAAGGTGTAAGTGGTTTTCACTCGGAAAGTGCAGGCTTAGCTGATCTGGAGATTTTTAAGGTCTGTGTCCACAGATAAGTTGAGATTAGATAAACTGTCTGAAAAGGAGTCACGAAAGATTTAACAGTGTAGTGCAGAGGGTGAGGATTGTGTGCAGTGTTTTGAAGAGGAGCCCATTTCCTTAGTGAGCTCCATGTGCTGGTCTTTCACAGCTTCAGTTGAATGTGGGACTCCAGAAAAGGCAGTTTCAGTCTCATGTTGTGCAAGAGTGAGACTGTACAAATGGTTTCATGCTGTCCTGTCCTTAGCACTTGATGTAATAGGGAGGGGGAGCAGGTCAGTGCTGAACTCCTTCCCACTTGTTTGCACAATCACTAGCTCTTTACACTTTCAGGGGCCTCTTATTTTCAGGCATGCTCTGGGACTCAGGTTGTATCTCCAGAGCAGAAGTGTAAGCCTGTGTCACCTTGTTGGATGTGAGATTCTGCATGGCTTAGGAAGTTTGCAATTAAGGGGCAAATTTCCTTCCAGAGGCAAAGGGCAAAGGTATGTCCTCTGCTTCTGGCTCACCATCCAGGTGGCAAGTGGAAGGCAAGATGGAAGAAATTGGCTGAGTGCTGCTGATATACCTGATGAAAGCATGGGGCATCTGATTCCCAGGCTGGAGGTGAAGAGGCGAGGATGTCTTCAGAAAGCTGAAAGTTACGGCTGCTTCTGAAATTTTATCCAGTGCTCCAGATTTCTTTGCGTGGCAACTTCCACCAGCTCTCATTAAGCAGGAGCAGTTTGGAGTCTTAGAGAAAACTGGTTCCCGCAGTCTTGAAGCTTCAGTGCTGTGCCAACACAGCTGAGCTGAAAGGAGTGAACCAAAGGGCAAAGTACCATCAATAGCTTGAGGAGGGACAGACACTGCTTAAAAGGCAATATGGGCACAAGACGGAATATGGGCTCTCTGTTTGGGCTTGGAAATAGAGGAAGGATAGTAACCTCTGGAAGTGCACTTTTTTGAAGACTGTCCTTTAGAAATAGCACTTATGTGTTGGAGGGAAGTGCTGAACAAGTCTTGTAAGGACACGTGATTGTCTTGGGCTGGCTGGGTGGACCTGCAGTGGGTTGGGAATCCACATGGTATGGTGCAAAATGCTCCTTGGAGTTTGAGAGAAGTGACAGACACTGCTGTCCTGGATGCTGGGCAGAGCTTGTGCCCTCCCTGACTGCTGCCCTTCCTCACATGCTGCTAGAGCCTGATGATTCTGGCAACTCTTCCCTCCATATGTCCCTGTATATTTATATACACACACACACACACATTTATAAAGCTCCCTCTGGAGCTCAGTCTCCTCTCTGAGGAGATCAGGTGCTCCCTTAAGTCACTTGTTCCTCAACTGGTCTAACCCTACAGCCTGCCCAGTAGCACCTGAGCTTCAGGAGGAATGTGTCTCAACTTTGTGTCCTTGGTGTCTTTCTGTCCTTTCCCAGGAAGAAACTGGTGAAAAAGACGTGACTGAAAAAGAACAATTTGAAGGAACGGATTCATTTCTTAACAAGAACAAGTTTGAATTAAATGGCTGATAAACAGATCAGGTAACTTTTAAAATTTTTTTTGAGTTGTTGGTTTTGCTTTAGGTTTTTCTTTTAAAATCTTTCAAGCTTATTTCCATTTTGGATACAGGAGGTTGGAGGTCATCACCTGATCATCTCTTCCAGCCTTAAACAATTCTGACTTCTTCTCTGCTCCTTTCTTTATCTTTTTTTTATGGGTTTTTTTCAACCTCTTATTTTCTGTCTTTGCCATGATGTCACATCTCCTCTTTCTTCAGTTCTTTTTTTCTCATTGCCTTGTTCTTTCTACCCTGTGCTTTATATCCTTTTTGCTTCCTCTTTCAAAGGTCACCTTGACCTGCTGACTTCAGCTGCTGGCACCAAAGAAGCAAAGCCAGCTCCTTGACCAGCCAAGGATGCAGCACTTGTAATTACAAAGTCCATGTATCCTTGTGCAGCCTTCTGCCCTTTTGAAGCCACTCAGTGCTTGAGTGCTTGCAGGAACATGAAGAACCAACAATGATTAGTGACACTTAAGTACCCAGCAGGAACTTTAGAGCATTAGCCCTGGCATATGCAAAGGCTTAATTTGAGTCCTCCCTGGAAATGAATCGGGATACGTTTTTGGGAAAGACAGTTTTGCCCTCTAGCAATCCTGCACGTAATTTTAACTTTGTGCTGCTTATGAAGTTGCCCTGGATAAGTGACTCCTACGTGCTGTGGGATTCCTTTGGAGTTTTTTGTGATGCTTTTCTAGCGTCTACTTTTCCAGGTTACCAGCTCAGGGCAGGCAGAGTCAGTGGTGAATGAAACCTGGTGACAGCGGGCCAGGACTTGGCAGTGCCTGAATGCTGCAGGCAAGAGGGCTGGCTCTTCTTAGCGCTTACCATGGTTAGGATATCTTCCTGTATGCCTGTCTTCTGCAAATGTGAGCAGTCCTGAGCTGTGCTGATAATAAGACAACATTGTAAAGTGTTTATGTGCCTAGATATGCCCGTCATCGGCTACTGCATTTGGAGTGCACTTGGCACTGTTCTTGCACACCATGAAGGGCACGCTGAGATTCACCTCCATGGAGCCTGACAGGTGTGTGTTCCTGATGTTCTCAGCAGAGCAAAAAGACCAGACGTCCGTGGCCATTTGAAGCTTGGTATTTCAAAGGAAGAGAAGACGTCCTATCAGATGTTCCCTGGCCCCTCCAATGTGCTCTTGGCAGTGTGAACAGCAGCTTGTTAACTACTGGAACTAGTTAAAAGGGCTAAAGAGGAGCACTAGGAGAGGAGAACTGGGCTGCCCTTCTATCCCTTCTTGTATTAAATTGAACAAATGGCTTTATTTGTGTGCTGGCCTGCGTTGTCCCTGTTTCACTAAGCCCTGCACACGTAGGTAGTGAGAGGCAGTAGCTGTGCAGAAGCTAAATAGGACAGAGAGACCAAGTGGATTCTTATCCCATGAGAGAGCAGAGAGTGCTGACGTGAAAAGTGGGATGACTTAGTCACAGGGGAAAAAAGCTTTTTATTCAGGTACAGTGGCCTTGGTCTCATGTCATTCTCTGTGCCTCAAATCCCTCATCTCTCCTGCTTTGGTCATCTCCAGTCTCTGTGACCATATGTCTGCAGCAGTCACAGGTAGCCAAGACAAGGAGATCTGTTTAGGCTTAAAGGGTCTACCAAACCCCTCTCTCCTTGCAGCATGCATCTCTCACTCATTAGTAGAACAAGACTGATGGCAAAAGACTAATATCAACAGCAGTGGTTTGATACAAGATGAGATCAAGGGCATCGTACTTCAGTATATGTGGAACTTAATGTCTCGCCAGATACTGCCCCATAGTCCATCCATACTAGTCTCCCTCTGCAGTGTGTGTGTGGGAACCTGGATAGTTGTATTTGGGCGTGATGGTGTTGTTGAGCAAGGGTTTCTCACGCACAGACAGAGGGAGAGGCCCACTGCAGTGCACGTTACCTAAATTTTTGGCTTGCCCAGGCACATCAGACTATTCCCCTTTATTGCTGGGGTCTGTGCTGAAACTGGGGAGTCTCTTGCACTTACAGTAGCAGTAGGTAAGATCTTTGTGTCTTACTCCCACCTGATATAAACCCTGTGATGATTTCACTGTTGGAACAGGTTGAGAGAGGCCTGCCCTGGGTATTTCAGGGACACTTAGAGAAGCGATGACAGTGCTGAGGATGGAAAGGGGCCCTCGTTGTGCCTCACAGTCTGTGACCTGCCAGCAGTGACTTCAGAGCTGAATTTGGGGAGACTGAGGTGATCTTGTCTTGAAATACCCTTCTTCCCAATGGTGCCTCTATCCTGATGTGTTTTTATCTGGTCTCTAACCACCTCCTCCTCCTCTTTCAGTGTGGGTGTGGGTTAAATAAGGAGGGTGCCGTGATGTGAAGCTTGCTGTTTGAAATTGCTCCATGTCCAGAGAACAAGTTGAGTGTAGGAGTTTGCAGGCAAACCTATTCCCTTCTCAGACTGTGGCGCAAAGATCCCTCAGGCAACAGAATCTCGAGCTGGTGAGATCTTGCAGCCTGGCCCTGCACTGAGCTCATGCACTGATTTGGGCCTGCTTTCCTAACGTACTGTGCTTGATTTAGTCTCAACACTGTCTTGTTTGGAGTTGTGGGCTGAGCTCAGATCTGTCTGCTTGTCCGTGGCACCTCTTCTTCCAGCTGTGCCAGCCCTGGGGCTCAATGTGTGTTATATTGGTGCAGGTGTTGAGGAGGAAAGAGCTTTGGCTGCAGGGCAGCAGAGGTGAAAGAAAATTCCTGGGGTGTCAAGATCATGCTTAGCACTAGTGGACAAAGACTTTTTTTTTTTTTTCTACCCCTCTTTTGTCTGCTTCCCTCAGGGAGTCCTCAAGTTAAAACCTTGAGTCTCCATATCCTGCCTTTTTCTCAAGCATGTCTGCTTATTGATCCTCTGTGCAATTGCCCCTTGATGCAGAGTGCTCTGCAGCACTGTTGGGGGGAACGTGTTTGCAGGGCTTCACCCCACCATGCCATGGCCAGCCTCACCACTGCTGCTTCCAAAGAGTAATGCAGTCTCTATCCAGAGCAGCACATCACCGTCATGAAAGGCAGCATGCCTGTTCTTCCTGTGGGAGGACTAGGCCTTGCTGGCTCAGCCAGTTGCAGTCTAAGACTGCTGTCAGCCCTCAGTTTAATATCCAACACATCCTGTGTTCAGGGAGCCATATCTTGTGCTTTATTGGAGAGAGCTGACTCAAACAGGCTTCCTTTGTCTCTGCGTGCAGTGGTTTATTGAGCATATAAGTGCAGGACATTTTTCTTAATTGAATTTGCTGGGAACTCGTGTTTAGCTGATCTGGCTTTCACTCAGTGCCACTCGCAAGAATTCCCCGTGGGAGCGCAAGGGCGAGTGGAAGAAGCTCTGCATTTTGGAAGCACATGCAGCCAGCCAGGTTTTGATTTCCCCAAGAGGTATGAGCTCACGTCTCCACATCTGCGGCTGTACAAGCTGCCAGTCCGGTGGTTTCTCCAGGCTACTGCTTTGTGTGTGTTCCCCTCGCCCTGGGCGGTGGGTCTGGAAGCAGTTTCCCGTGGCTGCGGCCGTCTGCTCCTTGGCTGCCAGCTGGGCGCTTCTGCCGGGCTTGTTCCCACATGATGGTAGCAGCTGATGTGTCACGAACCTCTCATTAGCTGCGTATCTGATTGTGGTGCAGGAAAGCATTTGTCAGTAAACCTGCTGGCTCAGATGCCATCCGACCCTAACTAAAGGGTGTTCACGTGGTAGATGGTCCAGCACTCTGTCTTTTCTCCTCTTGGGACAACAGAAACCCTTGGATCCTGGGGAATAGGGTTTTTCCTTGCTCTTAGCAGTGTATGGGCTAGCCATTTGGCTCCACTCCACTCAGCAGTGGTTGTTCCTGATGGTGTGTGCTACTTTCCCCACCTCCCCTGTTTATACAGCGGGAACTTTGCCTTGGGGCAGAGCTCCCTTCGTGCTGGGAGGGACAGCCTTGTCTCAGTGATGTCTTAACTCTGGTCATGCAAAAGAGCTCAGTTCTTTCCTCTTTCCCTTCCCTGATGTTACCCAGTGCTAAGACATCTGTTTCTGTCTGTCTCATCCTCTTACAGTCTACCTGCCAAGCTGATCAATGGAGGGATAGCTGGGCTGATTGGGGTCACCTGTGTATTTCCCATTGACCTGGCAAAAACTCGCCTGCAGAACCAGCAGAATGGCCAGCGGATGTACACCAGCTTGTGAGTACCACCTGCATGGGCAACATCCCTCGGGGCTTTTGGCAGGGAATCCTTCCTCTTTGTTATCTCTTTCAGGTGAGTTCAGCATTTCTAGGAACTGGACTGTCCTCAGGAAAGCCAGGGGACAATCTTGAACCAAGCTGTGCTTGAGCAGATAATCCAAATAGAGCAGCTATTGAGGCTGCTGAGCCGAGCAGACGAGATCTCTGCAGAGGGCACACCTGTTTGAATCCCTTGCTTGGGAGCAGAGTGTTCACTGCTATGAGAGCTCAGGACCAAACCACAGGGAGTCCCGTTCGGTTCTCTGCTGAGCCGCAGTCAGGTGCATGAGGGAATTCCTGCCCGTCTTCTATTTCCATCACTCAGGTATTGGAGATCCTTCCTTTGCTGTGTCAGTTTTGAAAAGATGAAGCAGTCACCTATTCCCAGTCTAGAGCGCTGCGTGTGGAGCTTTTGAAGGATCACAGGTTGGCACATGCTGTAGTTACCCCAGCAGTCCTGTGTCCAAAAACCACCCAGCACAAGATGGTTCATCCTAGGAACCAGACACAGGCCTTAGTTTTCCAGAAGTACTGGTGTCATTGAGGGGGAAGAAGGGACTGGCTTGGGACTGATGAGGTCTGTCCTGTCTCCCTGCCACTTTGTTTAGAATTTGAGGCAGAGTGAGGATAGGAGGGAAAGGCTCTGTATGTTGATGGTTTTAGTCTCTGTGCCTCCTTGCTCTAACTGGTACATGTAATGATACATGAGCTTAGGCTGTAGGCTCTGGTGCTTCCCTTGACAGTTCCCTTGCTCTCTGCTCCCTGCATTGTTTGTGTGCCCAGGCTTGTTGGAAGGATGCAGCTTCCCATCTTACCTTGCCTCTCCTTTTGGTTGTGTTCTGCTCCTGCGGCAGATTGCATCCCCTCCCTGAGGATCACCTACCCCCTGACCGTACAGGTGACAGCAACAGGAGTGTGGGCAGGATGGAGAACTTGTAGGCTCTCCTTGGGACTGCATGCCAGGATGCCTCGTCCCTGGAGGGGAGCTCAGTAGGAGAGAGGTTTTTATTCTGCCGCAATCGAGCACAGATCTGCTCCATAGCCAGGAATTGCTGTGGGATGAGGCACCGTTAAGGAAAACATAGGATTTACTCTGTATATTTAAGCTGTCTCCTTCTAAGAAAGGGAGAGGATGAGCTTTCCTAACAAAGGCTGCCCAGTTACAGGGGCTTATTTTTCTGAAAATACTGTGTACCCATCAATACCAGATCTCAAAGGTGTCTGCTGAACACCCAGGAAGGCAGCTAGTTCATTAAGAATTTTACTGTCTTACTTTAAGATAACATCCTTCTTAAGATAGCATTGCTTCTGCTGAGCTCATGAGATCTTTAGCATCAGGGGAACCCTTCACTTGAATGAGCCAAAGACACTTGGGAGCAGTCCTGAGGGCTGGAGATAGCTGGGATTTTAGGCTGTGCTGCCCTAGGTATGTTATGTATCATTGTAGTTGGCTGTCGGCTCCCTTTTCCAGAAAAAGAGCTGGTCATCGCCTTGACTGCATCTTGTTCTGCTGCAGCTCAAGGGGCTGGAAGTGACATGCAAGCATGGTGAGGCAGCAGGGCTGCATGAGCATGATGGGCAGCAGCTCTTCCCAATCCCCTCCCAGCCACTGCTTTTTCAAAGCAGCACCTCTGGCTCAAGGAAAAAAGCCTGGTCTCCAGCACTGCAGTGGAAGAACTTGGTGGGAGGGATAAGAGAAAGGTGCCCTGAGATTTCTGGGGCTTGCAAACGTGTTGGAGGAGCTGCTCCAATGAAGGAGATGTGTATGTCCAAGCTGCAGGAGCTGGGGTGGAGTGTGTGAAAGATGGGATCCCAAAGGATGTGGGGAGTTCCAGCAGAGAGAGGCAACTCACTGCTGTGACTGGCAGCAATGCAAGACGGACTCTTCACAAATAATGCAGAGTACCCTAGAACAGTCTTTTCCACCTCAGCACTACTACAGAGCAGAAATGAAGTTTATTCCTTGTGTTGCCAGATCTCTTAAAAATGAATTCGTGTTTTCATCAGCCACACTTCCCTTATTACTGCTTAAAAGAGCCTTTTGGTCCTTAAATTATGTATACATGCATGCATTTGCACCTTCCTCTTCCCCTGTGTCCCTTCCCAAACACCCTAAGGCCACCTTCAGCCCAGCATCCAGGCTTCGTGCAGCTGTGGTCCAGAGAGGGAAACTCTGCCAGGGGATCTGTGCTGCCTTTTTGAACTGTGCCTTTGGATTTGCTAGTTGTTGTCTGTGCCTTCAAAAGCCTTTGAGCCATTCCAACACTCTGCACAGTTTTCCTGTATGCAGTAAATGTATTTGCAACAAGGAAGGTGACAGTTTTCCCCTTGGAGCACAGCACCCTCGCTCTCTCCAAGGCAAGAGCCTGAGTGCTGGCTGCCTGCTCTGGGACCTGACGTGTTAAAAGTAAGTGCTTTAATCTGCGTGGGAGGCCACAGATGACTGAGTGTTCAGGTCATCTAGTGTTTGTGTGTGTGCCTTGAGTCAAATTTCACGGAGTAAGTCAAACAAGCCATCATGGGGGGTTTTGGCCCCCCTTATTTCCCTTCCAGAGCTGGATTTAAAAACGCATACATGGGGATCTGCTTGTTAGAGTATCTCATGTGCGTTTGCCACAGGGGACCCTGGATAAACAGCCCTCGCAGTGACACTTCTCTCTTTTGTGTTTCTAGAAAGCAGACAGAGTGTGCAGGGTGAGCCGGGGGTTTCAAAGCCCCTGTGAATTAGGGGTTGAAATTGGACTAAGGCCTCAGCAATGGCACATTCAGAGTCTGACGCAGTTCCCATCTCAGCTCGGGGTTTTGCTGACAGAATGTAAATGGAAGCCACTCCAAGAAATTAGCTTTGTTTTCCGCTGTTCTCACCCACCTTTGAGCTCCTGTGGTTCATCTCTCTGTTTTGTTTGCAGGTCTGACTGCCTCATTAAAACAATTCGGTCGGAAGGCTACTTTGGCATGTACAGAGGTAAGTAAAGCTGAGTCAGGCGCAGCACAGCTTTTGCGTTGGAAGCACTGGTGCATAAGTGGGAGGAAAAGCTCTGTTCTCTGGCATATAAAGCAATAACCTAGCAATATCCTAAGAGGTTGAACATTGCAGCTGTTTGTGAAAATAACCTCCTCCGTGCAGTTGTCTGCTCAGCTGTCCATCATTGAGGGCTTGAGTCTTCCCCGTGGTGTTAAACCTTAGCATTTACTGACATTCATCTGTACTAGCAGTTTAAGTGAAGCTCCTGGACTTTGTTTCAGGACTCTGTGTGTTTGTTTCCCAGCTTGAGCATGGTAACTTTTGCCAGAGGAGCAGTAGCAAACCAACTCTTGAAGTATCTCATTTTGCGGTTGATGATTGGGTTTATGTCAAAGCCCACCACCAATATAGTCAGGCCTGATGTCTCTCAAGCATGCTAAAGTGCTTTGTTCAAGTATTAAGACAAGCAGCAATTAAAAAAAACCAACCAAACAAAAAACCCTGCCCCCAGAAAAGAACTCTCTTGGGGTGGTAAGAAAATCAGAGGTTGGCTCACAATGGAGTTTCAGGTGTTCGTCCATTGTGTGCTGACCTGCTTGGAAATTTCCTGGCTCCTTGGCTTAGGCTGTCTGTTGCAGCAGCGAGTTCCTCAGCTGACATTATACCTTTTATAGTTCAAACACAAAATCCGTGGAAGTTTTTAAAGATTTTGAGGAGAGCAGGCCAAATTCTGACTTTATATGTAGGAGAGGAAAATATGGAGTACCTTCTTGACTCTCAGCACAATCCAGCTGGCTTAGTTGGAAATGAGGTCTGGTTCATTTTATATACTGATAGTCAATTGCCTTCGTATGCAGTTTTTATCTGAGGTGCTCAGATAGCATTCTTTGTGGCACTCATTCACTGATAAAGCCTGATTAAAGCACTGCTATAATTGAGTCCTTGCTCTTTGTCTTTCCAAGCGGAAGTCCGGAGGTGGTGGCGCCTTGCCGTTGGCATGTGTAGTGTCTCCTGCTGCTTCTTCCAAAGCTCCTAAGGAACACACTGTGGCTGGCTGGCCTGGGAGCAGGCACTGGCTGCTCAGGCAGCGTCTCTTGCCCAACTTGCTGGTGGGCGTTTCAGGGGAGTGTGGTGGATGACGGGGATGGATTGGCTGCTTTGCCCGAGCTTTCCTGGGATCAGGCAACAAGACATATAACCCTGAGGAACCCTGGCAACCTCCATCTTCAGTGCTAGCAGTGATGTGTTCTGCTTTGATATTTTCCAGAAGCTGGCTACTTCTGTGTTCCTAGCCAGGAATGGAACCTGCATTAACTTTGGCTGTAAAGTGGCAGGCTGCTTGGTGGGGAGCAGAAGGTAGAAGCTGTTCAGGGAAACCTACAGGAGAGACTGTAGGACACATCAGGGCTTTTGGGAGAGACAGCTGAGTTCTGTAAGGCATAGCGTGGTGGAGGGGATGTGCATCACCAGGCCACTTGTCACTCCCAAGCAGAAATCTCAAAGGGTGCAGAGGGTTTTGTGTAGCTCTTGCTTTTCCCAGCTATAATGAGTTTGGTCAGCTTGGTCCATGTCTCAACGTCTGTTTCTTGGACCAGATAGTGGCTTGAATTTACTTGTCACCTCTGACTATTACATGGGGAGCTGGGATGGAGAGGGCTTTTCTGTATAGCACCTGTTCCTTCCAGAAATTCTTAGATATTTTGGCATGGTCAGGGTGCAAAGGTGAGTCCTGTGCCTCAACTCTGTGAGCTGACATTAGCAGCCCTTTCTTCACTCTCAGGGAGAGGTTGTTGGGTAAAATACATCCCAAGTTCATGAAGAATGTACGAGTACTTTTCTGGAAAGAAGGTAAAGAGATGTCTCAGCCTTGTGGACAGGGAAATATGGAAATCAGATAGTGGGATTGGTTTCTGCTCCCTCCATCTGTCCCAGTTCCCCAGCAGAATTTGCTGAATGACTCACGAGCTCGTATTTGTAGCCTTTAAGCTGAAATTGGGAGGATTATATGTTAATGTGCTGAAGTGGCTGCTGCTGTTCCCCATGGAGGAGTCAGAAGCACATTGGTTGTTCCTGCAGATCACTTGGCCTCAGTTGGAGGACAGAAGGGGTCTGTTTGGGTGTAACCATTCCCACTGTCTGACTTCAGGGCTCCTTCACATGCAGTTCAAAACTCCCCAGTGTGGACAGGAAAGAGGCTTGAGCTTGCAGGATGCTTTTCTGCAAAACACCTCTTAAGGGGTGTGTATGGGCACAGTCCTTGCTTTCTGTGAGTAGTCCGTAGCAAACTGTGTGATTTAGAAGGCAATCCCAACATTTCTCTCAAGTTCTTGGATTTGTTTGGGGCAGGAAGAAGAGGTTTTTTTCCTTAATGTATTTTCCCATAACATCTAGGTAGCAGCAGTGCCTCAAAGCTGGGTGGAGCTGTCTAGCCCTGTCTGTGCTCAGGGCATGACGGTGTGCTGCCTTCAGACATGATGCCAGGTGAATGAATCCATAGTACCTGTGGGCTCCTGGACCCCATGGGCATCAGTGGTAGGGGACCTTGGAGGGATCCGCTCTTGACTCCCTTCTACAGTCCATCCAGAAGCCATCTAAAGATCCCAGCACATGTCCTGGGTAATCCCACTGCTGTTTGAAGACCAGTTGTTTAGCCTCATTGGCAGGAGCTGAAGGCCTAGGTCTGGCTGGGGAAGTGCCCTCTGCTGTTGGTGACATTTGGAGGGTAGCTGCAGTTTAGCTGCAGTAGTGTGGCAGCCTTCCCTGGCCTCTGCTAATAATATCTCCCACGTGTCCCAGTGCCGCACTGGGGATGACTCAATCCCCCTGTTATGTAGGTTGCTGGTGGTGCGTAAGGGCTTCTGTAGAAATGTGTTTTAATAGCAAAACCCAAAGCTCAGTGAGAAGGCGGCACTTAGAAGTTCAGTTGGCAAACAACTGGTTTTGCGCCTAGTTGATTTCGTGCTTCGTAGTGCTTTGTTACTTGTTTGCAAAATGGTTTTTAATGATTGCTGTTTATTTTTCCACGCTGTTTGTCTGCCTTTGCTTCTGGTACGTGTAGCGTTGCCTATAGGCCAAGGTTGACTTTAATTAGGGAAATACTCATTGGCATGAGTATAATTGAAGAGCTTTGAGATTTTGTAAAAAGATAGAAAACGCTGTGGAAAGCATACAGCCAGCAGCTGAAGTATCTAATTTCTCCTCCTCAGTGAATTGAAGCTGTTATGGATTATTGAGGACAGGGATTATCCATTCTCTGCTAAGCAGCTTTACTGAAAATATCAAAGATGTAGGAGAAAACCCAGGTTCATTAACTTTTTTTTCCTGTATGTTGCGTGTTTTTACCCTCTGCTTTATTTGCAATTGAAGGAGAAATTTCTGTGAAAGCCTCTTGGTTCCTAGAGGAGGTCAGCACTGCTTTTTTGAGTGGCTTTTTGGAAGCGTGCTTTTTTGAGTGGCTTTCTTGCTTGATGGTTTGGAATCTTTCTTTCAGGGAACCCTTTGCACTGGTGTTAGAGTAGCTGGTTTGTGCTTTTTCCTTTCTCTCCTTGTTTTTCCAAGGAGGTAGTTGTTCATGCTGCATGTGTACAGGTGTTGTACCTTCTAGCCATTGAGAGTGGGGCCGAAGTTATCTTCAACTTGGCATTTGAGGAAACACTTCATGGGTAACCACTTCCACCTAAAAATTAGGCTCTGTGGATATGCTTTGTAGATCCTGATATGACTGACATTAAAAGACGGAGGTAGAGCATGAAGGTCATGTCTGTGAGGCTTCTCATCACATGCAACAGCTGTGGTGGGGGGCACATGATGGTATAGGAAGAACATCAAACGGAAGCAGTGCAATCACTGGTGTACTGAAAAGTTTGCAAAAACCCAGGAGTGTGAGAGCGCTACCCTGCTCCCTGCTAGTTAATTTGTCTTGTGTAAAAGATGATGGCCTTTGTTGGATGTCATGGCCAGTGTGGAATGAATGCACTGGCTTGGCTTGCTACGAGGTAGCGTCACTCTGTGTTTCCTGCAAAATCTGAACATGGGAGTTGAAAGGGAGGAAGATGTGTTGGGCTGCCCAGCCCTCTGCAGCAAAATCTCTCTCTTTTCTTCCTGCAATTTTCTGCATGGTGGAGATGTTTTTTCTGAGCAGAGGATGCAGAGCCAAATATTCCTGGGTTCTGGTCCCAGTTGTACTGGTCCCAGGAGTCCCAGTTGTGACTTAGCTTCCTAATCTTAGGAAAGTCCCCCTAACCCTTTGTTTTTCCATTTTTAAAGGGAGGAGAGTCCATCCTGAGGAACAGATTGAGTTGCCTTTCTTTAGGTGTGTTGAGCCCTTACAGCTCTTGTCAACTTGTGTTCAAAGGTGATGAAAATGAATCACGCCAGCTCTTTGGAGCCTAGTGGGGGTGCAGGATTCTCTGGCTGCTTCTCTTTGGAAAACAAATCTTTGGGACAAGTTGTTTAAATCTCAACTGCAAGCATAAATGCCTGTATCTGTGTTTGTTCTTGCAAAGGTATTCGTAAGCCACTAGCAAGTCTCAAATGTAACTCCATCGGAGGGCTTGGAGCTCCGTATGCTTCAGTGCAGGCAGGGAGAGCCTGAGGTTATCCACTGGAGGACTTTTTGAGCTGTAACATTTAGATGGAGGAGAATATTCTGGAGTGCTAATGTAATAGTGCAAAACCCAGTATACTGGGAAGGGACTGACCCTTCCCTCACCCCATTTTCCCCAGGGCAGTTTGGAAGCTGCCTCCCAGCCACTGTGTTGCACTAATGCCAGTGTTCACGGCCCAGAGCAGCCGGCCAGGCCATGCAGACCTTTCATTGTGGCAGGCACAATACAGGGATTTGCTATTTGTTGCTCTTGACAAAAGGGCATTCCAGTGGGTGGTACTGGGGGGCAGGGAGGGAACCAAGGCTTGTTTACACCCCAGGTCCCCCAGCAAGCCTTGTCATGGAGCTCAAAGGGGAATTTCTGCAGGCTGCAACTTGTGGTGGACAACAAGTCGCTTCAGCCGGTGGGTGTTCTGGGAGTGACACCAAGTGGTGATACACAAGGGAGGCCACTTTATTGTAAGGGTCTAGAGCTGGCTGACTTCTGTGCAGATGAACCAGGTGACTTCAACCAGGCTGCAGATCTTTCAGTGGCTCTGCCTTTTCTTGGCTGCCTGGTAAGCAAGCTGCTCTGGTGTTTTCTGGGGAGGGAGGGAGCAGGGACACTAGTGAGAAGGTAGGGCAGGGGCGCTTTTGCCTCTCAGCATCACAAAATATTTGCAAAGAAGTTGGGACAAGTTATTAATCCAACTTGTACTCCTTTTTTGAAGGATTGTCTGCATCCTTCTGAATTGCTAGGAATGCCCCTTGGATGAGACAAGAGGATGCATATATACGTGGTGGGAGGAAGTAGTGAAGCTAAAGAAATTACAAAATACAAAGTGCAAATGGAGTAGAAATACATCTGGGGATATTTTCACAAACCCAAGGTGTTGGGAGGCAGAAATCCTAATAATTTTCAGGGGTGTTTCTTATTTCTAAATCCATTTGGTGCACTGGGAGCACTCTTTCATCTCTCCTTGGTTTTGAGCAGAAGTTACAACACATTCCTGAAAGGCCCAGTTAACAATTCCTTTATTCTCATTCTCCAATGACCTTTTTTTCTTGCCCAGGGGCTGCAGTGAACCTGACTCTGGTGACCCCAGAAAAGGCTATCAAACTGGCAGCCAATGACTTCTTCCGGCATCACCTCTCCAAGGACGGGTGAGTAGGGAGTTGACCTTTTGCGGTCAACTTAAAAGACACCGGCTCTTGGAACACGTCTGGTGAGACATCAGGGCAAAGGTTGAATGGGGTAGTGCAATGACTGAAATATGAGTTGACCTTGAACAGCTTGGCTGGTGATTACATTCAGGCTAAGGATGTAATGTCTAAAACGGGAAGCGTAAAGCACTCCACTGGATGACTGCTCTTTATTCAAGCTTCTAAAAATAGTCCAAGACTTAAGTCAAGGTTAGGAGATCCAGAATTTGTAGAGTAAATATTTGAGAGGAGCCCCATGGCACTGATCATTGCTCAAACAGCTGCTGGGAGAACCCTTGTCCTCAGCATCCTATTGGATGCTCTGATGCTCCTTCTTGCTCAGACAGATGGCAAGTCAAGTTCTGTAGATCCCAAACTTGGCCTCCCTTTTCTCCTTCTGTATCTTGAAAACAATTTTAGAGAGGTCGTGAATCTGAATTGACCAAAGGGCACTTGCAGCATTACCCAGCCACTGACCTGCATATAAATGCTGAAGGAATAAAATTATCTGTTGAGCTTGCAAGTGGAGGGTGGTTCATGTGAATCGAATGTGAGTAAAAGATGTAAGCTGAGCAGTTGAGAGTGGCTGGGCCCTGAATATTTAATGACATTTTCACCAAGATATTTCCCTTGCAATTTGGAGAACACTTGTTTCTCCCTTCAGACAGAGACCTTTCTGCAGACACAGAGAAGAGCGCTATCTCCAGTCCTCAAGTGACAGTAGCTGGAAAACAGCCTGCCTGGGATATGATCCCAACTCTTCCCATGAGCACTTATGGGGTGGAGCCTCACTGAAAATGCAAAGCTCTGGCACAATTACCTGGCCTAACAACTTCCCAAAACATACCACGTCAGTCTTCGCTGCTGCAGATCAGTGGCTCAACAGCTTCAGTGTAGATTGTGGACTGACATAGGTTGAGGATCTGTTTTTTTCATGTACCTATTTTTTTTTTTTGTTCCGAAGTCTTTTAAAATACCAGCTAACATATGTCTGTGTGACTCATCGGCTCGCAGCTCTTTGTGATTTTCTGTCTCTTCAAATAGTGTCTCTGCTGTGCTGTGCTCAGACAGTGGGAGGTGATGATGTCCTCATGGCTCCTCACCCCTGCCAAGCGGTGGGGCTGATTCCCGCAGCAAACAGCAGGGCACACCTTGGTGTACTGCAGTAGACAGCGGCACAGCTCTACCACCACCTACCAAGGGGGGGCTTAGTAGGTTGTACAGGCAAGGAGAATGGCCCATGGAAGAAATCAGACTAGCATTGCAACATATTTGGCATTCTGTGACAGCAATCACTTCAGCCATTAAAATGTGACATACCTCTCAGTGGGTGTCCTGTCCCATGGGAGGTGAAGACTTCCTCAGAGGACAAATGTGTGTGTCTGCCTCACTGATGAGTCTAGCTTAGAGCAGGACTTTGGATAAATGTGATTGCGACTGTTTCCATGAGCAGCTGAGGTCTTCGCTCAGACCTCTTCCTGTTTGACTTTTGGGTTCTTGGCTGGTCCACACATGATGTGGATGATGGGCTGCACTTGATTCAGAATAAAGGAGCTAGGGAGTTTTTCCAAGAGTAAGGTACTCTGTTCTCCTAAACCATATGTACGACTGGGACTGGCACTACCGTGACCTGGGGCAGGAGCATGATACTGCCTGGTTAGTGGGGAGCCTTTGTATCTCAACACAGAGCATTTTTACTCCCTTTAGAGAAAACAGAGGTCGGGCCACAGTTAGGTGACAAGAGCTAGGCAGCTTGTGGTGTTGGGGTCACTCATCTCATTCAACCACCATGGGGGGCTTAGATGAGTGAAATCTGGTCAGCTCTGCTCATGAAGGTAGCCAGCTTGAGCTGGACAGAGAGGCAGAGCCTTTATACTGCTGTGGTAGATGGCTTAAGGTGTTTCTAATAAGAAATGTGACTCCAAGATGTGATGGGAAAGAAAATGCTTTGCAGTTTTTGTCTGTGGCTAGTATTGGCTGTGAACATGGAAGTTCTAATGCATTCTGTCATCTTGCTTAGTGGATAGGGGGTAGAGGCTGATGGAAAAGGCTGTGACATTACCAGTGATGCTAAGGGCCCTTAGAAATTGCAGGGCAGCTGCTTATCATGGGATCTCTTTCCTCTGTGTTAAGGAAATCCAAGGCCTCCATACAGGAGTATGTAACCTGTTGGAGAAGTTGTGCCTGGCCATGCTGCAGGCAGTGCATGTACCTTGCCTTTGGCAGTTCACGTGGTCTTTTCCCATGTGAAGCACATGCAGCAAATAGGAGTGATGGCAAGGGGCTATTTCCTTGAGTCACAAAGCTATGTGACCCCAAAGGCTTGCCTTGCTCTTGCAAGCTGTTTGCAGTCTGCAGGTTTCTCCCTTTGGATGCTTCTGTCCCATTCTCCCCAGTTGTCTTTGTAAGACAAGGCAGGATGAGCAGTGCTGGGATTCAAAGCCTCTCCTGCTCAGGACAAAACAGGATGTGCAAGCCTGGGCCACCTATTTCACAATTCCAGTTGTGAAAGTCAAAGCCTAGGTATGAACAACAAATAGCTTGGAGTTAGAAAGGAGAAGATTCAAGCTGCTGCCTGGCGTGTGAACGTGGTTTCATTTCTTGATATGCAGTTGCATCAGTCAAGGTGTTATACTGGGTAAAGCACAGCTGAGGGATAAGTGTAAGGGCTCCATGTAAGGCTGGGTGCTGCTTTTCATGGTGGGCCAGCAAGATCTTGGTTCAGCTCCACCAAAGTAATTTTTGCACAATCCAGTCCTTCTGCTATACATTCATAGATGCTGTACTCTTAGGTCAGTATCCCAAAGGATGCTCTGGTGCTTTTCTGACTCAAAGCTGCAAAAGTCTTCTAGACCTATTTGAATACTTTTGTTGCTAAGTATCTAGCGCTTGTCTTGCTTGAAATATGTTGCATGAGTTGGCGATCTTTTTCTGATAAAATGTGCATGTCCTATCAGTATTTGCTGATTCAAATATGTGCTATTAAAGTACACCTCCATATGCAAGTGGAAGAAGCATGTGACCAGACACAGTGTGGCAAATCCAGCATGACTCTTAAGTAGTCTCAAGTTACGCAATGGCTTCCAGTGTATATGGATTTATTTATTTTTATCCTTTGAAAAACTTAGTGTTGAAATTGCTTTTAAACTGCTACGATAAAAAAATGGCATAAAGCCTGTTTTTGAAAGGCCAGACTGAAAACAGCACCTATGGTGTAGGAAGCTCCTGGCTATGAATTGCTGGAAGAATATTTTGGGGATGTTATTGCAAGTTTGTGCTAGACTCTCTTTTCCCTGGCGGTGTTCTTGGATGCTGTTGGACACAGAGTATTGGGACAGCAGATCCTCACCTGGGACCTCATGCCCTTGTTGGTGCATCTGTCTCCTTGTGCCTGGAGATGTCTGTTCCTGCAGCTCTCTCCATACTGGGACTAGCTCAGTGCTTTCCCCCTCCCTTTGGTGCAGGAAGGTTGTGTGCTCACAGACTGGAGGACTTGATTTCCCCTTCTTTGCCAGTTTCTATGTTGATGTCATTATGACAACCTACGGCTACAGCTTCTTGTTTCATGAGGAAACAAAACTGGGTTGGTCTTCCCAAGCTGTCCTGGTCATTTAGGGACAAAGGAGGCCACAGTGAGTTGTGTGAGTGCCTAAAACACACTTGCTGTGCTAGGGACGAAAGGAGGGAAACCAAGATACTGAAAAACCTGAAGGGCTCCCCATAACCATGACTGAGAGAGGCAATAAGGGTCAAACATTTTTCTGTGATAATTTTGACCTAAGACCCTCAACAGTTCCCAGGGGAAGAACAAGAAAAGGTGACCCACAGAAGAGTCTTCAGGCAGGTCCTTGTGGCATTCTGTGGGAAAGCGTCCCCCTGTGGCTGGGGAAGGCAGGATGTGTGAGAGAGGGGAAACTTCCTGCCTTCAGGCTGCTGGAAACCGGTGGCATTTTCTTTTGCTGTGGCTTTCTGAAGCTGAGTGTGTTGAGACATTCATAATCTCACAGCCACGGTTAAAATAGTAGTGGCTTCATTATTTAGAGGAGAGGACGTGAGAAGAGGGCTTTGTGAAGCACTTGAGTGTGAAGCTCTTGGGTATGAAGCTGAGGAAGCGATTTAGATCGGTAGTACACCAGCTTTTAAAGTACATCACTGATTTTTGGGTGTCCGGTGTGCGAGGCCTCTTTGATTGATGTAAGTAGTGCCTAGGTTTTATGTCCTCTTTGAATCTGTGTGTTAAACACTTCATAAAAATCAGTCCTTTTAAAGTGTCCTACAAGGTTTCATGTTTATCTCCAAAGTGTTGAGTGCCAGACAACTGTTTTGTTTGGCATGTGTTTGCCAAGTTTTGTTCATTTTTCAAGTTCTTGGTGAAATACTCTGCCTTGGCTGCAGTAAGAAGTGTTTCATGCCTTCTTAGATAAGCGATTTGTTGTTCATAAAAACTCTCCAGAGTTTCTGGATGAGTTTCCTGCTGCTCTTCTCCAAGGTGTGTTATTCCCTTACATCTCCTGTCCTCTTTAGTCTTGACCTTTATTTTGTTTGCTGTTCTGAAGCAAAAGCTGGCAATCTGCTGTCTTAGCAGCTCGGATCCCTGGGAAGACCAGCATGACTGACTTAATTCTGCCTTTGCTGATGCCAGCAAATTTTCTTCCTTTTTGCTTCCCCCTGCCTTGTGGCTTTGCTCAGGGAAGTGAAAGAGCCAATAGTAATTCTGAGACAAGGAAGGCACTTCTCCTTCAGTCCTATTCAGGTGTGGAGACTGGAGCTTGTTCTCCATTGCCTTCCCAGCTGATATGTCTTCCCAGGACTCTTTCCTTCATCTGCTCTTCTTTCAGACTCTTCTAAAATAGTCAGACCATCTCTTCCGTGGCACCTGTTTAAGAATCCATTGCATGACCTGGTTGACCCTTGAGCTGCAGAATGCTCACAGACAGGCCGTAAAGTGGGGCTCTTGATTTAGAAAGAAGGGATGCTGCTGCTAGTCCTGGTGCTGAGCTGCTGAATCACCCTGCACACACTATGCTTTGGTCTTTCTCTGCCCTTGTGGGCCAAGGCAGCCTCTCCTGCAGTTATCCACTGGATGCCCAGACACTTCTTTAATGTAGGTAACCCTCATCCAACTCACTGAGACTTGCAGGTGAGGGAGAAAGAGACAGTTAAGAGCTGATAATCTCCCTGTGCCTATTCAGGGATAACTCTTTGGAGAGGGCTCTTCTATTTAGCACACAGAGACTCGGGGAATTACAGTGGGTTGAAGCTGTTGACATCAAAGGTCAGCCAAAAAGTAAATGCACTTTTAGCTGTTAATCTGGAGGGAACTAGACATGGGCTGTTTAATCACAGAATGCACCCAGGAGAGGAGCACTGCCCTTGTCACCATTCCAGGCACATGTCTTGGGACAAAACGAGGACTGTGTTCAACATGCCCAGTCGTGTTACCCTGTTCCATTGTTCACTTCCACAGACATTCATATTGGAAAAAAACACTTGGGAACTCCTGCCAGGGCAAACCTGATGCAGGCACAGAGTCAGCCTTCTCTTGACTTTGTTCAAACATGCAACCAGAGCTCCTGCACATATCTGGAATAATGACTACCAGGGCAACATTTTATCTGGCAATGCTACTTTGAGGTGTATCTGCCCAACATCAGTGCTTCATTTTGTCTGAGGTATTTTTGGGCTGGCACTAGAAGTGAGAGGGAGCTTGTAATGGGAACTTTCTTGCTTTTGCATTTCCCAGCATCATAAGTTCTGAAGTGTGGTTGCAGCAGCTTGTTGTTCCCCCTTGGAAGATCAGGGGTTGGGTTAACTGGAGGGACTGGTATTTTGTGAGAGTGTCCCCAGGGGGCTGTAGCAGACAGGGTGCCCTCCCTTTGAAGGATGACTCCTGTGTGTAGGTCCCCTAATCCATATGAAATACCCACTATTTAAATTGCTTGAAAGAAACTGACTCTGTCTGGTTAGAAACTCTTGGGGAGCATTCTACAGTCTGTTGGGCTGACAGATCAGAAGCAGAAGTTATTTCATGAGTGAAGAAGGTGATTTCCAAGCTGGGGACACTAGCCTCTTGGGTAGGAAATGGAAATGGATGGCTTTGTATGGATGTTTCCTTAGGTCAGAGATTTCCTGTCTGGAAATCTTATCATTCTGATTCCAGAATGACTCTTTTTGGTCCCTGCTCAAGCACAGTAAACTCCCACATGGCCAAGATTTTTCAGAAACTTGAAAAAAATACTACTCTGCTCCCATGTGACATCAGTATACGAGTGCTGTCAGAGGTCCTAACTTTGGACTGATGTGTTGCTCTCAAGGTCCTCCAGAAACCTCTAGTTCCTGGTTTTGACTTTATTTTTCAGCTCTAGTTTGAAACTCTTAATTTAGATCAAGCATGAATCTCCTCCCCTTCCCATTTGTCATTGTTGATTCGTCACAAATTAATTGTATGTCAGTTAAAAAAGTGGAATGACTGATTTCTGCCAGTGCAGAATTTGAGGCTATTATGTGTATTTTATATTTAACATTCTCTTGCTGTGATAAAAAATGATTTCTGCATTTGTAGGACCAGATCTTTGCTGATATTGCAGCTTTTGAAGTTAGTTGAGATGTGCCAGTTTTTAAACCACTGAGGATAAGGCCTGTGGTGCCTTAAATATTTAAACCACTTTGTTGTCTAGACATGAACCGTTTTCAAACTCCTTTTATGTGCAGACTGGTGAGGTTTTGCAAAGGGAATTTGACCCCTGTATGGCAAATTTTAAATGTTCTGTCAAAAGATTTGCTTATCTTAGGCTACATTTTTCTTAGACTCTCCCCATTTCCCAGAATATGCCAGCCAGTAGGTGAAAGGCCTCGTTCTAGATGCTTTTGATGTACCTGTTTGACATCTCTAAAATAAACCCACACGTATAACCCTTCACTGGGTCACACTGGCATAGCTCCGTGGAGTTCAGTCAAGCCAGGCTGATTTTTCTTGGCTGGAATAATGGTCCACAGATGAAAAAGTAGGCCAAGTCTTCCCTATCTTTTGAACTGGGTATCAAAGCAGTCACCCTGGATGCAAGCCAGAAGATGTGTACTCCAGGGATGCTCCAGGGCTCTTGCTGTGCTGTAGAGGGAGACTGGCAGCCAGCCCCTTTGAGTGGTTTGCTTCCTCCCACGGCTGTGCTAGGGACTGTGCAGCCTTGCTGCTGACTGCACTGAGCCATGTAGAGACTGCTTCTGTGCTTCAGGCTGCCCAAAAGGCACAAGTTGGCCACCTCCAGGTGGCAGTAGCAGTGGGGACCCCTGGATTGGCACACCCTTGTACCTCTGTACCTCCAGGAAAGCTTGCTGCGCACACTTCAGCACCCACGTGGGTAACTCTGTGGGAGGGATTGTTCTTTGCAGCTTCTCATCTCTGGGGGAATTTGGAGAGGGGAGACTGTGAAATATTCCTCCCTTCAGCCACATAGGAGAGCTCTGTATTTAGTTGCTGGTAATCTCCGTTGTGGCTCTGTGCCTCTAATCCCCTGCTCTGAAATCCTCCCTGGAGAAGATGAGAGGTGGAGAAATCGGCCCAGCTGACGTGGTGGCCCAGCAGGATTACAGCACATCTGCCCTCCCTTTCCTGTAGGGTGGGCAGTGAAACTACTTTGCTGGCCCACTGCACCATGTTGTGCTCTGTGTGTGTGCATGTGAAACCCCTGGCATGGGAGCATGCCTTGGTTTTGCCAGGGAATAGGGCATATCATTGTGGGACTGCTTTTGCCATTGTGCGGGGACTCGCCTTGAGCAGGTTAAGATGAGGTATTGCTGCAGGAGCGGGGCTGTGGGAGGCAAAAATAGTACTTGCATTTAAAACAGAAAAAAGATGAGGCTGTTTCCCTTTGGCTGTGTGATTTATATATGCCTCTCTTTTTTCCCTTTTTAGAGAAGAGAATGTCAGATGTACTTTTTAATCGAGTCAGTGTTTTCTGGTGCCAAGGCGTGAGGTTCTTTACAGGACAAAACGACATCAGTTTTTGAAAATTGAGACTTCGTGAGCATTTGCATCCTGAGTTCCTCTTTTTAGTGTTAGCTGGGCTCTTTCATGGCTTTGGAATGAAGGGAACAATGAAATGCTGCATTTTGTTAGGCAAGAACATGTCCCTGATAATCTCTGCTCTCTAGTGCAGAGGACGCACAAAGTTGCAGTGATGGGGGTCCATCCCACCTCTTGTCTCTCAGGAAGTTTAGTGCAAAGGGTACGTTTTCAGCTTTGGAAAGGCTGGTGAGATGAAGCAGCTCCTAACCACAGAGGAGCTGGCTCCCTGATTCATGGTTGCTGTTAATTTATTTTGCTTTTCTTGGAGAACTCCAAAGCAGAAAGTGGAATATTTCCCCCCCCCTTGCTCCCTGCCCTGAGGTCTCTGTTTGTTGACAGTGTTTAAAGGACTAGGCTGGCAGAAGGAAAGCTGCTTATCTCCCTTTAATGCTCAGGTCCTCTAGTGTCCTCTGAAGATGATACCCTTTCTGAAAGCTGTGCCCTGACCAGGGGCAACATCATGCTGTAAGAGAGCTGAAGCACTGTGTGCTCCCATCTGGGGCTGTTCTGACTGGGGTTGTGGCTTTATGTTCTGTTTTTGGGGCCAGAAGGGTCTGTTCTCCAGGTCTGGTGATGCCAGCAGGGATGCCAAACCTGGGCTGTGCTGAATGGTCAAGCCAAGCCCTGTCTCCTGGGCTGCCTTTCCTGTAACCTCCAGGGTCGGAGATGTGCCCCGAGCCTTGTACCAGCTGCCCCAGGGTTACTCCAGGCCACCTCCTCTGACCACTCTTTTCTTTGGGCAGGCAAAAACTGACACTGATGAAGGAGATGCTGGCGGGCTGCGGCGCAGGTACCTGCCAGGTGATTGTCACCACTCCCATGGAGATGCTCAAAATCCAGCTGCAGGATGCAGGACGTATTGGTATGTGGACTTTTCTTCCCTGTGCGCTGAGCAGGGAGGGGAGAGAGGGCTGGGACTGGATTGTCAAGGTGGAGGTGAGAGAATGAGTGGAGAAAACCCTTTTCCTTCTCCCTGATCTCCCATGTCTGAAGTATCTCAGACTGTAGCAGAAATTTATCCTCTTCTTCCCAGCTCACTTCCCCCCCACACTTCTCTCAGCTGGCTTTGCAGAGGCCCTTGCAGTTACAAAAGGTGATGGTTTTTTTGCTCAAAGCAATAGGCTTGGCAAGTGAAACAGCAAATGTGCTGGTGGGTGGAGAGACAGGAGAGATGACTGGGTGGTCATCTTGTGAATGATTGAAACTCGTTAGATACTGTGAAACCAAGAAGGGATTAGCATCCTCCAGTGCCTTTCCCCTGTGGTGCTTCCTCCATCTCCATGTTTCCTGATGTCTGTTCTTTCTCTCTTCTACCCCGCTGTAGCACCTCCCTAACAGCTTTCCAAGGGGATGTGCTCTTTCTGAATGACTCGTCTCCCCTTGTACTCTTGTCTTTTTTGATTCCTGACAAAAACAGCAGTTGTCTTGGCTGAAACGGTAAATAAAATTCTCCCAGTGTACTGGATTTGAACGAGGTTTGGGGTCAGGCTCTCGGGACTATGAGCAGGAGCTGGCAGGCAGAGGCAGGAGGGAGTGTGAGCCTCTTGGCTGAAACAATGTGGAGTGTTTCTGGTGAGAATGCAGACCAATCTGGCACAGAGACTCTGGGGGAAAGAGCTGATTGCTTTTGCCTTAGTCTCTTCCAGAGGTCAGCCTGGGCGGTGGCCTCACTCCCCAGGAGCCCTGCATGACACTGTTAGAATCCATGTTTGTGGTTCTTCCTGGAAAATGGGCCAATTTGCCCTTTAATCTCTCATTGGATGTGACGTTCCTGAATAATCGCGGATTTACTTTTTCTTTCCTCTCTTCACTGTTTTTAATGCAGACCTTATCCTCTTTGTGCGTATTATTTTAAAATGTTTGAAGGAATTAAGCCATGGTTTGAGGGTTCAGGAGAGGTTTTCACTGCCGTGAACAGCCTGTTCTCTGCGTGTCAGGAGAGCTGTGGTGTCCCCGTGGCAGCCAGAGGATTGCCTGCAGGTTGATGTGCTCTCCATCTTCTGGCCAAAGGGCAGAATTGCATCAGTTGGGAAAGTGGGAGAAACCAGGTTGTGTTTATAAATGTGGCTGAGAAACTCCACGGGTTAATTGATTGCTTTCAAGGGAAGGAGGCACAAAACAGAACTGTTGAACTACTGTCGTTTATGAACATCTTTACTGGAAGCAGCGACAGGCACCTGCCTACTCATAGCAGCTCCTGTTCTCTGCACTGCAGAGATTGCGTGTGACAGGCTGCTCCTGCTCAGGCAAACCATTTGGTGGGAAAGTGTAGTGGGCATCGCTGTGGTGTGGCAGCACCAGCTGCCAGACTGGGACAGGCTGAGGGAGATGGGCATACTGGGAGCAAAAGCTTGCAGGGTGCCTGGCTGGCCTTCTATGGCCTTCGTGCATATTTTGTCGCACCTGGAGATCTGCCTCTTCTTCCTTGTCCTGCGGCAGCAGGCAGCAAGAGATGCTGCTGAGCAACTTGCAGACCCGTGGTTGTGCTCTCCTCCCCAGCGGCACAGAAGAAGCTGATGGCAGCACAGGCCCAACTCTCCTCTTCCCCTGCGGCGGGGGCGGCCGAGCCGGTGGTGGAGACGCGCACCACAGCAACACAGATAACGAGGGAGCTGCTGCGGAGCAAGGGCATCGCGGGACTCTACAAGGGCCTGGGGGCCACACTGCTGAGGTAGGGTGGACAAAACAATGGTCCTCTGCATGTGCTAGGGTCTTTGGTTTGAGTGCTGAAAAAAAGGGGTAGCCCAGGGATTCTGCAGGGCTGCATGCCTTCCGTGGGCCTCTTGTCCTGTGTGCAGTCAGTTTTACCCCTGTGAGTTTCCCCTCCTGTCTACACTGCAGTCACAGAGCTGGGATGTCTGCATTGCACTCGTGGCTGAGCTGCCAATGTGTGATGCTTGCAGCTCTTCCATTGCTCATTTTCTTGGTGTCCCTCTCTGACTTGGCTCATCTTTGTTCTTCTTTCTTTCCTTTCCTCCCACCCCACTGCAGGGATGTCCCATTCTCCATTGTTTACTTCCCGCTGTTTGCAAACCTAAACAAGCTGGGCCAGAAAGACCCCAATGTCAAGGCTCCGTTCTACGTGTCCTTCCTCTCCGGATGCGTGGCTGGCAGTACGGCTGCAGTGGCTGTCAATCCTTGTGATGGTGAGTCCTGAGCAGCCTGTGGTAGTGGCCTGGTGCCAAGTGACAGGAGTCAGAGGCCCAGAGTGGACTAGGTGAGGAGGAGGGTGACTGCCAGCCTCTTCACAGGGAGGCACAGGAGGGGACCTCTGGTGTCTGAGCTGCCACCAGCTCAAATGGTGTGACTTCAACTGAGCTACAGTTTTGGCCACAGCTTGCACAGAGGTTTGCAGTACTCACTAGGTACGGCAGAAAGAGGGTGTCATTCATTTCAGTCATTCTTCACAGGAATGGCTGCAGACACGCCCCTGAAAAGCCACATTTCCATGTGGAGTGATAATATGCAGACCACTTATATACATATGGTCATGGACAGAGAAAGCCTCAGATCTGTGGCCTTTTCTTCTGCTCCACAGCATCTGCCTTAAATACCACCTTGGTTTCTCTCCTGTGAAAAACACCAGGAAGTAACATCTCTCTCCAACAGTGCACACGCTCCAAGGTGTGAAAAAATGTAAGAGCAGAATTGTATATTTTAGATACTTCTTCCAGAAGTTGCTGAGCATTTGAAAAGGAGTTACGACTTTGCAGAAAGATGGAAATATTTAAAGCTTAAGTCAGCCTTTGAAACTTGGATCACAGTGAGGGGAGAGGTTGGGTTTTGGGTGGCTGTGTGGGTTTTTTATCCGTTTATGAAGGGATGGGTTTTCCCCGCTCTTGCTGATAAATATACGAAAGTGGTCTGTGTTCTTGTTACTCTCATTTTGACTGTTTCAAAGACATTACTCTTGTTCTGGCTTGCTACGCTCCCAGTGCTTACCAGCATCTCCTCTCTTTTTCTCCCCAGTGATCAAAACACGGCTGCAGTCCTTGCAGAGGGGAGTGAATGAGGACACCTACTCGGGAATCCTGGACTGCACCAAGTAAGACTCCTCATGAGGGAGGCCACCACATCAGGTGTATGGCATCTGCTGCTGCCTGCTGCTAGGCAGGCAGTGCAGCTTCTAGACCCCACCAGCACCTTCTGTTCCAGGTTTCCTCTGAAACTGTGCTTTTATCAATCAATCTATCTATCTATCTCTATGCATAGATAGACATATATATATATATATATACACAGTTATATAAAAGAGAACTTCTCCCCATATTGAGCAAGATAAATGTAGCATTTATATTTAAATACTTATGTCCAAACCCCAGTAGTCATAACAGTGATATTTTATTTCTGCAAGGGAAGGCAATGCTGTGGCTGTCTCTCCCGAGGCCCTGTTGTCTGAGAATCCTACAGTATTAAGTCTCGTATCCCTCCTGGGACTTCTCTGCACAGTGTCTGCAGCAGGGCTGCCAGAGTGGGCTGTTAACAGATGCACTCTCTCTGATCCTGTATTAAACTGTGGTCTGGCTGCTTCAAAACATGAAAGGACTTTTTCTGCTTCTGTATTTCTGTCATGGCCAAAATCTCTTGCCATCTGACTGTGTTCCATGCTGAGGGTGGTGCTGACCCCACTTTGGTAGAGGGGGACCTCTTGATGTAAGCATGGGTGGGTTGTCTGAGCTGTACTTTCAGACACAGGCAGATGCTCCTGCTTCTGGGTCAGATTTAGGGATGGGGCATGTTTCTGCGTGGCCATTTGCAGAGCTCGTGGGGGATGATGGATGATCTGCTGTGGGGGTGATGCCAGGTGAGAGCGCTTGCCTGGATTTGGCCTCTGGAGGGAGGCAGAAAGCCAGGGCATGGCCAGAGGCTCTCCTGGCATGGTAGAGGAGTGGGGTGGACACTTACCTGTCTCTGCCATTTCTCCCCAGGAAGATCTGGCAGAAGGAAGGGCCCACAGCCTTCTTCAAAGGGGCGTACTGCCGAGCCCTGGTCATTGCTCCTCTCTTCGGCATTGCACAAGTTGTCTACTTCATTGGCATCGCGGAGTTCCTGTTGGACATGCTCCCCAAGCCCCGGGCCTAGCTCTGGTGTGCTGGTGTGCCCTCTCGCCCTCTGCAGCGCTGAATTCATCCCCATGTTCACCATCCACGTCCGTTGATGTCAGAGCAACAGCACAAAGGGTTCTCGCAGGGGTGCCGAAGGGACGTGGTCTCCAGATGAGCAAACGTGAGGAGGGAGAGAGTCCCTTCTCTGTCTTGGTCTGGAACCTGCGCCCTCCTGCTCCTTCCACGGACAATAGTTAATTATTCATATCTCTTTTTTTTTTTAATTTCCTTTTTTTNAAAGTCTTCACAAAATTTTAGTTAATTTCCTTTTTTTTTTTTTTTAAATTGTCATTCTTAAGGACACTGGTAAGCACAGACTGGGCTTGCAGACCCAGAAGTCTCCTCTCAGCCTTGGGAAGAAAGAGAGAGGGGAAAGAAATAACTTGAACCCTCATCCACCTGTTTCCCTCTTTCTTCCTGGAAGCTGCCAGCTATCTGAGGAGGGGCTGGAGGGGCAGCTGTGTCCCCTCTGCACCTCCTCAGCTCTGCTGACCTTGGGTCAAGAGTGGGCACTGCACAAAGGGGGCTTATCTCATTGCTGCTGGAGGCACGGTGGGGGGGTTGCTGGATCTGACAAGTTCCTTGGCCTGGAAGCCTTCGCTCCTCCCTTCTCCCTTTTAAAAACGAGTTGGACTTAAATGAATGCTGATTGTTAATATTGATTTTGTAATTATTTTTGTTTTAAAGCAAAGGGATGTCCCTCCTAACTAGGTGTCACAGGCACATCCGGGTGAGGTGCAGAGATAAGATGTCTGCTCTGTAGGGAACATGTCTGTGGGATCACATGAATGTCCAGAGGTGCTTCCCTGCTTGGCTACGGGCAGGGAAGGGAGAGGAACTTGGGATCAAGTAATTTTTGTTTGGGGGGGGTTTCTGTGGGGGTTTTCTGGCAGGATGGGGGGTGTTTGATTTTGGTTGGAGGGGGGGACTTTTATTTGGTTTTGGTTTGGTTTGGTTTTTTTAATGTGGGGTTGTGGGGAGGGAAAACCAAACAACAAGAAACCACTTACATTCCTTCAACCTGCCTGCCCCCAACCTGATAAAGTGGTGGCTGCAGGTGTAGAGTAGCTGATCTAATTTTTTTCCAGCCTGACCCCAGGTGTATGAAGGGGGGCACCTGCTCCATTTCTTTGGTGCCCAAACTCAGGGAGCTGCACTAGAAATGCTGCTCCTGTGTGCTCACCTTGCAAGGTGAAAACACAAGGCCTGGTTGTTTTTAGATGTTTAACTTGGGTGTGTTTAGAGCCAGCCAGTGTGGAAGAGGTGGGGGTTCCTGCACCCTGATCCAGGAGCTGTTTGCAGGTGCATGACCTGCAGGGCGAGTCCTCTGCATCACAAAAAACTCGTCATGCCATTGGCTTCTGGGATGGTGATCACTGTGGGGTGCCAGAGGCCAAATCCACGCCTCCAGCCTGCTCTGTCAAAGGGACACTGCCCCAGCTAATATCACTTCAGTCAGAGGACTTCCTCGTTCAGTACTCTTTTGGGCTCTGTAATTAATCCTAGTTTAGATGACCTTAAGTGTGAGACCTTCCAACTCCGTGTGATCTTCTCCGTTATTTATTCCATTTGGTGCAATCCACCCAATTTTGGTGTTGAAATTAAACTGGTTGAATTCACTTTTCATTCCTTCTTTTTGCTTTGTTCTCCAGGCGCTTGCTTGGTGTTTGTTTCAAAAGTGTATTTAAATTAATTAAAAAAAAATCCCTGTTTTTAATGTTTAAAAGGAAACAACCTCTGTTTCAATGTTCTTGGGTTAGGTTTTTGTGAAATCTGTATGTTGAGGGCCTTTTTCCGTGATGAATCCTTTTTCTCTTCAAGAAAGTTGTTCTGTGGCTGATTTGTTACTTGTCACTATGCATACATGAATAATTTTCTTTATTTTTCTTAAGGACTTCTCCATGTATCTGGGAAGGAATCTGTGCAAAGATGATGATAGTTGTCTGTGCTGTGTGTGGTGCTGTGATGCTGCTCTTGCTCTGGATTTCCCTTGGGTGGATTAAAAGAGAAAGATTTATTTATTTTTTTTTTTTTAAGGTGCCCCATTCCTTGATGCTTTGTGATTTACAGGGAGGGTCCTCAAAAAGACTTTGCCAATAAAATTAGTGGAGTTTCAGCCTGCCCTCCTGCCTGCAAGGATTGTCCCCTGAAGCAGGGTGACTTGAGGCTGCAGAGGTGTGTGTGTGGGGTGCAGGTTTGGACTGTGGCGTTAAGTTTGGAGGAAAATTTGGTGCACTGAAGGGCTGAGGTTCAGGGAAAGCTCTCCTTATCTTCTGGAATGCTTTTGAAAACCTTTGTAAAACTGACTCTTCCTTCTCAAATCACCTGCTCTTCTTCCACTGTGTTGGAGCTAGTGACCCTACTGAGGCTGATTTTTAGCTTCTTGGACACGTCCCTGAGTCAGCAGGACCTGGGGAGGTGGCAGGGGATAGTGACCATGGCTGCACGGGAGCTCCTTGTGCAGGCAGGGTCCTGCTTACAAAAAAAAAAAATAGAGTTTAAAATGGGAGAATTCTTATCAATTAATTATCTATTAAATTAAATCTGTTGATACTGATTGCAATAATGAGGAATAAAAGTAAATAAACACACCTCTGCTCCCTTCCCTACAGGTGCCACTTGTCCCTGGGGCAGGAGCTGTCAGCCGGCAAGGGGTTAACTCCTCGTGTGCCCTTGCTGGTCCCTCTGGCATCTCTCCACCCACCCCAGGCCCTTCCCAGTTGTACCTTGTCCATGTCTGCCCTGTCCCTTGCTCCCACTCTGCCCCTGGCTGCCATGGCTCCTGTTTGTTTGGGTTTCGTGGTGTGCACTGCCCTTAAATACATCTTGCCGGAGATGCTGTACTTGAACCCTGTCCTGGGTTCAGGTGCGTGAGTCGGTTTTGACTGGTGGAATTTCCTGGAATGCAAAAAGGAAATTTCCTAAAACCCTGGGGAGAAATTCCTGCTACTCAAATGGGAAATTCTGGCAACCAAATAGGGGAAATCCTGGAAAGCAAAGGGAAAGCATACTAGAAAGTTAAATATTCTGGAACACAAATGGGAAATTTTCTGTAAGACAATGTAGGAATTTCCTTGAGAGCACTAGGGGGAAGTCCTTGAAAGCAAAGGGAGAAATACTCTGGGAATTTGTAGAAAGCAATGGGGGGACTTTCTATGGGGGGATAGCCTAGAAATAAAGGGAGAGAAATTTGAGATAGCAAGGAGGAAGTTTCCTCAAATACCTGGAAAAGTCCTGAAAAGGAGAAGTGAAATTTCTCTAGAAAGTAACAGGAATATTTCCTAGAGGGGAAATTTATGGGAAAGTGAAGGAAAAATTGGTGGAAAGCAAAAGGGGAAGTGCGCGGAGAGGAAGAATTTTGGAAATAATTTCTTGCTTCCCGGGAGTAAGTGTCAAGGGGCAATTTCCTAGGAATGCAGAGGGAAAAATCCTGGAAAACAATGGAGGACTCTAAAGAGCAACAAGGACATTATTTCCCAGGAAACAAGGAAGAAATAGCCTGCAAAGTGACTGGGACATTTTGTGGAAAACAGTGGGTTTTTTCTAGGAAGGAAGCGTAAGATGTCCTGGAAAACAAAAGGCAATGTTCTGGAAGAACATGTGGGAGTGCCTAGTAAGCAGCAGGGAGAAGTTCCTGGAAAGAAAGGGGAAATTTCCTCAAAAGCAGCACAGGGGGAAGGAGGCAGCAGCCACTGCGTGTTTCAGCCCCACTGACCTCCACTCTGCTCCTTGGGTAATGAACAACATTTCGGGGGATTTGAGTGGTTTTTGCTGCTTCCCGCAGGGCTCCAGTGGGCTCAGGGAAGAGCCGGGAGGGCCCTGGGGCTGCCCCTGACCTGCCTCCTGTCGCGGTTAGGGATGGGCTGCTTCGCCCCTGCTTCAATGCCGAGTGCTGCCCTCCGGGTCTTGGCCTTTAATTGCTTTTTCTTTCTTGGCAGCCTCAGCTGCAGTGGAGGCAGCCCGGGAGAAGAAGGGTTAAAATAACCACCGGGAAATGGCCCGGGGGTTCCCAGCCCTGTGCCCAGGCGCGCGCTCCGGGAAGCCCCGGCGGGAGCGGGTGCGGCTGAGCCCCAGGGCTCGGGGTGCCCCAAGCTCACGTTTTAAGTCCGGTTTATTTATTTTAAATACTATTAGTCTGGAGAGGGGGTTGCGCGGGGCTGCGCAGCAGCATCCTCGGGAGCGGGGCCGAGCTGGAGCATCCCCCGGACACCCCCGGGAGCGACGGGACACCCGTCGGCGCCCCCCGCGGGAGCGGCGGCACTTTCACTTTCGGAAGGGACACGTGATTTCCAGGAAAACGGGAGTAGGCGGATAAAGGACCGGGCGGGAAGCGGCAGCCCTCCGCGCCGAAGTCGCCGCCCGTCCCGTCGCGGCAGCTCGGCGGAGCCCGCACTCCGGCAGCGATGGAGAACGAGGGGTAAGCGGCGCCCCAGCACCCCCAGGCCGCCGTCCCCGGGTGGCCCCGGTCCCCCCGGTGACGGCCCCCTGCCCGCAGGGAGGCCCAGAGGCTGCGGTTCGGGCCGTGGCTGCTGAGCGCCATCAGCAGCGGGAATTACCGCGGGCTGTGCTGGCTCGACCGCGAGCGCACCACCTTCCGCGTCCCCTGGAAGCACAACGCCAGGAAGGACATCACCAGCAGCGACCTGGGGGTCTTCAGGGTAGGTGGGATTGGGGTCACCAGAAGGAACCTCAGCGTCTTCAAGGTGGGCAGGATGGGGTTGATACGCAGTGCTCTCTCCAGATCTTCAGCGTGGGAGGGTTGGAGTGACCACGCCTTCAAGGTGGGTGGGATAGGGTGGTGACCAGCAGCAAGTTGAGGTGGGATGTGGGAACTCGGAAGACGGGGAAGACCAGTCCATGGTCATGGAGGCAGGCGCCCCATGCTCACCTGCCTGCACCCATAGGCCTGGGCAGAGGTGAGTGGGCGGTATGAGGAGTCATCTGAGGACCCGGCCAAGTGGAAGACCAACTTCCGCTGTGCCCTGAGGAGCACCCACATGTTCAAACTGCTGAGGGACCATTCCAAGTGTGGCGAAGACCCGCACAAGGTCTTCACCATTAACCAAGGTGAGCCTCGCCCCAGAGGGGCTGTGTTGGGTGGGGGGGGTGATCTCAGGACATCCCACTCCAGGTGCTCTCCTTTCAGCCACCCTTCAGCACAGCAATGAGGGAGATTTCAGCAGCCCTGATCCTGCAGTGGACCAGCAGCCAGCACAACAGCAGCTGCAGGTAGCTGGGTGGACACAGCAGCCCAGTGGGGTCCCCACTGTCACTGCTCAGGTATTGCACCTCTATGTCCTTGGGCTGCTCTCAAGGTGCAACCTAGCATCTGGCCAAAGTGCAGGCCAGAGGGAGGCTGTGAGCTCCTCATCCACAGCAGAAAGATCCCATTCTGCTTCCCTTCACAGCTGGAGTTTCACCCCCAAGACGTGGCCCCAGAAATTGCTCTCCCAGGTAAATGTTGGTCCCACAATCCTTTTTTTTGGAGGGGGCAACCCGCTAGACTCAGTTGGGGCTGATTTTGCGGTTGTGAGACATCCCACCTGCTGTGCTCCCCCCCAGGCAGCACTGACCCCACACAGCCCATATCGCTGGAGAGGCTGCTGCAGCAGTGTGACATCTCCCCCCGTGACGTTGTCTCCACGACCCCGTCCTGGGTGGCCGCAGGTGAGACCAGCCCTGCTCACAGGATGCAGAGTGGGTGGCTCCATGGGTGGGTGATGCCAACACCTCCCCGTTGGTGATTTCCCTGCAGGGGACACCCTCCACACGGACACCCTGCTCCAGCCTCACCAGGACACCCTGCTCCAGCTTCATGCTGACCCCAGCCAGAACAACTGCTTCCCTCCCACGGCACTTCAGCAGTGGGTGCCCGTGGTGGAGCAGCCCGCCTTGGGCACCTACAGCCCCCTGGACCTCATGCCGCCAGAGGAGCTAGGTGGGTGCTGTGGGGCAGGATCCAGCCCTGGACATGGGAATGCCATAATGGGGTGGGAAGAGGCCAGGGTGCTGCCACGTGCACCCCGCGCCAAAGCAACCCCTGCCCCTCTGCATCCCGAATCCCCATGCCGATGCTGCTCGTGTCCCACTGCAGGAGCCGTGCCACTGCCATGTCACCTGACAGAGGGCGTGGTCCCTCCCATGCAGTCACCAGGGGAGGCGATGTTTTTGGTCCCCACCACCAGACCTGTGCCACAGCCACAGCACCTGGTGTGTGACACGGGTAAGGGTTATTGATTATTAGTAGCTGTAAATTATATTTATTAATAGTAAATATGCTCGGGGGGGTTTGCTTTGGAGAGGGAGAACATTTCGTTTTGGGGGACGTGGCTGCTGATCACTGCGTGGTGCAGGTGGCTTCATCTCTAACCTGGACGTCACCATCTACTACCGGGGAAAGGAGTTCCACCGGGAGATCGTGCAGGGCAGCCACTGCCTGCTGACGTACCAGCCCCTCGACCTGGCGGTGGCCCAGGGTCCCTGGCACGTGGTGCACTTCCCCAGCCCCGCCAACATGGCCGATAGGAAGCAGTGGCGTATCACCGAGGACCTGCTGGGCAAGGTGGGGCTGCAGCTGGAGCAACGCTCCTACAAGATCTTTGCCACCCGCCGGGAGAAGTGCAGGGTGTTCTGGGCCCTGTCCCAACAGCTCGAGGGTGTCGACCCCCCGTCCAACCTTCTCTACCGGGACCAGGAAACCCCTATCTTTGACTTCAGTGAGTTTAGCACAGGTGGGTAGGGGTGTCACGTTGTTCCCCGTGTGTTGTTTCATCTTCATCCTGGTTTTGGGGCTCACGAGAACCAGGTCCAGGATGTCACAAGCATCCAAATCTTCTCAGCCCTTCGGTTCCCCAGGCTCACCCCAAAACTGATCCCTGTCTTCTCTTGCAGAGCTAAGGGACTTCCGCAACCGCCAAAGGCAGCGGTCCCCTGACTTCACCATCTACCTCTGCTTTGGTCAGGCCTTCTCCAAGGCCAAGCCTAAGGAGACCAAGCTCATCCTGGTCAAGGTGCAGGAGCCAACAACCACTGTTGCCCGGGGAAGGGGAGAGACTCATGGGGGCCAGGGGGGCTGAGACTCTGGGTGTCTGAGGAGAGGGACCCTTGAGTTCTGTGGGAGAAGGAGGATCTGGGTGCCTGAGGAGGGACCCTTGGGGGCTGCGGCAGCTGGGTTTCTGGGTGCTCATGGATGGGGACTCTTACGTGATGGATGGGGGATGGAGGTTCCTCAGGGTCTGGGGAGGGGGACCCTCAGAAGCCGGGGGGGGGTGAGTGCCTGGGTGCCCAAGGAGGGAGACCCTCTGTGGGCAGTGGAGATGGGGATCTGGGAGCCCTTGGCATTTGAGGCAGATGGATATCTTGATATTCCCTGTGGGGCTGAGAGAGATGGGGGAACTGAGTGACAGAGCAGGGGGACCCTTGCAGACTGAGTGGGGCTGGGTGACCAGGGAGGAAACCCTTGGGGACCAGGGGAAACAATGGGGCAGGGGCGGACCTGAGTCAGAAGACACTCGGGGTGTTGGCGGGATGCTGTGGAAGGCAGCCCAGGGATGGGAGCCTTGGGGTGGGGGAGACAAAGGATGCCCCAGCCAGGTCTTCCCTCCACTCCAGGAAGACAGGGCTATGTGGGGTGTTGCAGCCACATCAGGGAGCTGCCCATAACCCTGACATTTTTCTGCTGCAGCTGGTGCCCAAGTTCTGCGAGTACTGCTATGAGAAGGTGCTGCAGGAGGGAGCCTCGTCCCTCGACAGCCACACCATCAGCCTGCAGCTCTCAGACTCCTTCAGTCTCTACGATCTCATTGAGCAGTACACCATGCAGCTGGACTGACCCCAACCACCACATGGCCCCTGGGACAGGCAGCAGGACCACTGGGCACTGTGCAAACCGGCACCCACAGCTCAGGGACAGCTTCACTGACCAATCCCGGAACTCACATGTTTCTTTTCCCCTCAGTCAGCTGCTAATGTGTTTTTTGTGGGTTGTGATCATTTACAGATTTATTTTCTTAATTTTTCCAAGTTAAATATATGTATAGATAGTTCCCTCTTGCTGGTGTTACCTGAATGTCTGCCCCCACTATAGGTCTGAAACCTTCACCACCTTCTGTACCCCCCCAAAACCACGGGGGTCCATGGCTGGCCTTGTCTCAGCAAAGTCCCTGCAGGCAGCAGCAGGCTGGTATCAGAGCCCTTGTCAGCACCTTCTTCCTCTGAAGTTTTAATGAGTCAGGTGACTTCCCACACACGAAGAAATGCATTTATCAATTCATTTATTTCCATGCATTAAGACTGCAAACATGACTTTGACTTGCAAGCAGAGCACATCGAGGACAGCTTGGCTTTGGCTAAACAAAAGTAAGTCTTCAGCAAGTGCCTCCCCCCTGGCTGGAATTACTCACTGGAGATGTTCTGGAAAAATAAGGCGGTAACAGCAACCTGAAGCACTCAGACCCAAGCTCTGAGGCGCAGAGGTGGTGGCATCTCAGGGAGGAGTGTGGAAACCAGAGTGCTGCCTGAAGGTGGGGTGTCCCCTCCCCAGGCTGCAAGGAACCACCCCCTCCTCATTTCAGGAGCAAGGGGAGAGAACAAACCTGGCCATCACTGTCCTTACCTGCCTCGTGACCTGGATGCTGCTGGGCCCAAAGGTGGTGGTCCCATAGCTAGTCACGTAATAGTGAGCAGGAGGCTGTGCTGGGGGCTTCTCCAGCTGACTGGGCACTGCGGGAATGGGACACCCTCAGCACCTCAGCTCCATGAAGCCCTCGGCCCTCTTTGCCCTGAGAGCTGTTGCAGCACAAACTCAAGGACCATCGGGCTCACCTTTGGGCAGAAGCAGCTCTGTGCCAAAACGGTGCCCACAGGTCCCACATGTTTTAACATCTTCCCTTGTCCTGTGGAGGGAAAAGCCACAAAAAGAAGGAGCAGGAGCTGCCTCGGCAGTCCCCATGGAAGATGATGCCAAGACAATGGAAGAGGCTTGCTTTTCCCACCCTGACCTGAGGTCCCGCCCTTGGTGGGACACCTCCCGCCCTCCCAGGGGCCTAAGCACCTTCAGCTCTTCATGAAACAGGGGACATGTGGGCACGTGTTCTGAGTGAATATTATGTGCCTGAGCCCGGAGCCTCAGCTTCTTCACCCTTCTTTCCATGATCAGTTTCCCACACCAGTAAGTGCTAACAACACGTGGCACACGAGCTGCTGCCGTCAGGAAGAGGGCAAAGTAGTGCCCGTGGAGTTTCACGACTCATTTCATATGGCCTTTAGCAGCTGGCCAGCCCCATCAGCATTGCAGTAGCTGTCACACAGGTCCTGCCCTTGGCTTGGAGTGGCCCAGAGTGTACGTACATGGCACTTGTGCCATCCGTGTCTGGCCAGATGAACTCCGCGGGACAGCCCACCGTTCGGCAGGGAGTCTTCACACACGCGTGCAGCCCCGGCCACTCCTCAGCAAGCTTCTGGATGATGAGCACAACTGCTACGAGGAAGTCCCAGGAGAACTGGAAACCTTCCGGGCAAAAGAAGAATGTCTCACTTGCTTACGGCCCCCCCACCCCAGGAGATGCCGTGGTGATGCTCCCATCGCTTCCAGCCCGCCAGATCACAGCCAGAACAGCTGGACCAGATCGACTTCTCAAGTTAACCAAGGCCCACAGCCTTCACACGATAGCCTTCTAACGATATGTTAGAAGAATTCCCCAACTCAGATGGCCCTTTTGCTCATCACTTGAAGACTCGGCCCGAGACTGTACTCTGCTGGGGCCTGTATGGGGAAGGATGACCCATTTGCTCCACAAGAAGACTGAAAATTTGACTTTCTACTTCCATGTGATACTTTTAGAGGAGTCCTGAACAGAATTGGATGGAGAAAGGGGAAATTTTTAACTGAACTGCTGGTGGGCCCTGGCTGGACTAGGACAAGTGGCAGAGGCTTCTTGGGACACTGCCCAGGGGGCTGGAGGTGGCAGGGGGGGAGCTAAGGAGAGACTTAGGTTTGGGAGTCATGAAATATGGATCAGGAATCTTACCTGTCCTTCCTGCTGGCTTTCTGCACCGGAGCTCCAGGTAGCTGTAGGCCCTCTGGTTATTCTCTTTGATCAGCAGAGGTTTGCCATTGCATACAAGCAGGCAGGTCACCTTGGCCACCCAGTGTGTGGAGTAGAAGGAGCAAGCTTTCACCAGGAACCTGTGAGGAGATTGCCCATGGCTTTCACCAGCCTCCTCCTAGCTAATCCCTTGCATTGGGAGAAAGCATGGCACCAGGTGAACTTGAAAATATGAACCCAATTTCAGTAAGAACAGAGGCAGACAGCAAATGAGGACCCTCCCCTACCAAGAGCTCAAGCAGGAGTAGCAGCTTCTTAAGCCAAGAGATGCTTCCAGAATTGGCCATCTGTCCTGGTTTTGTCTAGGATGAAGTTAGTTTTCTTTCTAGTAGCTGGTGCAGTGCTGTCCTTTGGATTTAGGATGAGAACAATGGGGATAACACACCGAGGTTTTAGTTGCTGCTGAGCAGGGCTTACACCAAGGCAAGGACTTCCCAGGTTCTCACACTGCCCTGCCAGCAAGGAGGCTGGGGGTGCACAAGAAGCTGGGAGGGGACACAGCCAGGACAGCTGACCCCACATGACCAAAGGGATATCCCATACTGTATGGCATCATGCTCAGCACATAAATGTGGGGGAAGGCTGGCTGGGGGACCGTTGCTTGGGAATAGGCTGGGCATCGTTTGCTCGGTGCCGAGCAATTGCTTTTCATTTGCATCACTTCTTCTTGGGTTTTACTTCTCTCTTTTTTGGCTTCCTTTTAATTACAATATTATTATATATATTATTATGTTACTATTGTAATTTTTTTCAACTATTAAACTGTCTTTATCTCAACCCATGAGTTTTCTCACTTTTACTCTTCTGATTCTCTCCCCTGTCTCACCTGGGGGAAGTGAGCAAGTGGCTCTGTGGTGCTTGGTTTCCAGTCGGGGTTAAACCACACCACCATCAGGTAAAACTCTGGGAACAAGTCCACAAGGCCAGGAGATGTTCCCAAAATTGGTACAGTCCCAAGACCTGTAGAAACTGAAACATCCTTAGGTGGGACTGGGAGACCTCTGACTCCCTGGACAGGCACAGACTAGCCAAACACCACTCCAGATGAAGGGTGAACCAGGAGCGTGGCCCTTGCTCACGTGCAGACAGCGAACATTGCAATGGTTCATCCAGGACTCCACATGTGTGTGGCAGAGCTGAGAAGCCACCTGGTATCTTGACTCCCAGCCTCATGGCTCAGCAGATACAATCTCAACAGCCAAGGGCTTGCTGACAGTCATACTGGCACTGCACTGAGCAAACCCTGCATTACACAACCTCATCAAGGGCTGGAAACCACTGCTTACCTCTGGAAGAAGCCCTCCGGTATTTCAGGTGAGAAGTAGGCACGGATGTGGAGGTCCTCGGGGTGATCTCCTCCCCACACCTCAGAGACTTCTTCTGTTTGGTTCAGATAGGTTGGGAACAAGTACCAGGACTCGCCTTGGCTCCGTGTTGTCTCCCATGGCTTCCCAGGCACAAACTCACTGGCCTGTGGGTTGAGTGCTTCTGTGTGCCTCACCTCCAGGCAGAGCTCAAAGTGCTCCAGGAGGCTGAAGAGCTTTCCTCTCCCTCTGTGAGGCCTGTGTCCCATGATTTCCTCAAAGACATCCCACATCCCTTCCGAACAGAGCTGGTGCTTCACCAAAGCACGCACAGCCTGGTGACACAGCATTGCCTTTGACTTGAAGGTCCACACCCAGTTGGCCCTGTCTCTGATGGTGGCGTGTTCCCCGATCAGCGTCTCCACAGAGATGCTCTCGAGCTGCTGGACTAGGCGGTACCTCACGAGGAGCTGGATGGGAAGAGGAGATGACATGGCAATGAAAGCAGCCCAGCAAAACTGCAGAGATTGAGCCCTGCAGAGTAGATGGTCCTGATCCCCATGCTCACCTTGAACATAGTTATCAGGAAGGTGGGCTGGAGAAAAACAGTGCTTTCCAGTTGCTTGATTTCCTCGTACCATACAACAAGCCCGATGCGGTGGAGGTACCGCAGTATGTCCTGGAGAAGCTCTCTGCCCAGGCTGGCCAGGTGCTTGCGCTGGGAGAGTTTGCCGAGCAGGTACTGGAGGTCCATCATGCCTAGAGGGAGATGCGGGAGCTCAGCATGCATGTATCGGACACAGCGTTCCAAGGCAGACGCTTTAGAGAACCAACAAATGCCAGCAGCACCCTATATCACCCATGCCATCCCTGAGGAAGCAGCTGGGATTGGAGCAATGCTCAGGGGCGGTGGTCCAAAAAGCTTTGCCTATTCTCAGCTGTCCCACTGCCACCCTGCAGCTCCCACGGTCTTGCCTTGACTCAGCGGTGGCAACAGCCAGGACTTACTGGCGCATCTGAAAAATGAGGCTAATACTGGTTTCTGCCATTGTTTGAGAAAGCAGGTTTGTTTCCAGCCAGAAAACCTCAGATTGCCAGTTAAACCTCACATTGTCATGGTCACGCAGAGAGATAGGCAACAAAACCTGGCTTATCTCCACAAAAGAAAAGCATTTGCTCCTCGTTCTCTAATCCTACAGTGGCCAGGGGAGCCAGAGATGACACAGGGTGCTGGTGCTGTTTATACCTGCGTTGGGTACATAAGCAAGGAGCTGGGACCGCCTGCTAGTCCTGTTAAGTCACAAGAGACACAGAGAAGGGTCTAGGGAGGGGCAGGGGCCATGAAATAAAGTTAGCAGGATGTAGATTTGGAAACTACATAGAAACATTAAAGCTGTGGAGTTCCTTCCTGCAAGATTTTTTAATTGCTTATACAGTGCAAAGGGGGTAAAGAACAATGCTACTGCAAAGAAAGAAACCGGACAACACAGCCAGCTAGCAGAGCCTCCTGGTGAAGCCACAGTTGGCTTTCTCCTATGCTTTTCCCTAGGCACCTGCCCGGGGTGAGGGGGGTGGGGCAGATGTTTGTAGTGACAGAGCTGGGCAGCAGCAATTAATGCTCAGCAATAACACTGCAAGGTCTTCAGCAGCGGTCCCACTGCCACACAAACAGGGGCAGAAGGTGGAGCAAGCACCGGGGACCCCATTCCAGACTGAGGAAAGCTCTGGAGAGAGCCTGTCCCAGGCACAGGAGAGCAGGTCCTCCCAGGAAGGTGTGGCGCTCACCATGGTCTGCCATCTCCTCGCTCTGTGCGATATCCACAATGGCAGCTTCCACCTGCCTGTAGACGGGCGGCAGCACTCGGACCACCTCAGGGAAGAGCTCCTCGTTCTTCACATGCTCCAAAATAGTGGCCTCAAGCTTTTTGATATCACGGTGATCCGTGCAGTTGACAGCAACTAAGTTTAAGATCTGGAAAAGACAAAGCACAAACCTGCCAAAAGCACATGCAAAGGAGTCTTTTTGTTCGTGAGGTAAAGGAAGGACCTAATGCCAAGGAGGTGACACCTTTGTTCCACAGCAGTTCCTGGAAAATCACCTGGTGATGGTAAATGACCCCTCACACTCCTCCTCAGGCACTTGCTACAAGCCACAGGAGGAGATGCCCATCACCTAGCAGGGACAAGGACCCAGCAGGTCACAGCCAGGGGTTACCACATCCACCCAGCCCAGGGAGCGGCTGCAGTAGGGGCTTGATGCATTAGCACCAGGTCACTATTGCCAGTAGCACACTGGGCTGCCAGAGACAACAGGTGACCACAGACAGCCAGAAACCAGGATAATCTCAACCCTACAGTTAACATGCAGCTCTCCATCTCTTTCAGCCTCTCCCACTGGTCCACGTAAAACTTGGGCTCCTCGCTGCCCTCCAGGTTGTTGATGCAGTGAGCGAGGTTCCTTTTTCTCTCTGCCAGCATGGCTGTGATCTTGGCCATGATGTCCTGCCTCTTCTCCTCAACCTCCTCCTCCTGGCAGCAGTCCACATGGGTTCCCACAGGAAGCACCACTGAGTTTGGGACTCGCATGGACAGGTTGTTGATCCAGAAACCAACGAGCTCCTTGAAAGTGTTATCATTAGTTTGGTACCTGGGGAGGGAGAGAAAGAAAATCACAAATTCACACCTCACTCTCTGGATCTCCAGACAATTTCCACCAGTGCAGGTCTGACCATGCACCCTGTGCTGTCCCAGGAGTTCACTGGAGAAGAGCTCAGATTTTAGAAGCCGACATGGGCTCTATCCAGGCTCATCCTTCAGTTTTCCATCCTTAAGCTAAGCCAGTTAAAGCTATGGGGTGTAGAGTCCATCCCTGCTGTGGATGGGAGCATCCCTGTACAGCACAAACCCCAAGTGGTGATGCTCCCTTCACGTTCGGGGAACACCACAGGATATAGAGGCATTGTAAAGGTATTTCCAAGGCAGAAAGCAAGTCCATTTAGACAGGGTTCAATTGTCACATAAGAAGTTAGTGCTTATTCAATCCCTCTAAACAGATGCCTTTGGCAAGATGATGACAGACCTAGTGGTTTAATGAAAAGACTGATCCGCAAAAAGGGGGAGGGAGGAGAACTAGCTACTCCAATGGTGAGAGGACCAGGCCTCAAGGTCCAGTGGAAATGATGTGAGTCAGTGAACGGGAAAGTTTTTCCAGTTCCTTTTTCCTTCCCCTGCCCCAGCTGGAATCCAAACCAGTCGAGCACTTACATGTGAAGATTGATGACGAGGATGACAAGTGCCTGTGGGGTGATGAACACGTGGTGAGTCATGTAGTACTCCAGCTGGCCGGCAAAGTCCCAGAAGAGAAATGTGAAGTCCTCAATCTGGAACTCACTGATCTCTATCCCAACTGTTCGCTCTTCCTTGGGCACCAGTTTGGATTGCCCTTGCTTCAGGCTTTTGCAGATGGTGGACTTCCCTGCCAGTGAGGCCCCCAGGAACATGGTCTTGACCCTTTTGTCCTCCTGCCCCAAACTATGTTGAAGCTGGATGAAGTAATTCCGTATCTGCTGAATGCCACCAGCGCACACTTCAGTGGGCGGCTCCCGGAGGGGGTTCCCATTGGCCTTGAACATTTTCAGGGATTGCTTCTGAAAGAGTTCCTTGGGGAGCTGGCGAAGGGCATTATTCTGCACATGGAGCTCCTGTAAATGTGCCAACTGCAGGACAGGCTGTGGGAAGGTCCGGAAAAGGTTGTTGGAGATGTTGAGGTATTGGAGGCTGCCTTGACAAGCTGCCAGGTCCCTGGGGAGGGCACAGAGACGGTTGTTGTTCAGCCGCAAGTGTTTAAGCCTGGGGAGATGGGAGAAAATCCCCTCTGGGATGACTCTGATTTGGTTTTGATTCAGCTCAAGCCTCTCTAAACAGACGAGGCTCTGGATTTCATTGGGAAAGTCCACAATCTCATTTTTGGACAGTATCAGCTTCTTCAGGTTGCAAAGCTTAGAAATGCCGGTGACCGTCCTGAGCTTGTTTCTGTTGACATCAAGGCTCTCCAGCATGGGGTTGCTCAGGACTGCTGGAGGCAGCACACGCAGCCTCTGGGTGGAGAGAGACACTTCACGCAATCCATCCTCCTGCTCCTGACCTGGACGCATGGGACAGGGAAGGTGGTTAAGAGACACTTTGACCCTTTGTGTTGCAAACCACTTTTTCCCCTTGAGCTCTGCACAACGTTGGGATCCTTTTAGCCAGCAAGGAAAAGCAGTGGAACTGGTTTAACAGAGCAACCACAGTTGCTGCATGAACAGCTCCTGAAGAGAGGAACTGAAGCCGAGGTACAAGGATCTTGGCTGGGGCTAAGACTCAACAAGAAAGTTCCCACCAGATGTTGACCTGTACACCAAGCGTCACCCTAACAGATTTGCTCTCATGCTTTGAGCACTGCAAGAGCTCCAGCCACAGATGCATCTACCCCAAAACTGGCAGTTTCCTCATCCCAGCAGCGGGCTGGCAGGGCGGAGCTAACATCAGGAGGACAGCTGCTCTCCAAGTAACTCACCCAGCTTACCCTCAGCTCTTGACCACAGCTAGGGAGAAGCGCTGAAGCCAGGGCTAGTGAGTTCAGGCACTTCCTCTCTCACATCCTCCCCCCTCGCCCCACTCCACATGCAGATGGTGCTGTGATTACCTGCAGAGGTGCCTCCAGCCCCGGGAGACTGGTGAATAATGCAGGTGACAGCAGGATTCCCCAAAGGACAAGGCACATAGGCAGGGACTCAGTGATGGCTCAGAACATCCCCAAACAGTATGTTTAGAACAGATAGATTTGCAGGCAGGAAAACACCAGCAGGATGCAGGATGGGGATCACACAATACCAGAACAAAACATGGTTAGATTTGCTTTCCTCTCCCTTGTTTCACTTCCTCACCACATCACACCAAACAGAGCATCCCCTTGTGCAACGCACCCTGCTCAGGACTGACTCACTGTTTCTCAGCATCCACTTGAACACGCGATGTGCTACAAGCCCAGCAAGAAGGCAAGCTTTCACCCTCTCCCAAACACCCGGTCTCTCCATCAGGGACAAGCCAAAGGACTCTCCCCCCACTCTGAACCAGAGCAGTGAAGAGCCCGGGCAGCTACTCACAGGCTCCGGGCTGGGCCATGGCCCAGCAGCACCGCACCAGCTGGATCCTCCAGGCGTTCCCCCTTTCGATTCCTCCCCTTGTTTCGCTCCCCGCCTCCCCAGGCTCTGCCTGGGAACCCCACCCTCTCTTTCCCCATCCAACCTCAGAGCATTCAACAACCCGAGCACTCTGGCCAGATGGCAGGGCCAGGGCTGTGTCCCAAAAGCAGTTCTGGAGGTTTCCTGCAAGACAAACGCAGTGGCAGAGCAGCTCCTGAGTCAAATTCCTAGTGCAGCACCCCTCCCTGCCTTTGCTAAAGGAACTCTTGGCATTATCCCTGTTGCAGAGGAGTGAAGGGACACTAACAAGAGGTTATGCTGTTACCACACTACTGCGTGTGTTCAGTAAGATTTCTTCCCTTAAACAGGTGGCAGCATCTGATCCAAGAGGGCCAAGAAGCAGCATACACATTATACTAGAAAAATTGTTTTCTAGAATGTGTCAGAAAAGGCATTTTTCGGTATATTTCTCATTGCCTGTCCCATGGGGCAGCTTACAATGTGATGGATTTACTTTTAATGGCAGACAGAAAGAACCAGTATTCTCGTCGATATAACTTCAGTGAAAAGCACGTGCAGAAGGTACAGTGTTCAGCTTCAGTGCTCCTCCAAGGCAAGCAGCAGGTGCAGAGGTAACAAATTTAACACGTCTTACACCACAGGCACTGCTAATATGCCCTGCAACAGGCTGTTATTTTTACTGCCAATTCAAGGCTAACAAGAATTTAAAGCAGTGAAACATTCTGAGGAACGAAACAGACCGACATTGTCTTCCCAGTAAATAGTGTGGTTGTTTCTATCATTTGGTCATGGCTTGTCACACCACCTACCCTTTTTCACTCATGCAGACAGGTTATTCCAGAATTGTTCCTCTGACACACTGGGAGGTGTCCAATTTCCAGCTTAAGTCTATGCACAACTAGATCACATTCCCTCATTCTTGTGCCAACAGTGCCATAGGAGTGTTTGAACTTTTATTTTGTCAAGAAATCTTATCAAGTGTTTGTATTTACAACCCCACACCCCTATGCCAGGTATGTATCCTAGCTACAAGTTTAGCTTGAAAACTACAGCTTCTCTTTCAGCTGTTCTGCAGTCAGTACTGAGTCTTTTCCAAAAATCTTCAAAGCAACTCCAAAGTTATCACCTCCTTATACTCCATCCAGGCTGCACTTCCACACAGGAAGCATAGAGAGCCAAGGAAGATTAACTCCAAAATGCTCAGGGCTCATCCATAAACACTCTTCCAGGATAGTGAATGATGGGATTGAAGCATTGTGCCAGTCCAAACACTACTGGTATATAGGCTTGCTTTGTTTAAGTAATAAACTCCGCAAAAGAGCTACTTGGAACCACAGACAAAATTACAGTATGCAGACAAAAAAATCTTATGATCAGAATCAGAGTAACTGAAGGAACACCAGCAAGGAACCAAAGGTCTTGCTATTTGTTAGTTTTCCTAACTCACTGTGGGGAGGAAAGAGCTGCTGTTATTTGTTTTACAAAACTCATCCCAGAGAGCCCAAACGTCTTCTCCCTGAAGACAAGCAGTGAGACTCAAAGAGGGTCGTTTCCAAGAGGTTAGGAAAGCCCTCAGTGAGAAGTGCTGTTGCCATCTGGTCCAACAGGCCACGTGCATTCTGTTCCCGTGAAGGGAAAGCCAGTTTCTGAGCTGTACCTTATGGGCTTTCCCTTCAGCCTCCCTGTGAAACATCTTCTCCTCCCTAACATGGTTAAATGGGGAACGATTCAAGTCAGGTTTAAGGGTGCTTAATATATTTTTAAGTGACTGTATTTCAGATGGTCACTTAAAAGATCTGTTGCTCTGCAGTACCTGCGGGCAAGGAGTGTTGTTAAAGAAATCAAGATGAAGTCAGTACGTGTGCTGGACTTCTTTGGTTCTTGATAGGAAAATGAGTCCTCCTACAGAGGAGGAGGGACAATTACTAATCCAACTCCAACCCTCTTCTAGAAACACAGTATTCCTTATGCAAGAGCCAAGCATGCAGGTTCATACAGATCAGCCAGGGCAAAAGGCAGATGCAAGATAAACAAATGACACCTGCTATAGCACTAAAACCATTCAAAATAACTTTATAAATTCTGTCACATTTCTGCTTTGTACATCAGTTCAACCTTATCCCTCTGGCTTGTTACTGAAAATTCACGATGCTTGCTTTTTGCTTCACTGTTTCCTGAAAGGCAGACATGAAACCAGCCATCAGTGCATTATTTACACAAGTGCAACACAATCTCCCACCCCAAAATTAATTTTTTTTCCACTAACAAGATACTTCCAATGTAAATAAACACTACAGCTTGAGCAGTGTTTCTGAAGTCAATTTATAAAGGTTAGCTCCTTTCTGCAATCCCCAATTGCCAGAGCGAGTAAAGCTTCGCTCACCATCCAACAGGCTAAAAATACAATATTTCAAGTATTAAATCAGAAATTTCTAAAGACAATCCATCGATAAATAAACACAAGGGAAACAGTATACAGCTTTCAATATACTGTAAGAAAAGTGGTGTCCAGTTTCAAACTTTAGCAAGACAAGTGCACAGCCCAAAAATGTGATCAAAGTAACCCTGAAAACTGTAGCAATCCGGGAGTCCCAAACATCAATCTCTTCGTGTTTCCCCTTGAATTACTCTGCTGGTCTGAGGCATTTGATTGTAATTTAGTTCTACATCTGTAGGTAATCAAAAAAAAAAATAATCCCAAATTCATTCCCATATGGAAACAATTCAAGAGAAGGTTCTGTAGTTAAGTCCTCTTATAACCTTGTTTCTCTGCATTTTGTTCACAATGAGATGCAACTGCAGGTCTGTTACGCCCATAGCGTCCACAGCCAGGATAGGTTCAGTCCAAATCATGCGGGCTGTGGCTTCCTCTCAGTTTTCCACTTCACGTGTATCTTCACCATCAGTTTTCTTATGTTTCCTCATATGTTTGTATTTTTCTACATATGCCTTCACCAGATTAGCCACCTTCATCGGGTTGATCTCTCCACTTTTGCTGTGGCAGATCTGCAGGGGATTAAAGGGCATTCAGTCAATTACAGCAGTTCAGACAGGCAAGAAGCACAACTGACAGACAGGACCTAAGATGCTGTCCAAGGTAACCAAATCCTGCACAGGCCCTCAAGTCTCACAGCAGGGTACATTAAGGAAAAAACAAAGGTAAGAGGAATATTTTACTTCAAGCATTCCAGAAATGGCCCAGTGCCAATCTGCTGAGCACCAAGTGAATGCAGAGGCATCTCTGAAAACAGAATTATTCATCTTTACTACAGGCTTTTTCACCCATCCATCCAGTTTTACACAATATGTGGTAACCAAGGAAGTGCTGATATCCCATATTTCTGATGATTTTGAGGAAGCAATGCTCAGACTAAAAGAATTTGGCAGTTTTGAGGGCGCATCTTGAGATACAGGAGAAAGAACAAACCCTACAAAGAACTTTATCCATGTTCAGAGAGAAGTTCACAGTGACTTCAGCAGCAATGGGTGTTGCTCAGCTCTCCTACAAACAACACAAGGTTCATTTGGGTCACACAGAAGATATGAAATTGCAGCCGTTATCTCAGCAATTTTGATTTATGATGGAATTTCCCAGGGATGGCAAGAATGCAGAGCAAGGACAGAATACAGTCTGCTGAGGTATCAATTGCCTTGACCATAAGAGCATTACCTGCCCTTACGAGACAACATTTACCTGCTGATCAGGTCTTTTTTAGCCATGATCTGATCAGCACTAAGATTTGAGACAGAAGTCAGTATCAGTAAAACTGCCAGGCCCTCTTTTAAGGTTCAGGGACACCACAGATGCTCAAGGAACTAATGCACAAAGTATTTTCTCACTTTATCAGAAAGAGCTGACAATTCTGGCTGAAGTTCCTAGTGAGAGAGATTCAACCATTCTCACCCAAGGCACGTACCACGTAATATTTCATCTCAGGCAGCTGAAGCTTAGCCATGTTCTTGTCTGCTGAAAACATGATCTTCTAAAAGGAACAGACTGACAGCTCTCATCAATGGCACTAATCAGTTTTGCTTACAGCAACTTCTGCTTCATCACAGGACAGCAGAGTATGAGTCAGGGTCCAAAAATCCGCTACTCAGTTATGGCCTGTAACTGCCAAAACTGGCACATGCAATCCAAAGTACTGCCATTTATTTCATGACCTGCCCAGCTCCTCCTCTCGACTCCCTTTCACTGTGCTCTTACCTTTTGCACCGCTTTTCGAAGGATGCTCTTGTATTCCTCCTTCGTGATCTCCCTCTTCTGGTAAAACGGTTTGATGGCAAGTTTCACTTCTTCCACAGCCCTTTCCTGCATGTGAAGTTTCTTCATGTACTGTGGAGCAAAGAGAAGTTCGTCACTTTGTGCTATCCTGGCAATGCCTTCTGACTGTATTTTTCTTGGAAATTCTCTAACAATGAAAATTCTCATCTCACGATTTCAGCAACCCAAGTAATCACCTCAAAGTGCCTTCCTTTACTGCCAATTTCAGTCTCGAAACCAAAATACCAGTTTGCACTATGAGGAACCCTAGTTTTATGTAACATTTATTCTGTGTCTTAAAGAATATGTTTTAAGCAGGTGACTACAATGTCCGCTTATTAATTTTGGTCTTCTCCTTCCCTTGCAACAGGTCTGAAGTAAACATACATCCATGAAAAGACATCAGATTATAAAAGCAGCAAATCATAACTGTGAATATAAAGCTTCAGATGGCTCTAAAGGCAATCTGAAAATTGCAGAGTTGCCTATAAATAATTGATTACAAATACCACCAAAACAAGTTCATAAAAACTGCTGCTTATAAATAGAGGCTTAGCGGGAAAAGCATCTTACTGTTTGGTTTTGTAGCAGAAAGTAAAATAATGGGCTAAGAAGTTTTTGTTTTCATGTTAGCATCTCCACTATGCTTAGAGCAGATTGTCCATATAGCAAACCCAGAACTCAGCAGCAAGGAACTAGCACTGCAAAATCTCCAAAGTATTTTACTATCTCTGCATTTTCAGTGCTGATAAACAAGAATATACAGTCCTACCTCTCTATAAGATTGTTATGAGGATTGACATAGATTTCAAAGCTGGAGGGGACAGGAAAAACCAGGTGTTTAGAGACATTTGGACATTCTGAATTCTGGAAAGTCCCTTCCAAACACTCACATAAGAAGGTTTCAGAACTTTAAGAATGTATTTTGGATGCTTTAATCCCTTTATCTTCTTGTGATGTAGAAAGTAAAATCCTCAAATGGAATATATCTCAAAAGAATTCATGGCAAGGAGTGCCTGCTGCTCCTGGGTTAGCAGCACCAGGCACCAAAACCAACAGTGACAACAGAGCTGGGAAAATACAGTATAGAAAGCTTTAAAATCCCCCAAATTAAAAAGTTCAAATAAACAGCTCATTAATGGTACCCATTTGCTACTCGGTAGCATTCACTCACTTCCTCGTTTTTCGTTTTATCCACTGGAAGTTTGGGTGCTTTGATCTTTTCTTCTGCATTTCCAACAGAAGCAGCTTGGGCTCCTGGCTCGGATGCAGTAGCCAAGCTGCCTGGTTCCGGAGTGAGGCTCTGTCCTGCCACGCAGCCAAGCGCTGGAAGACTTCCCTGCATGATGAACTGGACCGTGGGCTGGCTGACCGGGGCGTAGGGGGGAAGGCTGGAGGGCAGAGGTGGCGTCAAAGGGATATTTTGACAGTACACCTGTGAAACAGATACCACTCCGTAAACGCTTGTGCTTACAAGACAGAACATCAGATCAGGATTTTCAGAGCACCAAGAGCTACCACCAGCCTCTCTTCACCTTTTAACTGGTGGACAGCACAAACCGATGGCTCACAGCATGGCCACCAAGCCAATATTTACAGCCTGATCACGGTCAGGGAGAAACAGCTGCTCAAACAGCACCATCTTTCTGCAAGTTACTGCTGAAAGTTACATGCAGCTTCTGCATGTATAGAGCACAACTAGAAGAAAATACATTTCTTCAACTGTAAGGACCACTTGAGAGATTAAATGATTAGAGGATTGCTGAGGTGTATGGGCTATATGAAATGTACCACACGCAGAAGAAGGCAAACTCTGCCATGAGAGGAGGGTGTTGCACAACGAAGGCACAGATGAGATGAGATGCCTTCCATGACACTTAGGTGTTGGAATAGGAACCAACCTGAGAGGAATCTAGATCAGGAAACATAGGCTCAGGAATCATATAATTGGTTGGAGGAGGCTCATTTAACTGCACCTGATTTAACGTTTGGTTCAAGTCCTCTGCTTTCCAGGCCCCTTCTTTTGCTCGCTGAAGTTTGTAAAATGGCATCCCTAGGTTCCCCAAGAGAAGAAAAAGAAAATATTTAAGAACAAAATAAAAATAATGTGTCAAAGAATTCAAAACCAACTATATTGTTTGAATAAAAAAGATCTAACAACAAAACTCGCTATAAAAGTATTTTGTTTAGCAGTCATCCACATTTTAAAGCTTCTGATAATAGAGAACTTCTCATTCCCCCAGGGAATCACACAGGCAACTCTGTCAACACAAATAGCACAGGGTCCCAAGCCAAACTGTTTCTAGCAGCTTTGGTTTAGCAGCACTCACAGGAGTGAGCTACAGAGATTTGTCATGCTCCTTGGTTCTGAGAAACATTTATAACTTCTGAAGGCAAAACAACCTTTCTCGTTAAGTGCAGAAGAGGTGGGACGTGGGCTGCCAGTTCAGAGACCGGGCTGCAATACGTGCTTCAAGGCCGAACAGGCTGCCTCTGGTTGGCTGAGCTGTGCTGACAGCACGGCCTCTCCAATTCATTAACAAAACTCACCTCATGATTTCAACAAGCACAAAACGCCAGCTCTCAGGATGGGAAACCACAGGATCACCCCAGCTCAGATGACAGAGCTGTCACACTACAACCCTAGGCCTTATACAGTCTGCTTCAACTGCTGTTTGTTTTCCAAAAGAGACTTACTTGGAGCTTTTCCAGCAGACAGTGTGCCGCTTTCCTCCTCTTGAAGATTCCAGGTAACTCTTTTCACTGGTGCTTTTGATTTCAAGGCAGGTACCTGAGGTACCACTTCCTGAGGTACCAGTTCAGGCTTAGTGAAATTACTCGTTTTCTCATCTGACACAAGGCACTCCTCTTTAACCTCCCTCACACAATCTGTAATTTTGTTTCTGGAAGAGCTTTGAATTGGTGCAGCCTCAGATGGAACATGCATGATAACTTCCTTCTTTGTGGGTTGTTCCATCAGAGATGGACATAATGCAGTATTTTCAATTTTAACTGTAATCTCTAGGTTGGTATTGCTACAGCTACCAAGCACTGCTTGATCAGTACTACTCAGTAATTCTGTTTCAGCAAAAGAATCCACGTTGCCAATTGGAACACAAATGTTTGTGATCTCTGGCACAGGGAATTCAGTTTCTCTGGTCACTTCCTGACAGATGGGCTCCACCTTTATAGTTTCTTGGACCTCTCTCAGCTGAACTGGAGACCCAGACTGTATTTCTGCAAGTTGGACATTTGGTTCGATGGTTATGGAAAGCTCTTCTAGCACTAACTCCTCCTTTGGCTCTTGTTTGAGAGAATGGGGTTGCTCCAGACACCTGGTCAAATTTTCAACTGGAGGCTTTTGATCCTTTTCTGGTGGAGGAGGAAGCGAGGTCTCTTTTGATCTGTGTTTTCTCTCTTTGGAACGTGATCGCGATCGTGGTCTTTTTTCCTTTGATTTACTGCTTTTGTGCTCCCAAGATCGAGATGCAGAGTGAGACCGAGACCTCCACTTTCTCCTCTCCCGAGATCTGGATCTGGATCTCTTTCTGTCCCTTGACCTCACGCTACTGTCTTTATCATACCTCTCATAGCTTTTGTCTCTCCTGTGCTTCCGCCTTTTAGTCCTCTCAGTGCTGTTTGAGCGGGAACGGTCCCTCCGCCTTGATCTTGATCGAGACCGTCTTTTCTTTTTTCTATTTTCATAAAACTCAGAAGTACTTCCAGGACTACCTGAACGTGACCTAGATTTCCTTCTCTCCCTAGACCAAGAAGTTTTTGCCTTTTTATCCTTCGCTTTATCCTTCATTTTCTTTTTTTTAGATCGTTCCCGACTGCTAGAACGGTCAGTAGAAGACCTCCTGCTCTTGGATTTCAACGTGTGTGCTTTGCTGTGCTCTTCTCCACCTGACCAAGAGGTAGATCTGGAGCTTCGGTCCCTTGAGTGTGCTCTATCCCTAGACCCTGAACGCGATCTCTTACGCTCTTTGACAAGTGCTTTTTTCCTTTTCATCTTTTTCTTGCTTCGGGAGCTGGAGTTTGAACAGGATCTGGAACGTGATCGCCTCTCTGTTTGTTCTACCTTTTGGACTTTCTGCTGCCCATCACTCTTTGAGGGACTATCTGGTTCTAGTTTCACATTAATATTAGGTCTAATCAATTCTTCAGCATTAAAGAACACGTTAGGTCCCTCTCTGCTTTCCTCCTTTACACACTCTGTATTAGAAATTTGCTTAACAGCAGACGAAGTGCAAGGACTGCTTAGAAAATCTTCCTCATCCATATTGTCCCGTTCCTCTGTATCAGAGATCTGTTCTACAATCCTGCTTTCTACCGTCACATCATCACGAGGCTCCGTGTTACCAGATGGTGCATCAGAGTCAGCCTCGGATCCAAATATATTTTCTACCCTGTAAGGGGTGAAACGACGGACAGTTTGAAATGTTTGTACTTTTGGATTGTCAATGGAAATAGTCCTGGTAATATTAGTTAGTGGGATCCCTGAGCCAAGCCTTTCAGGACTGCTGTTTGCTGAACTTGAGTCTGATCCTGTTGGCTCAAAGGGATCATATATTTCACTTTTGACCTGCTTTTTCTTAACTGAGAAAAGAGGTGAAGGACTCTCCTTCTGTTGCACTTCATCATCCACAGGGCGGAAGGTGTTACAAAATCCTGGGTTAGACAGCCTGCTTGGATGTCCTGCATTTCCAGGAATATTGATTTTAAAACTCTCAAAAGAGCCTGGGCCTTTGCCCTTGGAAGTGCCCAGTAGTGATGAACTGCTATACACGCCAGTATTGGCAGAAAAAGACACCCCGCTTGTACGCGTCTGCTGCTGAGGTTCCTTGGAATTCGACTTCTGACTTTCCACCTTGCTACCCTTTCCCGGCTGGTTAGTGCTCTCTTTGCCAGTCAGCTGGGTTATACAGGAGCTGGGGATGTCACAGCTTTGGCTTCCTGTGGGTTCTGGCTCCACCTGCTTGCTGCTGGTTTCTTTTTTAATCTTTGGTATCCTGGGAAGCTCAAAGATGTCAATTCTCTTGGAAGGTGGTTTTAATGGCTGCCTCACAGTTACAGCTTTTGAGCCAGAATTCAAGTTACAGCTCAGGGGCTTTGAAGACAAGTCAGTGGGTAAAAAGTTTTTAGATTTTCCATTAAATCTGGGCACTTCACCTAACTTGGAGCCATGCCTGCTCAAAGTAGCTATATTCTGAGTCTGAACAGACCTGGGTGTCATTGAATATTCTGATTTTACAGTTGCCCTTTCCGATGCAGTCTGTGCAGGGTTTGCTGCAGACTCAGTCCTGCTCAGTGAGGGTGAAGGTGATGAAAACAAGCTTGAGGAGAAGGGTCTGGTGTGAATACTCAGCCCCGAGGAAACGGAAGGTCCAGCAATGGAGCTACTTGCTGTGGTCCCTGAGTGCACCGTACTTGGTTGGGTGTTAAGCCCTGAACCATCATCCACTCTCGAGTCACTTGCTGATTTTCTGTGAAGTGGAACTACAGCACACAAACAGACAATTAAGCTTTTCAGTACACATCTGGACATTTTCTGCCAACATTAGAAGAAGCACTAAGCTCACTATTTTAAGTTCCACTGTGGTTTGCTGACATACCACACAGTAATAAGGCAGTCCAATAGTCCTTCTGGTCAGACACTTATGGTTTGGTGCCAGACAACCACATCTTTGAGGTAAACACTAATGTTCATGAAATAAATTATTCTGTTCTGTAGATATCACCAGATTAATGCTTATTATCTTGTAGGTGGTCACTGGCAAAAACAGACTATAACAGAGGATGCAGGGAGTGCTTATTTAAAAACAAAGCTCTAAGTTTCAATTTGAAGAGATTCTTTTAAAATAATACCATGCCAAAGGAATACACAGCTGGAGATGCTAGCACACATGTAGAGTTCTACTTTTGCAAAGAAACTTCTTGCCAAGGTCCTCCATCTTGCTTTTCAAATTGAAGTGCAGATCCCAGGCATGGCAGCAATGCATGACACATGCCAGAAAAACTGGGTACTAAGATAATTCTAGTCCATCCCGTCCTACATTTTTATAAGAAGGAATGAAACCAGTTCTTTCAGTTCTTTTGAAAGATGAAAACTATGTATTAAAACCAAAATTCTCCAGTAACATCTCAGCTCTGCAACTAAAACAAAGACAAGTAACAATATTTCAGAGCATCTGCCTTATAAGACAGATTACTGTTGGTAGCCACTGAATCTATCCTATGTATTCAAATGCTCAGTAAGTGTATCCCTGTGTTTGAAGCTATTGCAGCCTCTAGGATCGGGGCAGATGTGGATGAAACAAAGGGGCTAACTGCACTACGAAGTGCCAAGTCCTTACCTGCCTTCTTTGCTGTCAGTGAACCATCTCTGTTGATGACCACATCTGAACTACTCATCATGAGAAAGCTCTGTCCAGACAGGATACTTCCCAACAGATCAGGCACAGGAGCAGCTTCTGCTTCTTGATCAGGACTCAAGGCAGGTACACTGCTTCTGCATGTTTCAGAGGGGTTATAATTCCTTTACTCTTACAGCACTTGTTCTATACACACACATTACATTAAAAAGAAACCAAAGTCAAGGGCATAAACAGAGGTCAGCCAGGGAAGTTCCACTACTAGTTTTGGCTTCATTAGAGTCATTCAGTCCCCATCTCTATCTCTGACAAACAGAAGGTGAAACTTTTACTGACTTCACACAAGAACACTACAAGATAGGAAAGCCTGTAATCACACCAGAGACCTTTTGTTAACAAATGCTTTAAATCTTATTTAAGAGTGGTGCTCATTGTGTTGTGTATCAAGATTGACCTTCCCATGCATTTAGTATGCATCTTTGAAGGATAAATCATTGTTCATCACTTCAGAAGTATTTCCATCCCAGCTGCCTCTCTCGCCCCCACAAAATCACAAACACAAATGTATTCCTCAGGTCTACATTCCTATCTAAAAAAAAAAAAAAGACACAGCTTGAACCAGTGTTCAGCACCAGTAAAGCTACATGAGGTGCCACAGGTAGGGTACCTAAGAGCATGGCATAGAAGAAATTACACTGAAAAACAACAGCAATGGTGCCACACATGTGAAAACACAAACACTTCCCTTGATGCTTTACTCAATCTTATGAAGATGGTTTAAGTTCTTGGTTCTTGAAATATGGACTGAAAAGGTTTGGGTGTTTCTGGTGGTGGTATTTGGCTTTTTCCCTTTTCTTTCTTTGCTTTTTGTTGATGGGACTTGGGGGTTTGTTTTGTTTGGGTTTACTAAAAAACAAACTTCCAAAGGGGCCAATAGACCCAGCTCTTTGAGGGATCTATATTTCATTTCTGTATGACAACAAAGCAAGCTTTATTAACATAACGTACACCAAAACACCTGTAACAACATACAGCAGAAAGACAAAATGGGAATGCTACAAGAATTGGCTGCTAAGGCCAGACCAGGAAATTCAGTGTAGTCCTGGCAAATCAAGCCTTTCGAAAAGCTGAATGTCAGCTAAACAGTTCTACCTTCTAAACAATTCTACTCAAATAACTTGTAGGACATGGAAAGCTTCCTGAAAGGCCTCCTTCAGAATTGAGATGGGAAAGGTAGAGAAATAATCCAACTTACCATAAAAATACACTGCCTTAATCCTGAGAAACCAAACTTCACTGTAAGTCAGATGCACTAGAGGACAGCCATGTAAACCTCTCACACCTTTAATCACTTAAGCTGAGCTCCCTTCATTTCTTTTCAGCTCTCTAAGCCTTGCAGTTGGTACCTGCCTGAGTGATTTTCCCCATTTGTTTTCTTCTTGTCATGTATCTGGCTCCCTTTGTCCTACCCCTCAGTTCTGAAAGTTCCCTGTGGCTGCCACTGGAAGGCACCCAGGGCTCCCTGGCCTCAGCAGGTGTGTAACACACAGACATCTGTCAGGCAGCAATGCTACTGTTAAACTGCAGGATCAAACAAAGAGTTTTTTCTCAATTTCCTGAGCTCCAACAAATGGCAAAGGAACTGGGTGAGGTGGGTCCAGCCCTCACCTTCTTTGGATGTGCAAATAAATTCCTTGGCCCTCTCAAAGAAGAAAATGGTTTTTTAAAAGTTAATGAGACTGGGATTTAAAACACAGTGATGGAGCTACTAAACAAACACAAAACAAAAAGCAGGAAGAGTCAGATTAGGGTGGAAATACCAATTTTAAATTTCAGTGTAAATGTTAAAGGTAGTATGAAAGAGCGTGTGTCCTTCAACATAAAAAAATAAAAAGAATTTTTGCACAAATTGATGTGGTTATTTATTTACACTTGTGCAGGCACGCATATACACACACATAAACACACACACACACTCCTTTTGAAGGATACTCAGGGGAAGAAAAGGGTTAAACCAGGATGATCACCCAGTTTACTCTTTCGTTAGGGCCATTAGACAACTAATAAAAATAAAATTTATTAAAATAACAATGGATTTTTACCTGGGAATTCCCACAGAAATGGGTCTAGCTACAGGACGGTGAGACCTCAGCGCCGACTGGGAGAGAACTCTCCTTTTGGCACTCACTGGTGAATCTGGATTTGCTGGAACCTCTTCATTACTGTGGTAAAACACACACACGCATGAACCCTGAAATCATCTGAAATGTTTTTCACATGAAACAGATGAAGTAGATAATACTACTAGGACAGATACAGTTAGAGAGCATCTTTTGTTGTATTATGGTACATTGAAAAAATATCTGTGCAATGTACTTATTTTCTGTGGCTATACAAATAGAACAGTGTAATTCAGCCAGCAGAGACTCAAATGTAGATGTTTATTTCTAAAATATCAAATGGACAAAAGAATTATTCAGTGGAAAATTAAATTTCACCAACAATAATTTCAGTGTCCCCTCTCCAAAATTCAAAGTTTAAGAGCGACACAAACTATGGCATAGTAAGATTTCTCCTCCTTTTAAAGTGTCTAGAAAAGTGAAGATGAAGGAGAAGCATGGAAGATTTCACAGGCCCATTTAATCCTATATTAAGTCAGTTTTTATTGTGTATCAAATATGCTAGCTATCTTCACTTATAATAAATAAATACAAAGTGATGGATCAGGATCAGACTCTTTCAGATTCCAGCCTTTCAAATAACCCCAAAGATCGTACTAAAGGTTTCCACGAGGCTGATTATTTCAGCAGAACTCTCTAGAGAAGGTTGATTCTTTAAAAGCTCAGCAACTCTGTCCAGAAGGAAAGAAAGAACAGGCCCATGTGTTATGATGACTTGTGTATCCAAAGCTGCCTTCAGATGTGAGATCTACACTCTGCCTGAAGTCACATGTACAAACAGCCCAACACTTGTGAAATTATCAGGTCCCTGATCATAATCCAGAGATACCTTACCTCTCATAAGGATCCAACTCATATGGATCCCCAAACACAGACAGAGAAGCTGCACCAATATCTGCTCTCATCAGACCAAGTGAGGGCTCCGTGGGTTTGTACATGGAAGGAAGTGAGGCCCCACGCACAGGTTTACTAAGACCAAGAGTTCTTGCAATACGGGAGCGAGTAGTAACCTCATTTTTCACCTGCACACATAAAGAGATTGGGTTATTTGTACGTTAGGGCATGCGTATACCTTGCATTTAAAGCCCCAAATTTTTCACAGGCTGTGTCATCAGGTTACTGATGCAGAAGTGGTGTGCATTTATTGTCTGTTTTAAAGCATTTATTAAACTTCTAACTATGGCCTATGCTGCTTCAAACAGATCTGCACATATCATATTTTAGTGACAAGATACATTAAGGTTCTAAAAATCTTTAATAATGTCAACTCAAAACTGCTGGTTCCTCATTAAAGGAGGACAGTTCTGTCTGTAGGAGGTAAACTCTAGTTAAGATAGCTGATGACAAAAGTCAAACTGGTGCAAAATATTCAGTATAATTCACACAAGAACACTGAAAGGAATTTTGAGAGCCCTTATGGCTGATTAACTGGGTTTGAAACAACAAAGACACAAACATCCATAGCCAATAAAAAGAATAGGGGGTGGTAATTTTAACTGAGCTTGCATCAGTACCAAGCAAACACCACATCTGAATGATAAGGCAGAACACGAGGCCTGCAGGACACGCTTTACAGTCTGAGCCCAACAGTTCAGGTAACAGGATTTGTCAGCAAACCCAGCAGGCCTGCCTGGAAGTTGCAATTAATTTCCATGTACAGCATCTTTCTGGAGTACACTGGACACATCCTGCACGTACTCCCACCAGACAGAAAGGTCCCGCTATGATTTTAAGACGGCATTTCTTCCAACGGAATCCCATGTTATAGTGCTTTTAGAGAGGGCTGAAACATGGCAGATACTGACTGGCAGAAACTCACATGTGATCTTACTCTCGTCTTTTTCCCCCTTCTCTTCTTTGTCAGATGCTTGCGTCTCTTCAGCTGTGTCCCTGAACTCTTCTTTCCAGCAGATTTTGTCTGAGTTCTTTTTTTGCCTCCTACTTTCTTCCGCCTACCTGATGGGACAAAAACCAAGGATCTGGCTAAGTGCTAGCACTGCATTTTACCCTGTGCTCCTCTTTTTGTACCCCCACGACACATGAAGCAGCTCGAAAAGAATACAGTGTGCCACCAACAGCAGAGCAGAAAAAGTGATACAGTATATATTATTAGGATTTATTTAAAAACAACCTTTAAGACATGTGCTGGTTTAAAAGTAAACTGGCTAAAGAAATGAACCCAACTCAAGAGAGGTTACAAGTTAGAGCTACAATTTACTAAAAAGACTACAATAAATATGACACAGAGAAAAACTAGGTTTAACCCACAAAACAGATGTATAACCCAGCATCCTGGAACAAGAACAGAACAGTGTTCGTTAGCCCCAATGCTGAGCACCACGTGGTGCCTCTGGGTACAAAATAAAAGGAAAAGAAAACCTGTTGGTCTGGATAATGGTCACAGTTCTGTTGAAGTAATGACTGCAATCTTGTCAAGAGTGGCAGTCACAGTCCTGACGAAGTTCTGGTCCTTCTCTGGATCCAACAAGTGGTACCAGAAGTCCCAAAACCCCAAGATTATATACGCTCACATTTAGGTGGGAGTGTCCAGTACCTCCCCCTGTTCCACAATAAGTGATTTAACTCTGTGAGTCATGGGACAGTTTTGGAATCTTTGATGGTCTAGGTCGTTGCAGGTGCCTATTATGCCAGTCCATTGTGGCCCATTGGCAGAGATGACCTCTCAGGCTGGATGTGAAGCTGCTAATGCCTCCCCAGAGGGGAGTTATCACAGCTAAGTCATTAGTGTGAAGACAAAGAAACACTCCTTGAAGGGTTCTTTAACACCCAGCTTGTAGCCTGAGGTGCCAGGTGTGCCCTGGGCAGCTGCTGCAAATGATCCATTATTAACAGTCCAATAGAAATGACACAGAGGGTGCAGAATATACAGTTTTGGTTACACCCACACGGCGATAAACTCTCCTGGCCCCTAATAACTAGGACAAGACACTTCTGGGCAGAGGTGGTATAGGAAAAGAAAAAAATGCATGTGGGATACTTCCCTAGCTGCACAGGTGTGGCAGCATACAGCAGATGTACAGTACTTTGTATGATTTGGGCTTTCCTAAGGTGCCTGATGTGCTTACCTGTTTTTCTTTTCTGCCTAGCCGGAGCCCGCGGTGTAAGAGGACGCTGGTAGACGGCTGTGTTTAGGCCTGCTACAACTGCCTCAATTGTTTCATCCAGAAGAGATGACATGAGGTACCTTGGCACATGCTGTGTGGGGGATTAGACGTTACACAATACAGGTATCCAAAGGTCAGCAAGAAGTTACTTACAAAAGCATTTGATGAAAAATGGATTTGAGATTCAAATAAGGAACCTCCCCTCGGCTATATCACCAAACTGACAGTTAAGCAATTATGTCACTTTTCTCATCTACTGACTGACATATTAATGACCTTGCTCTTTGGCCTCTTTCAGAATTACAAGTCATGGCCAGTCTAACTCTTTAAATAAGAACAATCCCCGAGACTGACATTTCCTCAGTGAAAGAGTTCACCTAAGAACTTTCTCAGATTCACCTAACTGACCTCTGCCTCATCACACAGGCTGTGATGAGAAAAGACTGAAGAGCCAACAGTGCAGATCCCCTGTCTTAAACATCTCATTCTTCAGGTCACAACGACCTGTGAAACATGTCCAGAGGCAGCATTTCAAACATACACATTAGCGACCTCACTGTGAGTCACCCTGCCAAAACATCACTTCATTGTCATTAACGGGGGCTTCTCCAACAAGTTTCAGATTCCTCTTCCTCTCTACATTTAAGGATTCATGCTCCCAGCTTCTCACTGTGCTTTGAGGACAACAGCTTACACACCCTCAACCAGTGGAGTTAAGCTTCAGTCAACTCAAGGTACGAGCCAAAATAAGATGCTCTTTTATTCAGAAACAAAGGAAATAAGTAACAGTGCCTTTCTAGTTTGTAATCATCCCTGCACATTGAGAAGTAGAGCTAGGAACAGCCTCTTAAGTCCTGGGTTTCCAAGCTTACACTACTATGCAATGGTAAATAAATAGGCACCACCTCTCTCACCTGCAGGAAACAGCTGCACGGTATTTCTAAAACAACAGGTAGGGAAAAAAAGAAAAGTACCAGCAGTTCCCTTGCACAGTCTTTCACTTCAAACAACACTCTTCTCCCATTATTTTTTTTCAAAATATAGCCCCAACTACTCAGATATAATTACTTAACAACAATGCATCACACGATTCCTCAACATTTTCTACTTTATTAATTCTTCTAAAGCTAAAATTAAAAGGCCTGGGTTTTGCGACAGTGGCATTTGGCAGTCAAATTAGATCACCTCCGTTACAGAGGACATAATGAATTTAACGACAGCTAGAGCACTCTGGGAAGTCCTTAAATCCAGGGGAAAAACATGATAAAAACTTCAGGCAAGCTAGATCTTCGTTCATGGCAATTATTTCAACTTGTATTTAATACTGTAAGGAGGGACCTTGGGTACCTGGGATACTTCTTTGCATAGATTCTCTGGTACTGTTAAGGTGGCTGAAGTCATGCTGCCACATTACTGAGGACATTAGCATCTGGGTTTTTTTCTTCAACAAGAGGTTGAATTTCAGCTCATAGAAACCTTGAAAATACTAAATTTTTCTCTTCAGTTGGGCTGAGGGTGGTCAACAAGTTCTACTGCTATGTGAAGAGATGCAGAAGGACAAATAAAAAAAATTCACATCTGTCAAATAAACACGCTAAAGAAACAGATGTGATGCACAAACTGTGTATTAATAGCCACTGGGAAAAAAAATACAATTTTGCTCACACCAGAGGTGATAAAAACGCAGATTAAGAGAGGAAGCCACTGCAGCAGTTAAAATAAGAGTCTTGGCCATGTGCTGCACTCCATTTGCACGTGTTCTCCACCTCAGTTTAAAAGAACTCCATAACTACTACCCATTGTGCTACGGACAGTCACCACAGACAGCTGAGCTACTTAGGTGGGGATTTCTCTCAGCTCCTCCACAAGGTTCTTCCAGATGCTCACTAGCAGATACCCCCATTACCTGAATCCGCTGTGCTGTTGTTATCCGGTTCCGGTTCACTGTTGCCCGGACGCGCTCGCTCTGCCGAGTCCTGGCTATGGCTCGGGTCCGGACGTGAGGGCGTAGCCGACTGGTGGTGGGAACAACATCTGCCACAAGAGCAGCCACCTCTTCTTCACTGACATGATCTGTATCTTGAAAGAAAAGATGCTGAGCTCACTTGTCTTTCTAGATGTGAAGTATTTAAAGAATTTCAGACCCCCCAAAAAATAATCAGTAGTGCCTTACTCCCTTTCTTAAACAGATCACCTCCAAAGGAAGACATTGCCCTCTCAAAACAAAATGATCACAGACAGTTACAGACTGTTACACAGTAAGATGCTTTTCTAGGTACCAGAAATTGCTGCTACCTTGGCAAACTGAGGTCTGTATACCGATAAACTCTTTCCAGTGTAATACAAAGCAGTTGCATTAAGGTGCTGGGCTTGCCTCAGAAAAGTTGAAGAATGCTTACAAGAAGCAGCTCCACAGATTGTAAATGCAGATGAAAATCTTCATAAACAGGATCCTCCCATCAGTCAAGAGTTCAAGTCAACTCTTATGGTTCAAGAGAGAACACTTATCAAAGCAGTTGTTTAAAACAGATAAAACCAGGACATTAAACACCTCTTCAAATCAGCACATGCTTCCCATTTTCTAACTCAGGAGAAAAACATTTACTTGGAGTGGATACTACAAAACCCTTACCTGCAGCAGCACTGGCACCCATGGGGGCACAGGCAGGACAGAACCATTCATCTACAGGGACTTCACTCAGAGGAGGATTAAGGCATTCCATGTGATACCTTGGGGGGAAAAAAAATAAATTAAAAAAAATAATTAAAAAAATAAAACCCAAACAATGTAGTCCTTAACAAGAGAAGAAAGCCTTTTACCTCTATCCACATGCTACGTAAGGCAGACTCATTTTCTTAAGCTTGAAACTATAGTCTATCTGCTTCCACCAGTCTCCAGAGAAAAGATGCTACCTGCTAGTTGTGTAAGGGCCTTCAATTCTAGATGGTATTTTCATCACTTCAGGCCCAAAAAAACTTAGAAAAGTGAGCATTTTTCCCTCACTGTGTGGTGAATTGCTTGCCATTTGAACCCAAGCTGCAAGAAATGTGCAGAGCCAAAACTGATGGTGGCAAGAGAAGCACTGAGGTGCTGAGGAGACAGGCAATCAGGAAACAACATCAGTTTTCTGTGAACCAACACAGCATTCACGTTACTGGCACTTATGAACATTTTATTTTGCATGACAAGGCACAGGTGAAGTGCAATGCCTTGTTATGCTGAATAAAGGCACTGCATCCCACATGTACACGTGGCATGATTAAGACAAGTGGTGATTAGGATTTCTGTGTAATTGCACAGGTTAGGTGGTAGAGCAGTGGTCAGTCACTGGCTCCATAAAGCTGCTTGCAGGACTGGAGACTAAGCACACCGACTTCCAGACACCATCCAACTGGGAACTGCCCTTACCAAACCTCAAGGGGAAAGAAAAGACCATGATGCTCACCTAGGTAGGCCTTTGAAATGTTCTCTACCCAAGAGGCTGAGCAGCCAGACTGAACACCCCCCACTTACAGAGAAGCTCTACAATTTCTTCAATCCAGAAGTTTAAACTCAGAGAAAGCAACATGTGTCAGTAGCATAGAATTTTCTAAGCAACTCATGTTCAAGTTACATTGTTAAAAAGAATTAAAACAGATTTCCCAAGTAAATGAGATGTTTCCCATAAAAACTAAATGCTTAGACCAAGTTCCCTAGGCAAGCAACACGGGGAGACCACAGCTTTCAAGTTTCAGCTTCGAATCAGCAATTTTATGACCAACTTTGTTCTTTTTCTATAAGAGAAAAGACTACTGTTATTTCTGGTATAGTAGAGTGTTTATAACTCTGAAATAAGTAAAGAAAAAAGAGGGAAGCTCTCTGTTTTGCCTTCTCTTAGCAAAATTCACAGCCTGATAACTCAGTGCCTGGCCACAAAGTAAGGAAAGGGAAGGAGCATCGATCTAACCCTCTAATCCCAGTTTTCAAAAGAAGCAACAAGAAGACTACAGCTGTTAATCTACCTTCCTTCCATGACTCAAACTTCAGATTATGTCTTTCAAACCTGTTCACAACCATGCTGCAATAAGCTCAATTTGCAGCTGTACTGTCAAAACTGCCAATATTATGTTTATACTAAAATATATATATTGTCAATACAAAATGGAATACCATGTCCTCCTTACACGAAAGAGTATACTTTAGCAGATGAGATTTCACACTCTTTCAGAGATTGAAGAAGATGAAATTGAAAAATGCTGCTTGCAAAGAGACGTTACTTTAAAATCAAGACTAGCAAAGTATATTCCTTCTCTGGGAAAGGAGAGCTCGTTCTCCAACTGCCAGCTACCAGGAACGAAATTATTTCCCCAAAGTAGTATTCTGACAAGTAATATTGTTATGTTCAGGCCAAAGTCATAGAAAAAGTACTTGTAGCAAGAACTTCATTACATACTTTTCAAATTATGTCTGGGAGTTCTGAAGTCACCTTACAACCCATTCGACAAGTGAAGACTTTCAGCCCTAAAACTTTGGACACTGAAGAACCTACTGCAACAGCTATCTAGAGCCCCTCGGATACGGAAAGAACCTCATCACACAGAAAATCATCATAACCACACTCAATGCTAAATCTTCCAGAAGGATGGTACTTGTTTTTCAAAAAAAACCCCAACAAAACCTGAATAAACAGCCTTGAAGCAAAGTCACCTCACTCACACTCACTCCCTCAGGCTCCTTTAATTGCACTCTTGCACCCAACCCCTCACAAACATGAAGACACTGTGCCCAAGTGGTCTGACCAGGATTATTTGTGTGCAATGCAGAAGGCAAGAGACACTGGCCATCAAATCCTCAACACATCTCTCGAGCTCTGTGACCAGCAGTGAAGAACTGATTTCAGAGTTTTTGTACCTTTCAGGAAGGAATGGATGCTTTTGGGGAACTTCTGCCTCATTATTCTCAGTCTTCACAAACAATAAGAAAAAACAGGTCTGTGAAATTAAAGAATTTTGATCATGGATGCAGCCCTGTTCTTCAACTTCTTGACACCCATCCCAGTATCACTGTTACTCTCTTCTTGCTCCTTGGTAACCTGAGCAGAGCCATACATCAATGTGTCACACCATAATGCAATTAACCCTTTTTCTACTGTTGTTCAAATGACTAGACATCCACACTTCTGTATTCATACCAATCCTAATGCTATTGTTACACAGCTCAGAAAGCTAGGCTGTCACATTCCAAAATGACATCTGAAAATGGTTTCAGTGGAAAAAGATTTGATAACTTACATTTGTAAGATAACAGCATTATACCACACAGTTTGAACACTATAGAAAGCCATGTCTAGCTAAAAGCAGTAACTCCATTCGCTTTAGAATTGCTGGCAAAAATAACTGAGGAACTTTTCAATCCAGTGTCAGGTCAGACAGAGAATCCAGAGGAATAAAACCAGGATTTGAAACAAGCTATTCTCCATTTTCCTAGATTTAACCTCAGCCATGAAGAGCTAGTAATGATGCCTTAAAATCTACATTACATAGATTTAGTATAGTTTTTTAGCACTTTTGGTATAGATTGCTATTGCCTTTGGCCTGTTAGCACCTCTGTACAAGAATTCTAAAAATGCTGTTCAACATTTCTTGTCAAGAATTCCAATAGACAAAGATTGCAGCAAGGTAAAGAATATTTTATCTATATAAAAGGTCCTTAGAATAAGACATAACAGGCACACTCCTTGATATAACTGAGTCAAAGTGGCTCAGAAACCTTAAAACTGTTCTAGAAGGCGTGCTACTGTGCCGAAGACCAAGGAGTACGACGAGGAAGATGAAGATAAGGAGACTTTGGGATCACCAATTAAAATTCAGGAGGTGTGGCAAGGGTGGTACAATGGGACGATGGTTTTGGGAAGTAGGTGTAACAGATGATGCAATGTTAGATACTATAGTATAAAACTGTAGCATCTCTGTAACTTGGTGTGGTACTTTGGAAATGATTCCTGTGCACCTGGCGTGCTGTAAATATACAAGTGCTTTTTGCTTTCTCATACTTAAAAAAGAGTCTTAGAGGGTTTTTTCCACCCATTTAAGGCACCAGTAATGACTGCAAGTTCTTTTTCCAGAAGTGCTTCTGGAAGTGCTAACTCTAGGAATCAAGCATATATAAAGAACTTATTTTAGGAAAATATGACAAAAAATAAGGAACTGTATCAAAATAGAAATAAAAATATATTAAAAAAATTGCAGTAACTGTTGAGAGATCAGAAAGGAAAAATCTGAAGCAATACCCTGAGCTGAGACCAGCTTATGAAAGTTCAGATAGAACTTATCAGGTCAGACCTATAAAACACTGGTTTTGGTTAAGTATTTTAAATTCAGCATTCTGATGACACTCTTAACAATATTTAGTGTTCCTGATTTTGTCTATTTTCCAGAAGGTGAATCATTATACATGGACACTACAGAACAGCAAGACAAAACTAGACTTATCAGGTATCTAGTTAGCTTGCTAGAAGAAATTTTTGAAAGAATATTCTACATATTCATTACAAGCATCTCTCTTTGTTCAATGGGTAACTTTTAACAGCAAACTGACAATGCTAGAAGACTGATTAAACAGCACAAGGGCTTTAAATTTTAGCAGAAAACTGTAGGCCCAAACTTGTGTACAAATGTCTCGATGACTCTACTTAAACATTTATTTTATTAATCAAGGAGGGCGAAAAAATATGTTGGCAGAGACAGAAGTATGCAAGAGTAAGAGAATCAACTTAAGAGTTGTGGTTCTAAAGGAAAAACATTTCACAAACCTGTAAATCTTAAGCATTTCTCCTGCACAGCACTAGTGCCCAGACAGTTGGGACCAGTCATGCATCCTCTCCCAGAGACATAAAAGGATGTATATTTTTTACCCTTCATGCACCCAGATGTTGCACGGACGAGCACAAACACCTTCATCACTTGAAGGTATGGTCAGTTTTTTCTATGGTGTGCTGCACTGATGTGCACAGGACTCTCCACACACACGTTGCTACATGACCAGAAAAGGATCCATCACATCATGGGGATGGATGTCTGCACTGTAAGCACATGGATGCACAGCTGGCTGCATGATGAGTCTGAAGAGAGCAGCAAGGGGCAGCCTACAGACCAGATAGTGTCTGTGGACCAAACACTGGCCAACTGTGCAGGTGCTCCATCCACTTCAGCCTTTCTTACCCTGCATCACAGCCATCACAGAGCAGCAGGCGATCCTCGCGGTCACTTCTGCCACACACCTCACAGAAGGTTGGGTCGTCCTCCCCATCGCTACCCTGAGTTTTCGTGTTCTCAACAGGAATCTAAACGAAAGAGGGATTCACGTTTTATGCAGAACGTGGCACTTTTAAAAATCCATCATCCCACTAGCTGTACCAGCAGCAAAATCTAACAGTGAAGGAAACAAAAGACCTGTTACATATCAAAACCTTTATTTTGTTCATTCAAGACATCTAAGACCTGATCAAATGCCTGAAAACATCTCCTTAACTTGTCTACTGTCAGACACCAACAAATACAGGAAACTGTACTTTAGGAACAGGCAAAATAAAAATTCACAAATAAGACCAAAAGTAGTCAAAAAAATAAAAAGACCCCAAAAACAAGACAAAAGAAGAGAACAAACTTCACTACCCCCATATTACTTAAATGTTAAATTTGTACCTCTGTTAAAATGCAAAACATAAGAAACCATCAGTTTATGAAAACAGAGCATCAAAGTCCTAAAAGTCCCCTGAAAACCAACATCTTTCTGGTATCAATAAAGAGCAACGTCAGCTCTTCGGTATTCTTTTGTGAGCAACTACCAGCACGCACAGCCAGTGCCTCTCAGAGCTCTGCTACTGCCTTGTGCCCCTCTCCAAACGGCGCCTTTAGGAGCTCTACCTTGCACCTCTCTCCCCTTACAAACCCTACTGCTACACAGCATTGCTGGTAGCAAGACACAGGGAAGAGATCATGTATAACCCAGATTATTCCTATTCCCTGTGTACAGCACTTGCACTACACAGGGCACTTCCCATGTGTGGAGAGGCTTATCCGTGCAGAAGAGTTTTCAGTCAGATGTCCATTATGCAAAAGAGTCAGCTATGAGAAACACCCTTTCTGCAACAACACAATATTGCAAGAAACATGGTAAAGGGGGAAAAAAATTCTTGCAGTTCCTTAAAAGGCAAACTCAAAACGGAAAATAAATAATTAATCCAGATGCCAAGTATCAGATAAACATGCTGGAAGTGTAAACCTCTGAATAACTGTTTTGTGGCAACTGGCTTTTTTGTTTGCCACAGTAGAAAGCTTACCTTTTTTAAGATTTTACCACCAAAACATGCCCGGATGCTAATGTACTTAAACAGGATTCGATCCACTGGACAGGAGTTTGCATTCTAGAAAATAAAAAAACCAAACAATTCCCAATACAGTTAATAAGTGCATCTCTTTATTCAATTTCTAAAAAGGAAGTCTTAAATTATTAATGAAATAAGCATTAAATTAATGCAGTAGTCATTTTAACAGCTATGATCTTGAAATTTTAAGTGCTTAAATCTGTCTTATCTGATTTGCAAAGAGCCTGTTGGATCAGAGAAAACATACATTTTTGGAGAAGCATTTATTATACCGAAGCAGTTTAATTATTATTCAATTGCAAAGCAACATCAAAGTTCTTCCAAACATTGCCTTGAAGCAGCACTTGCGCTTTAAGGCATTTTCTCTCTTTTGGACAAATGGGCAACTAGAAATGGCTTACAAATATATTCAGTAAGAGTGATTTTTTAAAAATTTAATTAACACTGTTACTGCTGCACACACAGTAAGTTCTGTTGTAATTCTCACTCTGGATTACGTCTGTGGGAACTACACAGGTGGCAAGGAACTCTGACTGAAAACTGAATTCAGAGCAAGCTGCTGACTGTCATCCTCTTTTACATCTTTTTTATGTTTAGATGTTTAAAACAGATCCCCATCCAAGGGTCACAATACAGAATTTAAAAGAGATAAAGACAGATATGTAGAGAAATATATATATACATATATATATATATTGAAAAAAGCATAGAGAAAATCAGTATTGCTGGTGTCTTGATTTGAAAAAGCAAAAGAATTGTAAATGCCTAGAAATACACTTGCTTATGACACTACAGCTTCCAGAGAAGAGAACTGATCAGGATGGGCACAAGAAAAACAGATCCCCACTTCAAACATGAATCCTGACAAACAGAGCAGTAACCCAAGTCTGTTTAGAAAATCTTAAGGCAAATATGAATATTACATTTTTTTGCTCTCATTACAGCAGAACAGCATGATCAGAAGAGAGAGAGCAGAGCACACCAGAAAGCCACAGGACATCACAGACAAAACATCTCACCTTTGACCACTCCACAATGCAGTCCAAGCAGAAGTAATGGGAACAGTTTTCAGGAGTCCCAACAGCCTGATCCCTAAATGTGTTGAGGCAAATGGGGCAGTTTTCTCCGTCCTCATCAGAGGAGATGCTCGCTCCGTTTAAGTGTGGCTCTAATTTCAAAGAATCAGTCATTCCCTCCACAGTGGCCTCAGTTTCTTCCTCCTCTTCCTCTTCTTCATCATCATCTTCACAATCTTAAGATGGGAGAGATAAAAAACAACTTGCATGTGCTGCAGGGCTTCAGCAATGAGGGCAGAGGGGGTGGGCAGGACAGGGTACCAGTTCACAGAAAACTCCAAGTGAGCTTATTTTATGAGGCTGCAAGAGCGAAGCATAGCCTTCCAAGTTTAAGGCAATAATTTCTGCTGTTTTATTTCTTCCCAAATCCCTTCACGAGAAAGCAATGGATTACTCTGGTAAAAACAAAGCCTGATAAAGTGAGTAGTCTTCCAAGAGATTACAAAGACAGACAGCAGAAAAACAGCAGATTATCAAAACAAGAAGACAGTAAGCTGTGTTAGACTACCACCGAGCAATGAAGTTAAAACAAAATTATAATAAAGTTATAATGTACCCAACTTCAGAGGGCAAGCAGCAGCAATACACTGGATGTGCGGAACAACAAATTCAAGATTTCCCCAGTATATCACCATTTTGAGAGTCAAGGGATCAAAGTGCCTTGGATACCACTTAAAGAAGCTTGGTTTTGAGTAAAATTAAACACTCAGCACACATTGTTGAAAGATATTTTTCTTTTTACTACAGAATACAAAGACCTGTGCTAGTCTTTCCCTAAAACCTGTGACTTAAGTTTCCATTTTCAAGAAACAGCCAAAAGTTACCTAAAAAAAAAACATACTCACTTTGGAGGGGAGGGGGAGAGGAAGAGGCTATTGGTGGGTTGTTGATTTTTTAAAAACAAAAACAGGGCTCTGATCTTTTGTATTTCCCACTGAATTTTCCTGTCTGGATATAACAGAAAATATTCCGAAAAATGGACTAATGAAGCTTTCTGGCACCTGGTGTCAATTTTTTCATCTGTGCTCACATCAGGCTAACTGGTAACTTGCAAAATTGTGCTCCTTACTTCTCAACAAGATTTAAGATCTGATAAAACCCCTCCATTTCTGTCTATCCTATTAATAATTTGAGCACAGCAGTGTCAGAAGTACATGTATCTACAGAGTATGCTTTCAGTAAAATTAACAAATCCAAGTAACATCCACATTCCTTTTTCAAATTAAAAATAGTCAAGTCTTCTTTCCTCCTCTCCAGGTATAAGAGCACTAGTGATTTATTTTGAGAACTCCCTAACACACTTTAGAGGCCCAAAGCAAACTAACAAACATGCTTTCATAAGTGAAAAAACAGCATGAGCCATTGCTGCAATTTTGCCTTTTTTTTCCCCCCCAACTCACGATGGGGTAGAGTTCACTCCTGATGACTGGAACTACACCACTTTGGTTAGTGCATAATCTTCAAACATACAAATGCTTTAAAAGCTTAAAATATTGGGGAATATTACTTGTTTTCTTATTAATGTAGGATGGCCTGACCCAGCTGCATCACATCTGTGATGTGGCCTGACACAGCCTCCATTTCATTCTTCATTTCTGGAAGAAAAGCTTTCATCTCACTCTTCCTCAGTTATGGAAAAAAAAAAAGCCTGTTAATGCATATTAACAGATCTACCTTCTAATTCTTCATCTTCACTTTCTTCCTTGTCCTCCTCACCTCCCTCTTCCTCAGTGTCATTATCTTCCTCTTCACTTCCCGTATCATCTTCTGAATCACAGCTATTTCCACCATTGCTTTCTTAAAAAGAAAAGAGAAGAAGAGAGGAAATACCTATTTGATGCAGGCAGATGGGCAGGCAGAACAGCGAAGGACACATCAGAAGTCCTGCTCAGGACATTATGTATGAAGTGAGACCCTAGATTTCTGCAGTGGTATCAAAGCTGCCCATTTTAAGAAACTCAAGGGAAACATGTCAGCAGTCTGATACACATAAGCTATGAAGCAAAGCAAAACAAAAAAATTCTCAGGGAAAAAAAAGAGAGAAATACAACTTTACCACCCTTTTGAGGGTAAATCAATAGGTTCTCCAACCTAAAAGCAGAGATACACACATTCAGGGAAGCCACATTTACCTGTTTCACTGAGGAGTGCGAGGCACTGCCTTTTGCCCTTTCCTAGAGCAGCATTCTTGTTTATCAGTTCATCCTGGCTGTCATCATCCATGGCAGGACATTGGAAATCCGCTCCCTGCAGGAAGGCAGACTTCAGTGAGGCAGTGCACCACCTACAAAAGCAGGGCAGGCATCAGTCCGTCAAAGAGCATCCGACACATCTGTGGAGACGTGAATGGCAGAAGGGACACTGCCCTCCCCACACCATTGATTAGCTTCCCCAGCCTCAATTCAGAGGTGGCTACAGGCAAGCAGCTATTGTCATGTGAGGTTGCACAGCCCTACTGGACTAGATGAAACCAGCTGCTTGAGAAAATCAACTTAGGTGAAAGATTCAGCTTTATCTTGGGCTCTTGGATGACAGAAAAAGGTATAATCAGAATTCCCCGCTGAAAATAGCAACAGAAAAACCACAAACTCCAAAACCATCCTGTGGACTAGAAATAAAATGCAAAATTGAAAGGGACCGGAGGCCCTTTGAACTGGGCCTAACAGGATGACAATACGTGTTTCAAATCAAAATACTCTATCTTGCCCAATTGAAAATAAGTTAGATAATGTAGCTTAGGTCCTTAAAAAAAAAACAAAACGGCCTTTGCACACGTCTGTCACGAAATAGAGAAGTCTCAGACCTCACAATCATTAGTCCATGGAAAGTATAAGAACTGATTTGGTGCATAATAATGCCATCACATTAACTGCTGTGCATCAGCACAGGCTGGCAGTAAAACTGACAGATACTGGGAGACGTTGCATGATCCAAACTCACAATGACAATCAAATCAGAGCTTTTAACATATAATGCTACAAAGCATTAAGACAGACAGACCCCCGGCAAACTTCTATAACCAAGTCATGGAAACATATAATTAACTGACACTTAAAGCTAGATATCATATCTCAATATGAAAAAAAAAAATGGATTCTTCCGTATGTGTGACAAAGTTTCAATCAGGTGCTCTTCTCCCACTCTCCCCGCTCCCCACTACATATCTTGCATATTAAGAGATTTTTTGGAACAAAACATTATGTTTTATTCAAGTGCTCTTGATCCGTACCTTTGCTTGCATACTCCCTTTTTGAGCCACGTGGCACAACTCTGCACTGAAGAGCCTCAAAAATGTAGGTTTTGCTAAACCAGACTGAACTACAAATGGAGTCTTCAATGCACAGGGGGGAAAAAAAAACTAAACAGAAAAAAGATCGAGTTTCAACACAACCAAGTTCTTTTAAAGATTTCTCCTAACTTCACTAAGATTCTTGCCTAAATAGCAATTTAAACTTTTAGCTTAATTCGTGGCTGGAAACAGGGGTGTTAAAAAAACTGTTTAAAAACAACTAATGTTAGCTGAAAACATGCAGACTCATCAAAATCCAGTCACTCCATGATGCAACTTAAAAAATAGGAAGAAACACTAGGAATGTTTCAGCTTTCGGCAGTGTGTATGCATGAATTATTCAAACTGAAACTCAGTTATATAATACACTCTCAAAAGCTCAGTTAGCTACAGCAGTGCAAAATCTGTGGTGACGTGACAGCCAGGACACATGAAGGCGAGGACTGGCAGCACCAGCCCCACAGCAGGGCAGCGCCGGGCACGTGTTACATCTGTGTATTTAGAACCTCTGCCTGTACCACCTCTCCGTCGGCAGGCTGTGGGAGTAGAGCGGGTTCCTGCTGACTTGTCGCTGCCACATCCAGCCAGCCACGGCACTCCTGAGCCACTGAGGACCATGAAGGCCAAACAAAACCAGGGCCGGCGGGAGTAAAACTGTGGATAAGCCTCCACTTCACTACGACCGTGACCTTCGTTTCCCTGCTCTCTTGTTTTCCTTAAAGCGAAGAAGGTAAGCACAGGGAGAAGATCTTTGTATTTTGAAAAGCGACTCCTACAAGCCACAGTTCTGACCAACACACACTTACCTACATTTCCAAACAGCCTGCATTTCTTCACTGTAGTGGAATAAAACAACTACCCATGTTATTTTTGCCTTGCTACCCCACAGAAAGATATCCTTTAAGCACAGAGGCAAACAAATCAGGACTTGTGACTTGACAATCTAAACTGACATATTTATGTTGCAAATGCAAGTTTGTACTTTGCTCGGAGGCAAAACTCTGAGTTAAGGAAAATCTGGTATCACAGCAAACAATTGAGTCTTCAAATCCTATCAGTAAAAGAAGTCTGGTTTGGGGGTAGTTGGAAACAGACAAGGAGAAACCAAGCAATATGAAGTGAATTTGAGATTTTAAGCACAACACAAATATTACTTTTCCAAACTGGGCAGCTGCTCTTAAGAAAAAAAGTAGGAAACCAAAGTTGACTGTACACCTAACATGAGAGTTCCTTCTTCTGTGTTTTAAGAACAATAAGCAGCATTTTCAAGTTGTTGTTGTTGTTGTTTTTTTTTTTTACAGAAGACATATCAAACAAATTACCACTGTGAAACACAAAAACATTCATGATACACTTCAGAGAGCTCACCCACCTGTACAAAAGCCCAGTTTTCTCCAGCACTTACCACATCAGAACTTTTCTTACACATTACCCTCCCCAACCCAGCCCCAAGCAAGAACTGGCAAACACAAAGTAGATGGGAAGCACTTTTATTACTATATAAACCAAGAAGTTTGGTTAAGGAGGAGATTGTAGTCTTTCCTCCAAGGCAAACCTTAACTATGTCCTCCTATGACATAAAAACAGACTGCTGAAAAGCAACTGGTTATCCCTGAAGGCCACTGGACTCGGGCAACTACAGCTGCTTTTAGTTTTGGGGGTGCCAAGGCCCTGCCCTCACTGCTGTACCCAACGCCTGGCTGCTTGGTCCCTTGGAAAATCCCACGCTGTGCAGTACTCTGCATACAGGCCTTCAGCTACAAGCAGCTCTCACATGCACTGGTCCTCTCTTCTGCATTCCACTTTGTAAGTCCATTCAAAGGAATTTAGGACGCAACCCAGGAACACAGATGCAGGGTCACCTGGCCAGAGATCTCTTGTCTTCAGACTCAATACCACTCACACTTATAGCAAACCCCACCTCAGTTCCCTGGCCAGGTGCATCATCCGTTTGCACAGCAAATCCAGTATCTGGATTACAGACTGCACACCAGGTTGGCTGAAGGCAAACACCGTCCTCCTCCTTAACATCCCCCTGCTTTAACATTCTCATTCAGGAGAACCCCCCAATACCTTAATAAACCAATAAAGCACAGAAGAGATGAGTGCACAGCAGGTGTTCAATCACTTTTCACCCACCAGTGCTTTCCCCAGCCACAGGTTTCCTTCCCCAGCTTTCCTCCACCAAGACACAACCTCACTAGGACCAAGTCGGGTTTGCTCCGAGCGCTGTGTCCCTTCCACAGCACAAACTCTGCTGCAGTACAAGCTGTAAGCCTTGCTTTGCTATTAAGACAGATTACATTTTTACACAGAGACGCCTTAAGTAATTGTAATTGTACAATCAAATAGCAATTACAAACGCTTTCTTCAAGCCATATTAGCGACAGGGCTTTCTGCTGGCTTTAAGAACAGAGAAGATTAAGTGTTCCCTCCAGAACAAGTGTTTATCAAGCAAGTACTTCAGTAAACATTTAGGTTTTTGAACTAAAATCCTTATGCATTACGTTGTAATTATAAATTACAAATCACTAATTTAACGTACTTTGGGTATGTCCCAGCTAGAAGGCAAGTGCAGGTCTCCAACCATCAAGACGAGACTAAAGTGTCTGCAAAAGACACTTCAGCTCCATCCCATCTGACACGAAGCCGACAGAGCTGCCTACAGCAGCGAGTGGCTCTTCCAGCCATGCACGCCTTCCCTTCTAACACCAACCGATTTCCTCCTCAACTTCTCACAGTAGTTTCTTGGGTTTTTAGAAACAGAAAACCTACTAGACAAGGCATTCGCTTTAATCTGCTTGGATAACATTCAGAACTTTACACAGGCAAAGAAAAGCTTCTCACAGGATTTTCTCACAGTGCGAGATCTAATTTCACGGGCCGTTACTGAGACATCATATTCCAAAGACCACTTATTACTAAACTTCAGTCCACTAAATATTCAAATTTATGAGGTTTCAGTTCTCTTTGAGACATCTGCTTTATTTGTTGGTTTGTTAGGGGGAGGTTATGGGTTTTGGTTGTGTTTTTTCTTGGTTTTGTTTTTCAACCAAATAATTCGGTTGTCACTGGAAAACCAATGTCTCACATTAGAGAACACTTGGTTCTGTTTCCAATTTCATATGCTACAGCCTAGAGGTGCACACTACCAATCTAGCATGCACAGGGAGCTTTAAAAAAATCCTCTAAATCTAAATTTATATCCCTATTTAAATTACAAAAAAAAAAAAAATTACTCTTAAATACTACTATCAGAACTTCCCATGCAACAATTTAAACAACTGAAGAACCTAAGAACCTAAGAGATAACGCACAGAAAATTAATCCTGGGGTAGGCAAGGAAGTGCCTATCTGTCACCCATTCTAGCCCTGCCCTAAATTTAGCCACCCTGAATTCCAGGAGGGAAACTGTCCACCAGAGCTTCCCCAGGAGCTCTTTGGGGAGTTGGTAATGCAAACAAAGCAACATACAGGCTTTGCAAAAGCACTTTTGAAGTGCAGCATCTTACCCAGTGGAGCAGCCAGGCATTTTGTATTTCTGTATTCAAAGCAGCAGCCAAGATCTACGGAATTCCCAGTCTACAATTCCCTGCAGCCATTGGCTCTGCTTCCAGCTGTGAATTAAACACTCTTCACACATCCTCCTCTTTCTTAACAGGCTTCTTTTCTCAGGAAAAGTCACCCTTACTGGTGAATTCCCTTTCAGTATCAGTCTTTCACACCAATCTCATCTTTAACTACAGATTACCCTGCTATTTATGGGCATGACTGTGGGAAAATAAAACAAAACAAACACAAACAAATAAAAAAAGACAAACAAAACCCTCCCATACTTTTATTATTTATTTTGCATAGCATAGCCATAACAAACAAAACCCACTGACCTACAAGAAAGTAAATAACACAGCAGACACCTCTGCAATACATCAGCAACGCATACACGGCAACAACTCGCAGGAAAGCCAGCAACTAAAACTACAAAAATCACACCCACCACACTGTCACCGAGTGTGGGGCGGACAAAGGAAGGCACCAGTGATATAGCTTAGAAACCTCTCAGGAAGCACAGGTCTCTCGGAGCAAAGTTTTTACGACTAAACACGACCTTGTGATAAGCCAATAATAGACGATTAAAAAAAATTGCAAGCAAAACATCATTTCTATTTGCCAGCCGCTGGCTGAAGGAGCTGATAACTTCTCCAACACCCCTGGGCGCACCGAAAACAACGGGAATGGGTGGAAAGGGAACGGGGGGGGAAGGGGGGACGTGCAGACACGATACGCCGGAAACATCTTGGGGTTTACTATCTTTAGTAAACTTACACATGTATTTAGCGTATTTATTTAGATCTCTGCCGCAGCAAAGGCAGCTGGATCGCTCCCGGGCCGAGGCGCACACGAGCCCTCCCGGCCGCTCCGCAACCCGCGGGACACTCCCGCGGGAATCCCGGGAGCACCCGGGGAGACCCGACCGGGGCTGCCCTCCCGCGGCGGCGCCTCCCGCCCAAAAACAACCCAATAAACATTGTGTTGTCGCTGCTGTTTATCGGAGCGACACCAAACAAGCGATCCCGCGTATGGCGGGGCAAGTCCCCGCCGGAGCGGAGGGGCGGCCGTCCCGCGCAACTCCCGCGGCCCAGCCCCCGCCGCAGCCCGCGCAGGCCCCGGCAGCCGCCCTGCCCGCCCCCGGGCACTCACCGAGGAGCAGCCCGGCGCTCACATTCCCAGCAGGAGCGACCCCGGCGCTCGGTCACATCCCGGGACCCCGCGGCCGCCTCTCCCCCCGAGGCGGCGTGGAAACACCT
>VXAY01003407.1:843713-867401 GCA_013399855.1 Oxyruncus cristatus
ACGGACCCGCGCCTCGACGCCTCGACGCCCGTCTCCCCTCCCGGCCGCCCCGGTGAGGGGCTCCGGCATGCCAAGGAGTCGTCGTCCCCCATCCAGCGCCACTGTCCCGTCTCCAGCGGCTCCCCATGCTCAGCGCCGTGGACCCCCGACGTGCCGTGGGTAGCATCCCGCGATCGGCCACACTGCACAGGGGAGCATGGAAAGAACACTTCTCGCAGCAGGGCTCGGTGTGTCCGGCGGGAACAGAGATGAAGGGAACGGGCCGTGTCGGCATGTGGGTGGAAATAGTTGGCGGTAAAGTTGCTCAGGAGGGATGGCATGCCCCCCTCTTTCCTCCCCCGCTCTTCTCCAAAGCAAATAAGTGCTAGTGGACTCCGTACCAAGTTAAAGAGACACATCATCCCGGCGGTGACGTCTTGATACCCGGTCAGTGACTAACTGAACTGCTATTGCCAAGGGTGTGTTAATAGAAGAAACTCTGCCTAGCATTGCCCTGGGTGAGTCACATTTAAAGAGAGACTCTCTAATCTGTTAAACGAAAAGCAGAGATGAGCCTCACTTTCCTTTTTTGTTGCTGTTCCCATCCCACCTTTCACCTTTGCTTGCTGCTTTCTGCTTCTTGTGCCAGGGCTGTATTGGCACCCCAGCCCTGGCTGGCTGTTTTCAGAGCTGCCTTGCATGATCGTGCTGTGATGTCACGCAGGGACCTCTGACTTCATGGCCCTGAGGAACAGGAAGGCGAGCCAGGCAGGGACTCTTCCAGTCGCCCAGGGTGGCTGTCATTAAAAATGGAGGAAGTGACGAAGCAGATGGCTTCTCCTACAAAGTTCTCTCTTGTGATTTCTTGGCTGTTGAAGAAGCTGAGTAGTTTCAAACTGTCTTTTGTGAAGAGCAGCACGGCTTTATTGTCAGCTCAAGTTCCTAATAATAAGCTAAGATTCACCGCAGCCTGCCAAGGTTCCCTGAAAGGACTCGGGTATTCTCCCTCTTCCTTGGGCTGCTCCCACGTAGCCCTGGACTGTTGTAAAACGGTCTTGATCTGAAGGAATTGGCAGTGCTCTGGTCAGTAAGTAGTTAATTGTACGGAAGGCAGAGCAATGTCCGCTGCATGGGTAAAGTCTCTCACTGAGAAATTTTGCCTGTCCCCATCTCTCCTGCCTGCTCTTATTTGTCATTTCTCCCTCTGAGTCCCAGAGGAGCATCTGCTCTTCTGCAAGAAAAATCAGCTCCCTCTGTTCCCTATGCAGACTGGGTGAGTCTGGGGTGCTCAAAGACACTGGAGAGTCAGGAAAATCAACTGAATTTACCAGAGCTGCTTTCATGCTTGTTCAGAAGCCAAGTGGGCCTTTTTTTTTTTTTTTATGGGGGCAGAGGAGGGGGTGGGGAGGGCAGGCAAGTTCACAGCTGTCTCAGCCCTGGAATGCTTTCTTCCTCCCAAGCTGCACCTACAGTATCTTCCCACTGCCAGTCCCGAGCAGGCAGGAGCACAGTGTAGCCACGCGGAGAGTAGGGAGAGAGGGAAACCTAGTGCAAAGTCCACATGCGTACAGGTGTGACTGAGAGCTGAAACTGAAGCCCACAGTCCCCTACCATCCCATTTTATAGGTGACTGCACATGTAACAAACCTGCCTCTGAAAATGAAGGTGCTCTGTTTCTCTTTGAAGAAATAAGCCTGTGTTTGGGACTGTGCTGCTTGATGACTAACCCCTGGAGATGCCACTGGCAGAAGCAGCTCTGCGGGTCACCTGGCAAGACTTGTCCTAGTTCCCGTGAGCAGCACTGTGGTATGAATGCTTCCAACTTCCTGCTACCTATGGAACCATCCTGTTCAGCCACAGTAAGCAAAGGGAAGGGGTTGAAGTGAAGTTTGCTTGTTTGTTTTTGCTGGTTTTTTGTGTGTCTCCAGTAAGAGGGGGGATCCTACAGCTCAATTCCTGTTTTTAACATTCTTGGGGCGTGATTCAAAACTAACCTGCTGTGCTGTCACCTGAAGTGTTCAATAAATAGTGCAAAACCAGTGTTTGGGTGCTGATTACTGTAATTCAGGGTGCCAGACCAGCTGAAGAGGAAAGCTGTGCTTTCTCAGTGATGTGTCTGATGTGCTCTGCATGGCGTGTGCCTTCCATCCCTTATTTTGCCTCTGTAGCTGGGGAAGGTAGATTGAAAAGGAGAGCTGAAGGTTGTGACATGGTTGTCCCTCAGGCAGAAGCCTGGCATCAGTGCCTTCCCTCCTCCCCTAGCCCAAGAGCCACCGAGTGCTCCTGAACAATGAGAAAATACACCAGGACTGTGATGCCCCTTAATTTCACGTTTTTCAGTAGCTAATAAACAGATTTGTAAGGTGACACTTAGCTTGGTAACAAGAATAGTTTGGTGCTGTCCCTCAAAACTGATGCTGTTAGCTTTTCGGTGAGAGGCAGGGCTGTGCCTTACAGGAGGGGAAGATGCTGAATATCAGGCCCACTGAGCTGAGGGACTCTCCGTTCTGCTCAAAGATTTTGTTCCCGTTTCAGCAACTCATGGAGGGAAGCGAGCAGGCCTAGCCCTCCAAGCACCACACCGAGAAGTGCCTGTCGTGTTCGTGGTCTGTCTGTAACATGGCCCACTGGCAGGCCCTACATGGTGAGCCTCACCGACGGAGCAGGCTGGCCTATGAGGAACAGAAGGAGTACATAAATTGTTTAAGAGAAAGTCAGTTAGTTAAATGCAAGCAGGGACTTATATAATACATCCTAAAAAAAAAAAATTTGTGCTGGCAGGATGTTCCGTTGGGAGAGAAACTTGCTCATCCATAAACAAAATTTCCCAGCATCCTCTAGTGCTTTATGATTTTTTTTTTTTCCAGGGCAAGGTAAAATGCACTCAGTCTGCACTCTGAGACAGAAAGGAAAATCATCATAGGAGCGCAGACAATGCTCCCTGCATGGACAGGCACGCCAGTTCAAGCAGCTCTTCTCCATCTGCACTGAGCTACCCTGGTAGAAGCTGTGCGCCCAGGAGCAGCCGAGCATCTGGACACCACTTGGGGAGCAAAGCCAACAGGCATTTTCTCCTCCAGACATTCACACCTTTCCTTATGTAACTGGAGCTGAAGTGTGTGCTTTAAAAGCTGCTTGCCAAATCCAGGGGCTGGGAGGCAGCACAAGTGCTTCTACCACTCTAGATGAAATTTAGGGGAAAAAAATCCAAACCCAAACACTGAGGAACTCGTACAAATCTGTGACTGCGAACTGGGGGTGGTGTAAGTGTCTTGAAAAACTGTACTGTCCTGGGGCAGTGCTGGCATACAGACCATCTGCAGAGGATGCCTGGCCTAAGGAGCTGACAGTCCAGGTATGTGAGGAGATGGGGGTGATATTTCTACTGCCATATAAAAAAAAAAAATTAAAAATCAGGTAGTGCAGTGAAGAAAAGAGCTCCAAGGAGCTGGAGGTGGCTGAATTACTCTCCTGAATGGCCTTGTGCTGACAGAGCCTGCAGATTTATTTAAAAAAAAAAAAAAAGGCAGCAAAAAGCTGGGGTTGATCACCAGTTACAAACAGGTATATCCTTTACTTTGTGATTTTTTGGGTGGCACTGGAGCCCGTAGTGAGAAACATCTGAGGAGAGAGAAGCTCTGAAGCCCATTCCCACCCACTACAGGGAAGGAAGAAGCTGCCCACAATGCCTGAGGGACATGGAGACACAAGTCCCTGCTCAGCCAGGCACAGCATCCTCGAGCCACCCTGTACGCTTGGATCCCTGCCTCGCCCGCAAGCCAGTTGTTCCCTCTCCAGTACGCATCGTACGCTGGGCTTTGGGTTTGTTTTTCAAGGAAAAACAATAATTTATTTGCTTTGTTTTAATCTCGTAACAATGGGTAATTCCTTCCTACTGCTCTGTAGTGGCCTAGAAAAGGACAGCATCATCTCCACTGTAGCAAGAAGGCTTGTCCCAGGGCATAAAATTTTAATTAGGAACAATCACGCAGCCTTGAAATGGGAATTGCGAGCAGCAAAAAAAGTCAAACCATCAATAAAATATTCAATGGCAGAAATGTATTATTGACACAGGCTTTAGAGCAGATAAAAGCGGGAGGGCGGGGGAGCCAGAGTGGGGGTATTGAGCCTCACTCAGTTAAATAACACGCGGGGACCTGCACGTTCGCCCTGCCATCGCAGGCCCCCCGTGCTGGGAGGAATATAGGTCACCCACGGCTGGGGAGCTCCTGAGGTAACGTGTGGGTTTGATTAACGCCTCTCCCCCCACCACCACGTGCACCACAGCAGGGACAGAGGTGTTAATCAAAGTAATTTATTACCTTACAAAACACTGCTGCCTAGGCAGCAGCTGGGCGGGGGGTTGTAGGACACAAAATGAAGAAAATCTGCCAAGGGCCACAGTCTCGAGCTGAAAAAACAAGAGTTAGCCCCTGGCCACAGTACTCTTCCTAGGCCCCTGCCTGATTATCAGACCTCAGTGGGGGACATGGTCGAGTTATACTGTCTCCCATCCCACCCAACAGTTCCAAATTCTGCATCCCAGCCAAGGGGCATCAGCTGGAGGGCCAAAATCTGCTGTGATATATTTTAAACCTTTATTTTTCACACCCTCCCACATCTCCCTCCAGGAAAGACTGGTGCTGGTTTGGCCTGTGAGATCATGACTGAACAGAAGTAAGCCACAACAACAACAAATAATAATCATAGCAGAGGGCAAAATCCCCCACAAAATCAGATTCAAATTAATTTTCTGCCCCTGTTTTTCCCTATAGGAAGTGCCGTGAGTGATGATCCTTTTCATTACCATTTATTTTGCAGAAGGCAAGGCGATAAATGTAGCCCCAAAAATGAAAGATCTAGTTTTCCAGTTTTTAACCTGCAGAGGTCAGTTTTTCAAGGCATGCAGAGGACTTCCCATAACACCCTAAAATCTTAGCCATATCCAAGGCAAATGAGTTTTCTGAACCCACTTCTTGGGTGTTTTTCCCAAGCAGCACTGAAATGCTCTTTGCAGCCTCCATCACCCTCCACTTCTCTTAGCAAGGTGGAATCTTTTTAAAAAGCAAGAGAGTCCAAAAAAATGAGTGCACTAAGTCCAAAAAGAGTGCAAATGGGAGAAACTAGATGCAGCTGCATGGAGCAAAGAAATTTTTAACTGATTTCCCTGAGATACGTGGTTTAAGGAGGGGGGTGAGGAGGAACTTGAAAAAGAACTCCCACAAAAAAACCCCGAAAGCCCCGATTCAAAAAAGACAACTTCGAAACTGCATCTCCCCACTGTGGCAGCTCTCCTGAAACACAGCTGTACCAGTGATCTCCCAACAAAACAAACTTTAATCCTTCAATATCACTTGACCAACCTAGTAGCTGTGGTAGCACCTTGAAAATTGGCTTTGAGAGGGGCATGTCCCTAGGGACAGAGCCCAGTGGAGTCTCAGGGGGATGCCGATGGACAGCAAGAGCTGATGTTCTTGGCTGCTGTTATCCAGGTGCAGACAAAGGGACTTGAAGGCAAATGGGAGGTTTCCCCTTACCTGCTCCTATCTGCAGACAAGCGCCATCCCCTTTGCCTCCTGTCCTAAAATGCTCCGAGCTGCTGCTGTGCATTATTAAAAGGTTGTCATGTTTCATCCCAGAGACGGCCACATCTCACTGGAGACAAGCTGCATCTGCCGGCTGTAAAGCACTTTGTGATTTAAAAAAAAAAAAAAAAAAAAAAAAAAGAAAAAAAGAGCACTGTGTGCATAAGATTCAGTTGGTTATAAAATACTTACAGCTTTAATTCAGCAAATAGAAAGAGATGGCCTGGAAACGAAAGAGGCAGCTGCAGGGTGCGCAAACGGCTCAGATGTGTCCGTCAGGCAACGGACCAGGAGCTGTCAGGGACAGCTCACCCTGCCCACAACAGCACGCTCACTTGGCTCAAATCCTTTCCCAAAGATTTATTGAAAACTGGATCTGCGGCACACAGGATTACACTTGCATAGGGAAAGCAGGATTTTACGGTGAACGCTGTGCCCAAATCACGTTTTTTGCATATGACGCGTTGAAAACAGGCTTGGGGATCTGGACAAACTCATCCCAAACCACTTTGGTTTTGCAGTTAAAATACAAGGCGACCCACTGGGACAGAGGACAGATGAACAAAACGTAGCTACTGGCCATCAAGGAAAAAAAAAAAGAAGACGAAAAACCAAAAAAAAACCCGAGGGGAAATGTCACCAAGAGCTTTTTGGTCCTGCTCCCCACTCACAGCACCACTGGGGAAGGGCTCATTCTGCAATTTTTTATTTTAAAAACAAGTTGAAAAACTAAGTGGATATGAGAAAAACAAGCTCCTGCTCTGTGCTCCATTGCTCCCTTGAAGCATGGTCCATGGAAAATGGGCTTCTAGTACAGGTTTCTTAAAATATATATAAAAAAAGAGGGAGCAGAAATTTGTCTTAAAGCTGCTCTTGTGCCTCCCCTGCAGCCAGTGAAGAGGCTATTTGTCATGGCCCTGCTTGCTGCGACGAGATGCTGGAAAATCTGTCAACTTGCTCCATCCAGGTGAGTCTCCAGGCAGGTCTCCACTGCAGCTCTGCTCCCCTAGTCAAAGGAACAAGGACTTTTCCAAATGCATGATGGGTCTTTTGAGTAGGCTATGCAGAATGAGAGCACTGCTGTTTTCTGTTGAATATGGAAACTGCTTTAAAAAAAGTAGAAGGGGGTCACTTTCATCCGCAGGGGAAGATGGTTGCTTTGTGTCGTCAGTCTCTGGTTTTATTTTATAGTCTGTAAAAATACTCTGTCTGGCCGTCCACATCCATTCACGATATAAAGCAGTAAAAAAAAAAAATAAAAAAAAAATATATAAAATATATATATATAATATGGTTTATTTATACAGTTACACTTGCAAGGCAATTGATCCTCCACTGCCTGGGCCCTTCTACCTCCAGATGCTCTGCCTGGTTGATACAACTGCAAGACAAGAGAAAAAAAACACCTGAGCAATCCCACCATGGTGGGTAAGCGCTCACAGAAAGTGGAGCAGGAAAGAGGATGCACATGAGCGCAAAACCTGGGGGATGGACATGCAGATGCTGCAGCATCTGGCAAGATGGGGGTGGATGTATTGGGCCATGAGGAGGATGGCAGTAGGGCTTTGCTGAGGCAATGGTGGCATTGGTGGGAACGGGACGCCAGGACCGAGGCAGCATCGCCATGGCGGGCAAGGACACCACAGCTCGCTTCTGCTGCACTCAAAAACAAGTGCAAGGTGAATAAAAGAGTGACGGGAGGTAGAAAAGGGTCTGGGGTAAACTGGTTGCTAAGATGGAGCAACAGTAGCTCCTGTAAAAGACAGGAGGCAAATCCTCCCCACCCTAATCACAGCAAGGTCTTAGCCCCAGGGGATACAGAGTGGCAGGAGAGGGGTGAGGACCATCCTCCACAGCTCCAGGCAGGGCAGAGAGCTGGACTCTGAGCATATGAGCCCCTGGCAGCAGAGCAGAGACTGCTGGAGTGTGAGCTTTGTGCTTCCTAATGGCATCTATAAATAGCTCCAGCCTCCCACTACCAGCACACGCTTGCTCTCTGCAGCCCATTTTGGGCAGCAAAAGCCTCTCCCCTCTTCCCACCCATCCTCTGCAGACTGGCTCATGCTCCCAGGGCCCCAACGGGACATACGCACCCTCCGGATTCAGGCTGGACACCAGGGGCTCCGGCAGGGTCCTGGGATGGCTGAGGAGCTGCTTGGTGCTGACTCGGGGAGGCGAGTCGGTACCAGCGGTGGGAGGAAAACCTACAGGACAGGGAAAAACACCTGGCTTAGGCAGGACTTGCACATTCCGTGCTTTGCTTTCTGGGCACAGCTGCCGCAGTGCTGCAGGGCAGTCATCTCACCCACTCCAGGTGCTCTGGAGGAGAAACGACCAGGTCCCCTTCCATGAGAGCCCCCCACCACCTCCTCTTCTCCCTGCAAGGATGCAGACATGGCCCTGGGCACCACACTCACCCTTCCCTCGCCAAACACAAAGAGGTCATTGGTGGCCAGGGCCTCTCCCCACCAGCCCACAGCCCCTGGGGACTGACGCTGGCCCTTGGCCACCTGCTTTTTGCTACAGCTGCTGCGGTGACATTCAGCAAGGCTGGGAGGGAAAGCTCCCTGCAGCCATCTCAGCCCCTAAAGCAGCACTGCAGGATCTGAATTCTGAGCATGCCTACGAGCAGCCCCCAGGGCTTCAATAGGGACGAGGAAAGAACCCCAGGGCTGGCAAAGCTCAGAGATCCACTGAAGTGGTGAACGACTGTCGTGTCAGCAGCAAACCCTGTCTCTGCTGCCTAACCTCAGTGCCCAGGGCAGAACCAGCCAGCTTTGGGACTGATGCCTTGGAGAAGGAGGCAGGGAGCGGGCAGGGGTCCCGCGGAGCAGCCCCTGCGGCCGAGCCAGCGGCAGCATGCTGACCTCCGTTTCTCCGGTAGGCTGGCAGCTCGCACGGGCTCGGCTCCGGCTGGGCATCCTCCTCAGACCTGGCCTGCAGGACAGTCACCGTGGCCCCCGTCTGCTGAATAAACTGCTGCAAATTACACTGCCTCAGCTCCTTATTTAACTCCTCCAGCTCTTGGGTCTGGGCCTGCAAAACACACACCAAGGGAGGGAACAGGATGAGCCGCATGTTCCCCCCATGTCCCCAGGCCACAACCTGGGGATACAACCCCTGGGGCAGCTCCCCCAGCTGGGGCTCGCTCTGCTGAAGCCAGCAGAGGGGACCTCAGGAGCACCGTGGCTCAGCTGACCCTCTCCAGGGGTCTGCAGGAAGGAGGGTGCCCAGGCAGTGGTGATGAGGAAGGCGTTGTTTTGGGAACAGCCCTGGTTTGCTGCATCTCCACAAGAGGGTGCGAGCAGCCGGCAAATGGCAGCCGCTGCCGTGCTGGGAGATGCCGATCACAAATGAGGTGCTTAAGGCAAGACGCTGGAAGCATGACCAGGCTGGGGAAGGATAGCTACCACTGCCTGGCTGGGTGAAAGCTTTTTGCTTTTACTCCACCAAAGGGGATCCAGTGGGCAGAAGGCAGGAGTCATGCAGCCCCTTGCCCCCCTGATGTTGGAGGGCCACAACAGGTGAGCTGGGGGAGCATCACAGCTCAGCCTAAGCTGCCATCTCGACACTGTGCAGCCCCACGCCATGAGCCTGAGCCCCTGCACAGCTTGCATGCTCAAAGGGCTTTGTGCACAAGCACCATGAGGACCTATGCTATGCCCTCTGTGACTCCTTCATCCAAGATAACATCGACCCTTGTGCCAGTGCCACCAACCCCACATGTGGACCATTTGCTCTCCAGCGGAGCAGGGTGATGCTGTGCTCCCAGTGCACCAGTCAGCAGGAGCCTTAGCCCAGATGCAGCCTGCACACAGAGAGAGGGGTGTGGGACCCTGTGCCAGCTGGGGCAGAGTGGCGGTGTCTTTCCGACAGTGATCACTGCTGCTGAGCCACCTCTGTGCACCCAGTGCCACATTCACTGCCCAGGTCCCCACTCAACCCACTGGTCCATGAGGCTGGAAAGCTGGTCCCATCCCCTCCCTAAAGGTCCTACTACCCCACGCTGTGGCTCAACCCAGTCCTATCTACCTGCAGGTTCTTTTCAGCTTCCTCCAGAGCCTTCTCGACACTGGCCAGGTTGCTCTCCAGCTGGGTGCCTTGCTTGACCTTGGCCTCCAGGTCCCTTTTCATTTTGGTGGCCATGTCCTCCAGCTCTATGGGGCTGGGCACAGAGATCTCATTCCCCCTCTTGGCCCTCTCAGCCATCTCCCACTGGATCTCCTCCTGCAGGGCTTCAGTCCGGGCACTCAGCTCATAGATCCTCTGGGTGTACTCCTCCAGGCTGGCCCGCAGGTTTCTAACCCGCTCCTGCCGCTCTCGCTCACACTCCTTTTCCAGCCGGAGCTCACTCTGCCAAAATTCCTCCTCGCCCAACTCTGTCTCATTCCTTCGTACCAGTTGCTCCAGATAGAGGATCTCATTCTCCTGGCCGGCAAGCCGGCTGCGCTCCCAGAGCCGTAGGTCCATTTCCAGGGTGTCCCCATGGGCCTCCAAGGAATGCAGCTGCTCCTGCTGCTGCAGCACCCTCCTAAACAGCTCCTCTTTGGACGGTTGGACAATCCCACCACCCTCCAAGTCTATCCCTTCCCGTGTTTGGTGCCTCCATCGGCTCACGGTGAACGGGTCACTGGAGCCTGTAGGACCCAAGTTGAAGGTCATAGATTTTTTTGGCTCCCGAGAACGGGGTGCATCCATGCTGGTGAGCCTGGGCTTGATGGGCAAACTGGCCCGGATGAACGTCCTCTCGGGAGCTTGTGGAGCACCCTCTGAGGAGGGTCGCTCGGCCATGCTGGGGCCTGTCCGCCGCAGGATGAACTGCACATCGTTGGCGTACTGCCCACACTTGGCCAGTGACTCCAGGGGGCACTCCAGCGGCAGCAGCTGCCGCTCCTTCTCCCGCAGCTTCTGCACCAGCACATAGCGGCCCGTCTGACCTGCCGGGAGGTGAGCACATCATTTAGGGAAAGCAGTGGACAGCGCTGGTGTGCTGAGGCTGCTGCCTCACAGGCAGCGGCTGGTGGCATCCCCACAGCTGCAGAGCAGGACCCCCACCCACCCAAGGTCTCCCCTTCACAGGAAGCTCCTGCAAATGGGGCATCCCCTCGACAGATGCCCCACCTGCAAAGGGACAGCCCCCCAGCAGATGGAGATGGCTCACCGATGGCCCGTGCCAGGGCAATGACCACTTCTTGGCAGGTGGTTTGCTCCGAGACACCGCACACAACCCTCTGGATCCCATCCACCCAGACCTTCAGCTCCATCCCCACTGCTGCCGGGCCTCAGGTGCACTGGCTCATTGCAGGACAGGCTGCCTGTGGGGAGAAAAGAAACCAGGTTTCCATCCCAAGCCACTAACAAGGAACACAAGACACTTGAAAAGCAATGTCATTAAATCATCATCCCATGGGTGAATCTTAGACCAAGGTTCGCTGCTGCCCTGCACAGATTGCATTTTTGTTGATGTTATTAAACACTGATTCATCTACAAAGAAAAAGAAAAAGAAAAATAATTTTTTTCCCCTCATGTCTGGGTAGCGGGTCCAAATCTTCCTGTGCTGGGAAGAGACGGGGTTTGTGTGACTGCATGGTGTCCAGAAGATGCCCAGGTTATTTCTGCTGTGAGCACAGACTTTTAATGGGTTTACTAGACTTTCACTGCAATTTCTCTGACAATTTGACAGCATGGCACAGGAGGATTTTCCAAACAAGATTGGGAAAGGCAGAGAAACCATTGGCTGTCTGCCTTTGCAATGGGATTTTGAGGGAAGGTGCAGGTAATGCACATTTTAATCTATTTACACCCATCTCTACTTATCAGAGAGGGATTAAGAAATTAAAATAATGCTTCTTTCTGCAGAAAAACATGACCAAAAATTGGGTTTTGGAGAGGCATCCAGGCATGAACACACGTGATGAAGCCCAGGCTCTGACAAACACTGTGGCCTGACTCAACTCCAAACCATCAGCTACTTCTAGCTTAAAACAACACCTGTTAGCCTGGGCTCACCCAACTCCTACCTCTTCCAGCAGCTCAACAACTGCAGTGGTCATAAAATAAAAAAAAAATTAGGTACAAGCTATAAAGAACTCAAATATTTGAGCTTATGCTGTTTTCAAATACTGTGCAAAGATATATCAATTTTCCTCGTTGTAATACTATTTTTTAAGAGTATCAGTCTTGTGTGAAAACCCTAGATGGAGGACCACAGACAGGAAATTTCCAGGCCCTCTGTCCTGAGGGTCACAAACTGCTTTCCCAACCTCACCCAACTGGTTGCAGCCCCTCCATCCTGAGCTCCAGCTGTCCCAGGTTTGCAGCCAGGCTGTGAGAAAGCTCAAACTCAGGTTGAACACCCCTTCTCCGTTATTTTTTGTTGCCTACTTGAGTAATCAAAGGCGGGGGCTTGAAGGGTCCTATCCCCAGTGACGAGGAATTTTAGTCACGGTGTGAGAAAGGCAAGGAGAAAATAGGGATGATATGCCCTGGTGAGGCCGTTCCACGCAGGTGCCGGGTCCTGTTGGCGTCACCTCCCTGCCCACCTCCGAAACACGGGCACAGAGCAGTGCAAATACCTCAGCGCTGAGCTCATGTTTGCCTTGGCTGAGCGACCGGGGAAAACCGGTGGGGATGAAGGGCATGTTGGGTTCGACTGACCTCCCTGTGAGCCCAAACCCACCGAAATTTACAAAACTTGACCCAATTTAATTTTAAAGCTGGGTTTTGGCACCGCTGCCCCTATCCTGTGTATTCACGGCTGCAACTGTCCCCTGGCACGGAGCAAAGTCCAGGTGCCACTGCGGCACCACCCAGCTCACCCTGAAACCACTGCTGTCCACGGACAGACACACCCCAGCCTCCCCCTCAGCAGCACCCTAATGCCAAAATCAGAGTGGCAACACATCCCGGGGAGCGTTATCCCCCTGCCAGGGACCCAGCTAGGATCAAATCCCGCCTCCTGTGCCATGACCCGGTAAGAGGGCCAAGAGCATAAAAATAAATAAGAAAAATAACCCAGCTTGTGGAGTCACACCACACAGTCTCACCCGGCCCGAGAAATCCAGTGGCTGCCGAACACCGCGGGCTGTGGAAGCAGGATGGCTGCCGGCACACGGGTCCCAGGCACCTGTCTGGGTTCAAACCCCGCACCAACCTCTGGCCCCGCCTTGGCTGGCGCTCCTGGGCAATCATTTACCAGCAGCCAGCACGTGGCAAGCCACTGCCAAAAAGCTGGGAGCGGTGGCAGCCAGCTTTTCTCCTCATGTGAGAGAAACCCCCACAAAAAAGCAGCCAGGGCGTTGTCCTTGCTGCATCTCTCCCTGTCACACTCCCCAGCACCCCAAAATCCAGTTGATTTTATCGTTTCCTTAGATCTTTGCAAGCACAGGGGGTCCCTGTTAACTAACTGATCACTCACTGTAACAACTGAGGTTTTTGGGAGTCATTGTGCCCAGCTGGCTGCCAGATACAGGATTTTATCTGTCCCCTTGAAGGGGGTGTTAATAGACCTGAGGGCTGCTCCCTCCCCTGCCTGCCCTCCCTCCTGCCTTCCAAGGGAGGATCAGCTCCCACCCAAAACCAGCCTGGCTGCCCTCTTCCTCCAAAGCCCTGGACTCACAGGGGAGCTGACAGGATGAAGGTTCATACTCATCTGAGGCAAATCTGCAATGCTCCTTGCACCCTCCAGCTCCGGCTTGGGAGGGACATCACAACCTTGACACGGCATCTCATTTCCAATATCCCACCATGCCGGTATCAACCTAGTTCAACAAAACCCACCAGGCAATAAACCTAAAAGCCTTCGCCCTCACCCCCAGCATCACCTCTGTGGTAGCCCACCCAGCTCTTTACCATCAGTCAAAAAAACCCAACAGCTGGGGGACAGTCTCATTGCTCCACTTGCAAACAAGACCCTCCTCCTCTCGAGCTGTGCTGCCAACCACCTGCATTAACCATGGGTACCTTTGTTACACCACCAGGTAGCAGAAAAAACGGGCTTTTCCTTGAGCAAGAACTGCTTTTCTTGGGGAAGAACAGCTTCTGGACGGGAGGCAGGTTTCCAGCTGCCTGTTTGTATTTGCCCTAGGAGGTCACTTTGATCACAAACCAGAAGTGCAGGCAGCTGCCAGGCCCTGCTGCTGCCCCAAAACAGCACCAGGGAAGCAAGCAGGTGGCGGCAGGTGCCGGGACACGTGACGGCCACTCATTTTATTCTTTTCCTCACCACTCCACCACCGTGGATTTCTAAACAATTTTTATTGGAAGCAGATTAAAAAAATGACTAATTTTCTGCTCCCGTCCCCATGCGATAGGTCCTAAAATTGAGAGTAGGGATGATTCATATCATGATTTCAACAGATTTCCTAACTGAGAGTCGGAATTTCAAATGCCGACACTATATTAAAAAAAAAAAAATAAAAATCTTAGATCGTGAAGCTTTATTTTGTTTACTGGCGTTGCTGTCTCCCAGCCTCCCTGAAGCTGTCAGGCTAAAGGAAGAGGAGATGAAGCAGCATTTCTGCATGTGCAGGAGGATGAACATTCTGCTCCTTCAAACTGCCATCCCAATGGCTGCTGGGACTCGCCAGGGCTTGGTGATCTCCCTGGACCTGAAATAATACATGTGCACTCACCCTTCCACCACTGATATGCAGGGACCCTGGCCGTGTCCCCCACAGGGTTCCTTAGAAGCTGAGATAGCACCTTCCAGCCAAGGACTGCAGGTATTTTGCAAGAGCCTTTCTACCACATTTTGCCACACACAGGAATAAAAAAAAAAATCTGGTTCAGAAAAAAACCCACCCGTATTGCACTCAACAGCAAGGCTAGCCTGCAACCCAAATCCCAAAGTGTCCCAAAGACCTCTACCAGAGCTCCTAACAAGGACCATCTGGGACCAGCATAAAGGTTTTGAGATGAGCATCCCTCCAGCACTAAGGTTTCACACATTTTTGCAGGTTCACTCACCTCCCTAACTATGTCTATTCCCTAACTATTCCCTGGCAGGAAGCTGGGTATGGGGCCAGGTGGCAGGAGAGCAGGGCCACAGGGAGAGCTTCCCAGAAAGTGTAATTAAAACTGCAAAGAATTGAGACCAGCCTTTTGGGTCAGGGTTTGGTCTGGGGGTAGAGTCATAAAGACCCATAGTTAATAAAGATGTATTTGTAATTGAGAGCAGGCTGTGATGAGCCTGTCATCTACGAAGCACCAAGGTGTCCATGGGGAACAGCAGCTCTGCATCCCTTTGGATACACTCCAGGAAAATGCTGAGGTACTGTCAGTCATTTTATTCCTATTTTGAACTTGACCGTCTTGCTCCTCTTCCACCCAGTGCCAGGGGGATGCTCACTCCAGGCACACAAATTAAAAAAAAACACCAATACATGAGAAAACAGCAAGCAGGGAGGGGAGGGGTGGCCTTGTGCCACCACCCTCCATGCTGGCAGGCTCACTGTGACTCACTGCCCTGGATCAAGTGCTGCGGTGACGCATCCAGCAGCTATTTAATACTTCCTGAAGTCTCTCACTGCCCGAAGCACCGGGCCCAGCTCCTGGGCACCAAACAGAGGAGACAGTACTTGCCCACCTGCTGAAATCTCTGGTGGGGGAGAAGCCTCCCTTTTACTCAGATGTGAAGAGGTGACCCAGAGAAGATCCATAAAGAACCAAAGCCTCCTGACAACACTCATCCTGCAGCAGGTTAGAGGGGATGGGCTGTGGTCCAGGTGTCCCTCCAGACCATCAACGGTGCCCTCTTGCCTGGGGTCCCTCTTTTGGAGTGGCATCACCTGCCCTCAGCCAGGCTGTTGCAGGGATCAAGCAGCTCTGCTGGGCTTTCCATCCCAGGCCAGAAGTCAGCCACAGTTAACACTGACGCTGCTGGCACGTCCAGCACTGGACAGAGGTCAGGGGTGATGGTGTGGCACTCCCAGGGCTGGCAGCTCCCATGCTGGGCAGAGATGGCCATCGACATCTCTGAACGAGCTGTCTGTGCAGCAGACTCTGGGGACCACTGATGGTCGCTGCCATGGCATCCAGGCGCAACAGGCAAAGCCCCTGCCTACAGCGACTTGGTACGTGACCTTTCCATCGTGCCAGCTTCTCCTGAGGATGCTGGCCCCAGAATTCTGAAGGAACACATCCCCTGCCCTGGTGCAAAGCTGTCAAGCGGCCCACCTATCAAAGAGGTCGTTATCTTGTCCTTCAGCATTGGGGCCATCGGATTGTGGGCAGGACACCTGCACAGGGCTCCAAACCAGAGCAGCAAATGGGTTACTTCAACCCGGCACAAAGAATTGACAGTGGTTAAATGCGCTCAAGAGATGACAAACGAGTCCTACCAGAGTGGTCACAGCCCAGAGAGGCAGCTCTTTATCCTTCTGCTGTCACAGCAAAGGTGTGCAAGAGTTACTCACCCCTCAGGCCTATCGAAGCCACCAGCTCTTACGCAAGGCACCCACAAGCACCCAGGAGCAAGGAAGCAGCAGGCACGGAGCTCTAATTCACACCCAAGCAGCTTATTTAGGGGTGGCCATAATAACCCCCACATCCTTGGTTCACCCATCATCCCCCACCCAGCTCTGCAGTCTGACATGATGTGCCTGACAGCAAGCCCTAAAAATCAGCAAGTTACTGAAATCAGTAATTTAACCTGAAGGTGTGGTTTTACCGGAGATGCGCAGATGGACCTCAGCCTAAACGCACCCCCAAGCTCCGCTGCACTTCGATAGCACGCAGCGTCCTCTGTGGGCATCCTACGCTGCGTAATGCACATTCGGCATCTGCACAAGTGTCATCCATGTTTCAAGGGCTTTTTGCACCCAAAGGACATCAAAGAAAAACTATGTCCTGTGGCACTTGCATGCTCAAGAGCTGAAGCATGACTTGAGCCTGAATTCACAGACCACTAAAGTCCCCTGGCAGCCCAAGGAGGATGAGCCCCACACACGAGGATCTTGCAGGAGCTGCCCAAAGAGACAGATTTCTGGAGAGCCATAAGCACTCTGCCGGCAACTACCCATTAAGAGAAAAATAGAGGCTTGGAGATTTTATGCTCCACTTCCTCCCCAAAATTACAGACCCACACTAACACTCCTGTGGAGGCTGGCAATGTCGAGCAGGGCAGGAAGAGTCAAGGACAAATCCTGCCCAGGGCTCTGACACAAGATGGGGACGGTCCTCAGGGTGATGGCCTCTGGCAGGGATTTAGGGGAGGGAGGCTCATAACATGGCTGATGTCAGACACTCACTCTATCCCAGCTCCACCTGTGGGGATTTCTCTCACCATTTCTTTAACCCAAGCTTTTGGGTCTGCTACAGCATCAGACCCACACGAAGGCTTCAGAAACAGCACTGGCAAGAAGCTGGGAAACTTTTCCCCCCCACCCCTCTTAAACAAGCTAAGATTTAAGGACATGGCAGGCCAGCATTGAGAGCCAACTCAAGGACCACAGGCAGTGACAACATTTCAGGGATGACTATCAGTCAGTCCTTCCCAGAGACAAGCCACCAACCAAAAGCTCATTATATATTAAAAGCATCAAAAAAAAAAAAAACAACCAAACCTCCACCTACTGCACACCCTCACATTACAATGTTTCAGCCGTGGAAGCGGAAGGATCATCTTTCGCACCTTAGCGCATCGCATTTCTCCCTTGCAGCACTAATGGTTACTGGCCACGGGGGAAGGAGAGCTGGCAGGGCTGGCTCGTAAAGTCTGCCATAAACATGAAGGTTTTCAAGGGAACCATTAGCAGCACCTGCTATTCCTGTAACCATTACTATCCCCCTCAGACCCACATGTGAAGAGTGACTTCATGAAAGCAGCTGAAAGTAAATCCATAGTTTCTTCTCAAGCGGGAGAAGTAAAATTAGCAACAATGTGTAGATTAGAAACGAAAGAGGAAGGGCTTTTGTACTGCCATGCTCTTTTTTCCTTTCTATTGAGCTTGCCCAAACGCCATGCCCAGGATGGGCTGGGGAAGTACTTATGTTTGCTGCTCCCAGTACAGAGGCAGGGCTAGGTATAGGTATTTTTGGGCTCTACGCTGATCTAGATTAGGTTCATCATCTTCAGGGGATGACTGTCAATCCAGCTCTGAAAAGGCAAGCTCTGAGGGGTACTTGCCAGACCATCTGCACAGAAACACAACCCTGGCACACATATGCCAGCAGGTCCAGGATCTCTATTGCATTTATCTTCCACAGCAGTCATCAGTGAAAGCATGAAGCAATTTGTGAACATTTCCCCTATATTACACACAGCCCATTCCCCAAGTTGGACAAATATTGCAAATCTAGAGATGCAAGAGCCTGCTCAAGCCTTGGAAATACTCCAAAGTCCCCTCTTTCTCCTTCCCAGCCAAAGAAAAGAGAGAAAAAGAATGTTCATTCCCCCTGCTCGAGGGCGAGACCCATATGGGGAAAACCCAAGCAATGAACTATTTGTCCCAATGCCTCTAGAAGAGCCAGAAACAACCCTCAAAGCACAGCGTCTTTGAGATGCTCACCCAGTCCAGCCCAGAGGACAACATGCTCCTTGGCCAGCTACAAGGAAAGTGAAGATAGGCACTCTCCCTGTCTCCTCTCAAATTAATCAAGAATTTCATTTCCATAGGATTACAGGAAAATTCAGGTTCTGCAGCTCTCCTCCAAGTAGGACCAGGGACACAAAAAAGCCAAATGACCTACAAATATTCTCCCTCAAACCTGCCTTCCAGCCTCCTTCAGAAGAGCTGGTGTCAACCACCAGCAATCGTCTTTCCACTCCAATTCTCATCCTACAGGAGAGAGTGATTAACAAATTAGCAAATGCATAACCAGGGATAAACCACCCAGATTTTATTTTCCATTTCCAAAATAACTTGCAGTCTCCTACCCTGCTTCATAAAGCAGCCACACGTCAAGGACACGCTGCTGAGTCTCCAGAAGAGAGGATGCACTGATGAATATGCAGGTACATGCTGTCATGGATATTTATTTATAACTTTATAGGATTGAAAAGGCCTTTAATGACCATTTGCAGAGAGCTGAAAAGGCTCCTTTCTCTCACACACACAGACACAAAAGACAAATAAACAAGAGAACCAGAATTAATCCAGGCTGAAACCTTTGATAAGACACTTTTTTTTTAGAAGTCTCTGCTTTTACACTACCTGGTTAATTAGGAAGAGGTGCTATCAATCCCACCTAAACCTACACAGAGATAATAAGCTCTTAAAGCACTAAAATCATGGCTTATCTCTAGAGAGGCAACTCAGTCTGGGACATCAAACAAGGGGTACAAATCACTGTCCTGCAACAAATGATAGAGATCACGGCCGCATGGCCTCTGCTGGGAGGCAGAAGACCACTGGCTGAAGGGGTTTTGATGCCAGCAAAGGGCTCCACCTCCCTCTCCACATGTAGGTCCAATCACTGGCAGTCAAAGGCTCTGCCAGCACTCAGTGATACCTGAAGGACTAAGGTGGGACAGGAACTGGTGCCTGGGACTGCACCAGCTCTCCTGCCTGTGCAGAAAGGGGGACTCAATAAAAAAAATATATGGGTTTTTTCTGATGCATTTAGGAGCTTAGTCCTCACACAGCTATCACTCACCTGGGGTCACTTTGTGGAAATATGTCCTTTTGAACTTCCTACCCCAACTTCTTTACAGTCCTGGCAGGTCATTAAAAAGGCAAGTGAATTCAAAGAGGGCAGGACCAAATCCAACATCGCAGCCTAGGCAATCCCAGCACTACATAAAACTGCTCCAAAAATACTTCAGAAGTAGTTTTGAGGGACAACTAGTCCTCAGCATGCAGCATTTCAAAGATTCAAAGCAATGTTTCTCCTGGGTCCCAAGGATGTTTCCCTTCCAGAGTGGGAAGAACAAATGTCCTTTTGCTACATGTGATGCTGAGTTTGTAAGATTTTTAAAAGACTAGAAAAAGCAATAGAAAAGGTCTTAAAACAAACAAACAAACCCCAACAAAACCCCCCAAACAACTACAGGAATCCTTTCTGAGGTACAAATGCCTATGCAGATACAGCTTTTTTTCCCCACTGGTGGTGGGCAGAAGGGAACACCTTGGACCAGGTATGATGTGTTACAACCTTGCGCCCAGGCTGGGTTAACCCTGGGAAAGCCTTGCAGATCCACTCCTTTGGGATAGGACCCCAAGGACTTGACAAGCTGCCCTGAGAAAGCCCCATCCCAGAGGAATCAGGGCAGGGAGAAGAGGAAGGAGAGACAACCTCACAGCAAGTCTGGGAAACACAGACTTTCTAGAGGATCAAACCATTATGCAAAGACCTGGGCATACTGGTCAAGAGGGGGACCACAAGCTGCCTTCTGACAACTGAGCTGTCCCTCAGAGAAGCAGTGGGATGTGTGTGGTCATGTTGCAGGAACCAGCCAGCACCAATCACAACATGCAAAGAGGTAAAAAGCCTGGTGTAACCAGCATTCCCACCACAAGTACGTTTGGCTCTTTGAAGAAAGGAGTGCTGACACCTCCAAACAATGCCAGAACTTGGAAAAGAAAACAAAAATTGGCAAGTGAAAACAGCAACCCCAAAGCCTCCAAAAAACGCAAACCAACCCATCTTTATTCTTATCTTGAGATGCCTATGGTGTTCATCCAACCTGCTGCACACCACCAGCTGCCTCGGGCAAGCATCCAGAGGCAGACCAGGTCCCTGCTGCACACTCACACTTCCTGGGGAAAGCAATGTTCCCAGCAGGAATCATTAAACCAGCAAGAACCCTTCAAGTGTTCTCCCTGCAATCACACAGTCAGACAGCTTCACAACACCACCTGGGCGCCAATGGCTTCCCTGGGCTGGTAGGAAAAGCAGGGAGCAAAGGGGAAGCTGCCACTCGCTGGGCTTCTCTGCCAACACGGTTACTCTCCTACAGGATGCTCTATGTGCCTCCAAAGTCCCCACTGTCCTCAGAAGCATAATGCTACGTCTTAACATCATGAAGAACACCCATGGGGGACTCTGGACCCCAAAACTCTGTTGAGGGCACTGTGATATCCCCTCATCAGTCCTCCCAGTCACACAGGAGGCACCTGGGAAGGGCTGAGCACGTGGCTGCTAAGACAAATAGCTTCAGCAGGTTCTGCGCTGCAGCAGGGTTAGGAAACAGCAGAGAAAGCCTTCCCAAACTCAGGCAATCCTCAACTGCCCAGAGGTTTCCAGTTTAGGGCTAATCCATCCATGTGTTTGGGTAAGAAGTGTTCCAGGTTATTTTTTCAACCATTTTTTTTGAAGCAACAAGTTATTCTAGATGACTAGCCTGAGGCAGCTGGAAGCACCCCAGCCCTCAAGAAAGTGCTGACTCCAGTCCACAAAAAGCCAGATAATCAGCCGCTTTTAGAAGCTCATGAACTTGGCATCTGAAAAATGGAAGGACATAAAAATGTTAGCAATTATTTGCAACAATAGGATTTTGTTAAAAACCTTCAGCGGAGACATGCTTATGCCTTAATTTGACTACACAGGTTTACAAGGGCACAGACAAGTTGGGACAGATGGAAGAACATCCTATAAAAAGATGTTTTCAAAAACCATGCATACACACAGAGCTGACGGTGTCCCCTCACATCTTTATTTAATCTTGGGCACAGAGCAACCCACTGTCAGGCAGCACCCGGACTTCTTCCTAGCTCACCACAGCACACGACCTCTCAAGACTCCAGAAAATACTCTGCTCTGAAGCCTTGGCACACACATCATGGCCTCCCAGCCAGGGAGGATTAACCCCTTGTCTGGTTTGGTCCCAAAGCATCACCCCCACAGCACATGGAGAAACAACAGAACATGGGCTTGGGTCAATTCCAAGCCACCACTGGAGCTTTTTTGTATAGCAGAAGACACAAACAAGACAGGACAGAGGGACACTGAAAAACATGGATGAGATGAACCAGTGCAGTAGCAGAAGCACTCAAGCAATATTTCCCTGCAGCACACGGTGATGGTGAAGGCAAACGCAACACAAATCTCCACTACGGAGGTGGACAACACACACATTGTCAGAGCACACCAGCTTCCACCAACCCCACTTAACATCCAAAATTCTTCAGCACGGAAGCTCCTCTATTTGTTTGGGGCAGTAAATCCCTTTATCTTCAGCAATTACATGACACTGCCTTTTTTGGCCAAGTCATATTTCCAAGAGCAGGGAAGCCAGGATGATTCAAGCCGGCTGCTGCAGCACCACTTCGGCCAGCCACCACAAGGTTTGGTCAAGCCTGGCAAGCTCCCCAGCACCCTCACGGGGGCCTGCAGATATCCAAAGCTACAGAGTGACAGAGCATAGCCATAACCCGCTTTTTGTAAGCGTAAGGGGAAAAAAAACATTTAGAATAAATTTAACTTAGTTCTTAAGTTGTTTTATCATCTCAGGGTAAGACTATTGCTCTGGGTCCCCCTCTTCAAACCCTGGGTAGAACTAATTTCTATGTCTCTCTTGCACTCATTTGCAAAGAGTTTTGTATTTTAGAGCAATCACTACCCCCTTGCTAGGAAATTTCAGAGTGCAGGACCCCCAGACCTCCAGTGCTCAATGCTGTGGGGTGCTTTAGGAAGATGTAAGCACTTGTGTGAGCTTTTCGATTTCCATGCCATTTCCTTCAAGAGGGTGTGGGGAAGCCAGTGGAACTATGTGGAGAGGGAGACCAGGCACCACGCTCAGGCTCTCCCAGTAGATAACTGGGATGCAGGAGGATTCCTGGCATTCCAGTGGCCACCAGCAGAAGGTAAGAATGTCCACCCTTCCCCACAACCCCTTTCTGAGCAGGCATCACTGGCACTGACCGAGAAGGCAGGCAAGCAGCATTTGGAAACGCTTCCCACTCCTACCCACTGCAGATACAGCATGTGCGCACGCATTTGTTCTCCCTAAGAAGAGCTGCAATTCCTGCCGCATGAGGAGTGCAACCCCACACAGCTGCCCCTCGAGGTGAGCTGACAGGTGTGTGTAGCACCGCTGTCCCATCCTGGCGGGATCCAGCGCCCTGCCATTTGACAGCGGAGCTCTGGCATTCATGCTCCCACACGTTCCCGGGGCCCGGTGCCTGCCTGGCAAGTCTCGGCAGAGCAGCGGGCCAGGGCCCCGCCAGCGTGCCGTTAATACCAGCATCTCTGGGAGCTGGCCCTGCCTCACTGCGAGGAGCAGACAAAGCTCCTGTCCTGCTTCCCGGACCATTTCTCACTCGTTTCCACCTATTTCTCCCTAATTTCTCCTGAAGTCAGCCACCCTGAGGGGAGTGCCACATGTTGTGCTGGAGGCAGCCCCTCTAAGTGAGGGGTGCATGGCTGTGACCCCTTCTTCTGCACAAATACCACACTCGAATGCACATTTGGGTTTCTAACCTGCAGTTACAAAGTGCTGTTGCAGGGCAGTGAAAAAACAGGGAGAGGAGTTTGGTATCCCGTCCCCCCTCCCTCCTCCTCCCCGCAGCAGGCCACAAGTGGAGTTACGAAACAACCTGCCAACCTGCCGGCAGAGTTCACAGAAGGCATCAGAAGTATGCAGCTGGAGCCTGGCTCTTATCGAGGAATTTAACCCCTCTCCTCGGGGAGACGGAGACGTCTCTGAACGGAGGAAGGACGGACAGCTTTGTCCCAGGGATGCAGACCGCGAGGGGAGGAGGCTCCCGGTATGTGCTGCTGAGCCCCCACGCCGCCTCGGCTGCTCCTCTGCTGGGGGCCCTGGCCAGCGTTTTCCGTGCTAAGTGGGGCCACGATGCTGCTCCTCCGAGCGGGGCCTGGGTGGCTCATGTCATTCCCCCCGAGCCGCTGGGGATGCCGGTGCCAGCGCCCGGCTTCCCGAGCAGGTGGGAGGCAAAACCACCCGGCGCTCGACCGACCGGACACGACGGGCGCGGCACCGCGCAGGTGGCACCGGGGCTCGGGGTCTCGCCAGCGCCGAAAGCCGCTCCCAGTCAGCCCAGCCCCTGCTCTCGTTATGGGATCCGGGGTTCCTGCGGCGCCCTGCCCCAAGCCAGCCCCTCGCCGCCCCCGCTCCACTTTGCAGCCCCGGGGGGTTGTCCCCCGCTCCCGCGGGCCCTGCCAGGCGGGCAAGGCGCCGGCTGCCCCGGGGACGGCTCTCCCCGCGGAGACCCGTGTCCAGCG
>VXAY01003407.1:867650-877905 GCA_013399855.1 Oxyruncus cristatus
AGGTGAGCCCCGCCCCGCCCCCCGCGCCCCAAACTCACACCGTGGCCTCGGCTGTTCTAAAAACAAACAGACCTGAAACTCCCCTTCAAAAAAAAAACCAAAAAACAGTCTTAAATTCTTCTTAAAAACCCACCAAACCAACAAGCTTAAATCCTTCTTTCTTAAAAAAGTCATAAATCCTCTCTACAAACAAAGCAAAACAAATTAAAATTCTCCTTTTAAAATAAAGTCTTAAATTTTCCTGCCTGTTTTTTTTTTTTTTAAAAAGAACTCATAAATTCTGCTTTTGTCCCCCTGAAGTCTTAAATCCTCTATTTAAAAAACCCTCTTAAAAAAAAGTTTTAAAAAAGTATTAAATTCTCCTTTTATTTAAAGAAGTTACTAAATTATCTTTTTTAAAAAGTCTGAAAACATTATCATGGTTTTTAAAAGAAGGCTTAAAATCTTCTTTCTTTAAAACAAACCAAGCAAAAACTCACTGTACTTCTCTATCCCTGACTCCTGGCCCCCCTCCCATGGGGCCATATGGGCGGGTTCATTCCTGGCTGAAAGCGCTCAGCCAGTCTGAGAGCAGGGCCCAGACATCCACCTGTCCCAGCAGGTTCCCAGGCAGAACACAGGAAACAACCCCTTTTCAGAGAGGAAGAGCTTGGCCTGGCCCAGGAGGTGGGTGCAGCCCTTGTGCCCTGTGCCCTTCAGCCGGCCAGGGGCTTAGAACACCCTAAAACCGCAGCAAGATGATGGGAGAGAGACAGGTTCAGCCGGTTTTGGAAGAAGCAGGTGCCTGCTGCCATGCTGGAGGCTTTGGAAACTTTTCACCTCTTCCCTTTTATCTGCTTTTCTAGCTCCCAAAAAACCCACCTGAAAGCTTCCCGTGCTTGGCACACCAATGCCCTTCCTCCACAGCCCACTAAGCAATGGGGATGGCCGTGATGGCATCAGCCTCAGCATCCCTTACTGGTGGTCTCTACTGGTGAAGGTGCTCCAGCAAAGCCTGAGCTGGTGCAAACCCAGTGCCAAGCATCTCCCACAGTGAGGCACACACACGGTTACATTTTTATTTCTTTATCCAGAATCTCTTGTGAAATGTCCTACCACTCATAAGGAAGGATGACCCACCCATCAGACCACAGATCCTGAAGTGACCACTCCAAAACAGATTTCAGGGTTGCTACTCCATCACAAAATATGTGTTAATTTTCACTGATAGTCAGAAAAACCCCATCTCATATGGACCTTATGATATCCTTATGTAAGGTTTTGGATATCCTTAACTACTCTCTTCTCCACATCCAAGCTGCTGGGATTAGGAGGTGATGCAACACACAAGTACGTAGCTGTCACTCGGCAGCTTTAATTGGGTTTTTAAATGAAGTTTTCTGTTGTTCTGACATATTCCTCATAATAACAATCTCCTAAAATCAGATAATACATCTGGCGCTCCGTAACACAGGCCATGCCCTGGAGACCGTACAGTGCAGGAGGAACAAAGATCTATAAAAGAAAACAACAAAAGCTGTTCTCAGGAGATACATATCTTATTTATTAGCTTGGATACTCTTCTGAGGTCCTAATTAGACACAGACTGAGGAGAGGTTAATTTGCCACTAGTGAGGATGGTTGTCTTTCCTTTAATAAAAAGATTTTATGTTTTAAATCTTTCTATCTTTTGCAGGTTTTAAAAATCACTGGAAATTTCTTTTCACTTGTAAAGGTAAAGGGCCTTTACCTTTCACTTTTACTTGTAAAGGTAAAGCTATTACTGTGAAAAATAATCTTCTAACTCTGCACCCACGTCTTCATGATCCCTTGATCCCGCACCCTACTAAGAGTTCTCCACATCTTCCATCAACCGCGATGGATGAAAGTGTCCAGGGTATAGTTTCACACTGGTGAGCTCCTCCAGCCTGGCTCACAGACCACCTTCTCCAACCATGGCACTGCTCAGCCCACCTCTGGATTTATTCCTAAAGGTCCTAAAGGTGATGTTGAGGCCATCTTCAGGGACTGACCAAGGAATAGTGACTGAACTGATTTCTAGGTTTGGGCTCATTGGTTCCTTGCTGGATTTTCCAAAAATGTTTCTTAGAGCTTTGAAAAGTCACGTCATTCTTATACGTTCAGTAGACAGGCTTCTTCTGTGAGGAGAGCAATGCTGTCTCAGCATGCTGAGCAGCTGAATCATAACCAAGCAGGTCCTTTGGTCTCTCCAGCAGCAGATGAGATAGTAACCCTATCTGAGTTTCCCCGAAGAAAATGATACTGTCTTGCTGCTCTCCTTAGGAGCGCAAGAAGTGTCCTTGTTCTGATGCTTCCTAAGATACAGGACATGTTCGCACAAAAAACCCTCGTGAGTACAAATGCACTGTATGCGAGCAGCAGGTCACCACCTGCTGACCAGCCATAGCCTCTCGTAATAGGGCCTGGGACGGCCACCCAAGCCAGCTCAAACACAGCAGTGTTAACCTGTGCTACAGTGCACGGTCAGCACGGGGGATCAGGGGAGGCACTGGCATCTGCAGAGCTCTGGGGTTTCGGCTTTAGGCACAAAACCAAAACCCTCTGAGCTGTTGTTGGGAGGGTAGACTAGAGGAAAGTGTCTTTTTCAGGCCCATCTCTAAAAGGAAAGAGTGAGAAGCCAGATTTTCAGAGGTGTCTCCACAGGAGCTGGATGCAGTCAGCATCATGGCTGTCAAACCTTCCTGCCAGCCTGAGGGTCATCTGTTATTCTGCCATCTCCCACCAGGCACTAGAGGCAAGAGCTGCAGTCCCCCTCCTTCTGGGGTACAAGGGCTACATGGCCCCCATGGTGCTTTCCTCTCCTTCTCCCCTTGCCATGGACTCCTTAAGGCCTTGGTAATGTGCCTCCAAATCCTGTGAGCCTCAGGAAATTTTTCAGTCACTATCCTTTCCTGACACAGCCACAACATTTCATGCACCTCAGGGAAATTACTCAGTGCATCCCTTGCCTGCCTGAGCATACAGAAGGGCATGTTTATCCCAGAAGATGAGTTTCCCTCTCAAATAAAGACAACCGCCCCCAAAATCCCAGCATTTCCAGCAAAACCCTGGCACCAGGAGAGAGAAGTGGCCGGTACCATATGGCATATTGACTTTCTCTTCCAGCAGATACTCTCTACCTCAAGAGCTGTAATTCAAAGCTAGAAGAGAGGACCTATATATATGTACATATAAATAATATGTATAAATAATACATATAATTACATCTATATAAATATAGATAAAAATATTTATATATACACAGGAATACTGCCTCCTGTTGCTCAGCGTATATTTTTAGCAGTGTTAGTAAGTGCCCATTGACTCTTTCAGTACTCTTAGGACTTTGGGAAAGTTTGGAGGGTACGACATTTTTCCAGGTTTCTTGGGAAGGTCAACCTGCAGTTGATTTTCTGGCAAGGGTTTTATTATGCAACCATACACTGTTTCAGTGAGAAATAGAAGATCCTGCCTCAAATGTAACAAAAACGCTCCTCTGGAAGAATTCTTTCCTCTGTTTCTAGGACAACAAGAGACATGAGAAAGAAAAGATGCTGCAGCATCACAGGAATGCCGAATCGGGGCTCAGCACCGCAGAGCCACTGCAGCTGACTGCCAGTGTACTACAGACTGTACACCATCGTTTCCACCTGCAGCTCTGCTTGGGTTAAGGGCTTGCAGGAAGGAGAGACCTTGATCTGGTGGGTAGGCTGGCTGTTCTCGTTCAAGGGCAGGCCTCCTGGCCTCTGAAACTCGATATATTTCTTGTCCTCCTGCTTTATTCAAAGGAGCATTCATTCTGCTTCTGCAGCAGGCCTGGAAAATTTGCTGAGCACTTGTCTCCTGTGACTGCAATACGAATGGGGATGCTCAACAGCAGCCTACAGGATTGCGGTCTGAAACACTAAACTTTTTGGCTACATTGGTCTTAAGTATTTGAATTACCCTGTGTAGGCACATAGCCCCTTTCCAAAAGCAATGACAGCCACTGCAAGGTCTGTGCCTCGGGTGGTGGGAGCTGTGAAGGGAGACGGCCTGAAAACGGTCTCATGAAAACCATGAGTGGTGTCCAGCACATTCACAGTGCAAGATGAATATGAGCCCAGTGGAAAGGCGTTGTAAAAACCCATGATAGAGCCAGAAATCTCAGGTCCCTACATCCTCCAGAAACCTGCACTGCCTTGTCTTTGCTAGAATGGCCCTTGCAAAAGGTCCAAACCAGCAAAATCCAGCTCCAAAGTGGAAATGAATAACTCAAAATGTGGGGCAGAGCTCTCACCCCTTTTGCAATAAAAAGTAGAAAAAAAGGGATTTAATTAGGTTGGAGCTCCTGCATTCCCATCCCCCATCTGGCATCCTTAGGGGAGAGTATGGAGGGGTCATTACAACTTCATTGCCGTTCCCCACTTCAACAGTGAGTTGAGCTGTGTGACACCAGGAACAGGGGAGGAAGAAGCAGCTGAAACAAAGGCAGATAGGAGTGAGAGAGAGAAAATGGACAGGAGAAACAGAAAGGGGAAAAGGCAACACTGCCAGCAGGAGAAAGGATGCCCAGGGCACATCCCACAAGATTTTATTTCCCATCCAGGTGCTGGACAGAATTCTGAAGACCTGCCTTTAGCCCAGGAAATAGCCTCATTAATTATGGCTGTTGAGTATGGGAATGCAACAGCTCTGCCATTCTGCTGCTCGGGGAGCCTGTGACCCGAGCCGTTCAGGTTTCCCAAGCATTTAGCAGTGTGGTCATGCTAATTTAGTTCGGTTTTTCAACTGAACTTGCGGGGAAAAGTCCTCTTCTTCCCAGAGGCATTGAAAGTTTTGACCTCCTGACCCTCCCTTTTACTAGGAGGTTCAAAAGCAGCATTGCAGCTGTTAAAGTTTTTCTTCATGCCTCAGTGATTCTCTGATGGGGGACCAAGGCAGTGTTTACCTAGGCTTGACCTCTCTTCTTTGAGCCTGGAGATGTCTCTTTCGTTCAGTGCTACAGGCAGGGCAGCGCTGGAAATCTCCCTGCCTTGCCATTCACTCCCTCCCTGTGTGCAAATGCACCAGTACCCATTACTAATCCAACCCCCACCAGGAGCTGGGCTTCCCGGCACTGATCCCATTTGTCCATCACGCTGCAGATTCATTTACATTTAATCCACCGTGACTTGTCTATGAAACACAACCCTCCTGCTCTGATGCTGGCATCTGTTTGGCTTCCAAAAGTCAACTCTTGGTGTCTGCAAAAAAAAATAGTCCCCCTCCCAGCAGGCCACTACTGGCCTCACATGGATCTCCAGTGTCTTGTCCTCCCCTCCACTGTCAAGGCTCAATATTTGGAGAGGACATCCTCCACTTAATTTACCTTTTTGTCACACACCATATCTGTGCAGGCTCCCTTTGTCTTAAGAACCAAGATCTGTCAAGTAATGTGAGAACAGGTTTAAGATGAAGCATCTTGTTTTAGGATGTCGCTCACACATCACATCCCCTAGCTGAGACCTTGGTGAGGGATGGCCTGATTTGTTACTGTTGTATCCTGGATATTTACTTACACCAGCCTGATTTTCAAGCTGACAGGGCGATGCCTTCTGCTTTGCACAGGTCCCACCAGCTCATCTCAGTGCTGAAGCATTAGGTTAGGATCCAAAGTGAGGTGCGAGAAGGCGAGAGAGGAAACCTCTCTGAACTGCTAGTCTGTAGAGCTGTGGGATTAACCACATGCACACCAACAGATTAGGGTCATTAATGTAGTAATTAAAAAAGGGAGAGTCCTACTGTGAATAATGACAGGTGCTTTACATGGGCAGGTACCTGGTCCCTGTGTGGAGGCTTGAAGGTGATGAGATAGACATGAGTGTTGCAGACATCTCCAAGGCAGGAGCAGCCCTTACCCTTTTTACAGCTCTCCTGCCACCTGAAAATAGTGTAAGCACAGAAACGTGCATGGGTGAGGGGCTGAATTACCCTGGATTGTGCTCCCAATGTCCACACTGCAGAGCCATCTGCAGAAAGATGCTTGTGGTGAAAACTGGGGTAAGGGTCTGCACCATGGGCTCCTGCATCCCTGCTCAGTTATTGTCTCTTTAGGTGAGCTCAGCTTCCCTAGCTGCAAAGTTGGAATAATGTTTACTTTGCTTCTAGGGGTGTGGAGGAATAATTAATTAATGTTTATGAAACGCTTTCAGATCCCTAAACAAGAGGGTTGAGATAAGCAGCGAGGGTTCATGAGGTAGGTGCAAAGCGTTATGATGAATTATTGGGATTCAAAGGTAAATTACTGTTATTGCTGCCTAATGAGCAGACACAGCCTTTAGCCTCCAACAATATGATTTCTAACTCTGTTAGGTCCTTTTCCCCTCCTTCTTCTCAGCAAGAATGTGGTTTCATCTTTGCTACTCACACCCAGCTGACCATAAGAACCCAATAATGGGTCATATGGGCTGACCCACCTGGCCCATCTTCTGGTGGGAAGGAGAACCATGGTGCAGCCAGCCCTGGTGCCAGCGTGGATGAGACCTGCAGCAGGGCAGCTTGCACCACTCTCACGAGCTTCTCACCTGTGAAGGCATCTGGGGGAGGCAGATCACTCTTCCCTTGCAATGGGGAGCATCCCCAGAAGCAGTCTCCCATTCAGCTTCAACCAGCGAGCGTGCTTCTTCAAACCCTATGGTTTCAGGAGGTGTGGGTGCCCAGATGTAATCCCACCCCTCAGATGGGCTGGGGAACATGCCCTTGTGCATGCCCTTAGCCCAGCCTTTGCTTAGAAAGGCTTAAATCCCAGGAGGGGTGAAGGGTAGGAGTGCACAGGAGCAGTGACACACTGAACAGGCACACGGGAGCTCAGAACTGCTCTAGGCTGAGCTGAAAACAATCTTTAGGCAGTTTGGCCATCTTTGCCTGGAAACCAAAGTGAACCTGACCTGTTTTAAACCAGTGTGAGTAATGTGAATCCCAGCCTGGCATGAGCAGGTTTTTCTGGTTCTTGCTGCAGCTTTCCCCCTCCTTCCCTGCCTGGGCTCCCAGTTTCATGCTGGGAGGGCACCTGAGCCTGGCACAGCTTCCACCCTTCAGGACACCTTTTCCTGCTCTCTACCCGTGCCATTCTCATTGATCTCTAATTGCTTTTCCAACACCATGCCTCAGAAGGCACCTGCCAGCCTGTGCTCTCAGAATCCCCCATGTTACACACAGCCAGCCCCTCGTCTCCAGCCTCACAGCCCTCTCACACCACCAAACTGGAGGTCCTCTCCCATGCCTTGCTCTGCTGTGATTGCTGGTGCCAGATGTAACAGCACAGTACAGTCTTGCACCAGCTTTGTGTCTTGGTGGTACGAAATGGGGACCTCGGGCAGAAATAAGGAGGGTCCCAAGCCTGGATTGCTTTGGATACTGACTCGGACATCCAAGACCACTTCTCGAACCAAGCTTGCAAAGGACAGGCAAGTTCTATAGTTTCTAATTGTCCTATATAATTTTTATACTCAAAAACTTTTTTTAAATTTTTATTTTTATTTTTCCCCTGGCTAACACTAGGGTTCAGAAAGACCCCAGTTCAGTAAGAACTGGGGCTGGAACCCAACACTAAAGATGTAAACCCCTGCAGGATTTAAGCCCAGGTTTCAGTCCTGTTGAGCCAAAAGTCTTTGGTGAATAGGGATGAAGGCCTAAAATCACTCCAGTTCCTCTGTGCCTCCCTGGAAATTCCAGTCTGGTGGGAAAGCAGCCAAGCAGCTGTCTCTTTTAAAAGTACAGTGATGATAACAATAGTTATCCTTAGTTGATTAAGACCTAAGTGGATCCTATATGCACCTGAAACACACAAATAACAATACCTAAACAATGAGGAGCAGAGGTTTTTTTTTTTCCTCTTTGACAAAATTTCACAGTCTGTCTTTTCATTTTAAATTGTTATTTTCTTCAAGGGACTGGCTGCTTATTAGCTATTGATCTTACATGAAGATATTTGCTCTCCATGTCCATAGCACTCATGTAGGTTAGGCCATGTCAACTGGAATTCACCTGGGGAGCCAAATAGAAAATAGATTTTATTACCTACGCTACTAAGAATAAATAGTACCTGATGCCTACATAGTAGGACTGTATTCTTAACTCAAGTTTTTCTAGTAACTACATAAATCATGCAAACAAAGTCGCTTTTCCATTTGTATGTTAGCAGCATGACTGAAACAGAAATATCATCCAACAGATGCACATTCAGCATGTATCTTCCTTTCTATTGGGAAGTCAGTAAATTGGCTTTTGCTTCCATAATGCTGAGCTCTTGGCAATTTCTGAGCACACCCATACTCAGCACACAGCAGGCAGCTCTAATAACAGGCGACCCAAGCAAAAAGGAGAATTTAGACTGCCCTTGCTCACCGAGATTTTTCCACCTCCTAATAGTCGATATTTGCCTTCAGGCTGTGGGTTAGTTAAAGAAGTCAGGGCAGCCCAGCACCAGCAAGGCTCTGCAGGTGGTGTTCATCCCCTGCACCTTGAGTGAACCAGCATAGTCCCAAACCACACACAACAACCCTGGGAAGGATATGGCAGAGCACACGTAGTCCCCTCCCAGTGGCTCTCTGGCAGGTCCTGTTTTTTTGTATCAAGCATCCCCCCTCTTCCCACCAGGCATGGGAAATATGCCTGGCTGTCATTCAGAGAGAGTGGAAAACAACTGAAAAGCCAGAAACTTTAGACAGGATAAAGCCTGGACTGTACTGCCCTCAACAAGTGGGAGTTTTAGAAAATACCACCTTTGTGAAACCAGAGAGAGAAAACAATACAGAGTGTGGCATGGGCAGTGAAATATGTATGTACCTAGGACCTCATCCAGCCCTCTCCTGACACTGTACCTCTTGCCTTTGCATTCAAGGGGCACTGGATCTCATCCAAAAAAGATGCAGGGGAACAAATGTAGCCGTGGCAACCCCACCGAGGACAGCGAGGAACAAAGAGGACCCCCGGGCTGAATTTGTTTCCATTTTTAATCCTTATCTATACCCATCACCCCCATGCATGGAAAGAGGCTTCTCAGCTGTATAGATTTGCATTGCTATGGGAGTTTGAAGTGATAAAACATTTGGCCTGCCTATTCAAAAGCAATTAGTGATTCAAAGCAGTTTGAGACATCTTAAAGGGGCCTGGTTTTCCAAGACACAGGTGCTCTGAGCTGACTTTAGGGGAAAATTGAGTTTTTTAGAAAAAAGAAGTCATGGGCTGCTTGAAAATACAGTTCCTTCAAGCCTTAGTAGTGAAAAATAAATATTGTACAAAGAAATCCAGTTTAGGCTGGTAAAATCTATGAAGAGGTGGGAAGAAAAGGCTTGATTTACAGTGCTGGTAGAAGTACTGTTTATCTATCTATTGAACACATATAATTTATATTTTCATGTCACAGGTTTCCCCTCCACCACCACGAGTAATGCAGGCAGAGCCATCTCCCACTAAGGGTGCCACCCCAGCATCCCTGTCCCAGCACAACATCAGCACCAAACCAGACTTTCTCCCACAGATCTCCTATCAAGAGAGGAGGTATTTTTTGAGCATTGTTGCTCTTGGACTTTTAAATCTACCTAGGCAAAAGGGCAGCTTTCCAGCCTTTAATCTGACTGCAGAGATGAGAACATCCTTGCTGCCACCGTTGCAGGGCAAACCCAGGGAAGAAATGAGACCTGCACCACAGCTGTTACAGTCTCTGGCAGGATGAAACGCCCTGGAAAGGCAGCCCAGGGATGACTAGCTCTCAGGGTCTCTGGGAAAAGGCAGAAAAATCAATGCCAAGGATAAGTTTGCCTATGCAGAGACATCAGGGCAGGACAAGCTGGTATATAAATGTCAGGTGCGGAGAAGCGTCCACTGTCACCCAAAGGAGTTGTTCTGTGGTGTCCTCCCCATGCAGCTCCCTTTCTCCCTCTATCAGCAGGAGACATAAAGAGGCTCCTTAAGCTTTTGCTTGATGCTATGGAGGCTCCAGCTTCTCTCCATCCCCATGCAGTCTAGTCATGCTGACACAACCGCTGAATTGCTGGGTTAGGGGAAAAAAGGAAGGAGGAAGAGATTTCTGACTTCCATCTGGAGGCATCTTCTCCTCCCCACTGTACTGTGTACAGCACCGGGGCTTCCTGCAAAAGCATCCTAGTCAGCCAAAGTTGTTTCCACTACACGTGCCACGTTGCCTGGGGGTTGCTGCTGTGGCTTTGCCAGGCACAAATCAGCAGAAGAAGACTGCAGGAAAGGGTAGGGCTGAGTTAAAAAAAAAAAAAAA